>JASVEL010005148.1:0-367274 GCA_032618575.1 Nicotiana noctiflora | reverse complement strand
TAATTAAGAGTGTCACTTATTGCTATATTGACTCTTTACGCATCATGCCTCATGTTCCACGTGTCATGTATTTTTTTTATCTATTTTACCAATAGACAAATATTATCCAAACGCGTAGGTTATTAAAATTGGAAGTTCAAATTTCTTATCCCATTGACAAAAAAGAAAGAGTCATACTATAATTTCAAACACAGCAGGCCCCTTTAGCATTCAAAAGTCTCTGTTTTCAAACTCATAGTAGGACCCGAAAAAAAGGAAATCACAAAGAAAGCGGACCGAAACGCCACGTAGTAAAACCCACGGGTTTCCAGAATTACCCAAATTCGTCCGTCTTTTCTTCCCCATATAAAGGCGCCATTTGCATACGCATTATCCCATTTAAAAACCCCTAAACCCTCACTAACGCACATCGCATTTTGCATTTCAAGTTCTCTCTTCTATATCTGTGTGTGTCATGCGAAAATGATGTCTCGTCTATACGCAACGGACACTCAGTCGAAATCCTCCGATATCGCCGCCACCGTACTCGCTGCCTCCTCTCCGCTTCAGATCCTCGCCGCGTGCGACGCCGTTGAGTCGTTCTTACACAAGCATACACCTGACCAATCCCGATGGTTCTTCTCCATCACTTTCCCAACCCTAATTTGTAAACTCTTCGGCTTCGATGACTCAGCTTCTACTCCAGCTGCCGTCAAGTCTCTCTCTCCTTCCGGCTGGATCGATATTGCCGCTTTATCCAACGATTCTCAGCTCGCAGGTTTGCTTCTCAAGCTCCACGCCTTTCCATTTCTGAGCTAATTATGTCATCTTTTCTTCCATTTTCTCGGATTAGTCGTTCCGAAAAGGAACAATTTCTTGTAATTCTCTCTATTTTATCATCACAATGATATGCTTTGCAAGTTAAATATTCAGCTACAACTAGTTTGTTTTCTTAGAATTACTTTCGAGTTTTAGAATAGTTTTTATAATTGTTCTGTTTTTATCATTACAATGTTATGGTTTGCAGGTAGAGTTTTCAGCTAATTATTTTGTGTCCACTTCCATTTTTTGCTAGTGTGGAAAATGTACTCCTTTCAAATGCGACTTTGTAAACATCATTAGCTTCCATAAATTTCTCCCAATTTCTGTGCTTTTTGGATTTTTTTTTATTCTTGATATTATTATAGTTATAATGTTGTGGTTTACAGGCAGAACTTTAGCTATTTAATTTGTTCTCTCTACCATTTTTTGGTCACTAACTAAATTACTCATTTTTGAAGTGAATCCTCTTCATATATTAGAATATTCTAACAATTTCCTTTCGAGTTTCAGAATTTTAGTTTTTATAGTAACAGTATTTATGGGTTGTAGGTAGAATTTTCATCTAATTAATTTCTTTTCTCTTGTCATTTGGTGATTACCTAAATTACTGATCATGAAAGTTAATTTATAAACCTCCTGAATTCTGGAGTTTTCTTACAATTTCTTTATGCTTTATAATATTCTTAATCATTTTATTTTTATCATCCCGAATGTTCTGGTTTAATGGTAGCGTCGCTAACTAATTTTGACTGATCTGCCATTTTTGGCTGGCTATAGTAAGTTACAAATTCCGAAAGCGAATTTATAATCCTCCTCTGATTCCAGAAGCTTCTTACTGTTTCTTTATGTTTTGCAATGTTTTTAATTATTTTTTAGTTTTTTGGTAACAAATGTTGTTGGTTACAGGTAGAATTTTCAGCTTATTGTCGCCCAATGGCGTGTTGCTATCTTCCATTGCGGCTGCAGATGGGTCGTCTCTAGTTAAATATGTATTTCCTGTTGAAAGGTTACCCGAATGGGTTCGTTATATGCTTCAAAATGATAGAGATTCACGGGTTTTGTCTGACTTATGCCCCTTGTTCAAAAATAGGTTGAAGGAGGACTCAGTTAAGGGTTCTTCATTTCAGGTTCAGTTGAATGTGTTTGAATATTACATGTTCTGGTTTGCCTATTACCCTGTTTGTCGAGGTAATAGTGAGGGTCCTCAAACTGTAAGAGTTAAGAGAAGCAGAAGGTTTAGAATGGAGAATTGGGCTTATTCAATTCCAGGTTTGTCAAGCACCAAACGTGGGACGGAGCAGAAGAATGAGGGTAATTTGTATATGCATCTTTTGTATGCATATCTCCGTGCATATGTGCCTGTAGGTGATGTGAAGGCACATCAACCATATAGGAGTTCACTGCTTCATTACTCTTTTGCTTATGACACTCCAGTTGTTGAAAAAGCAGAGTTCTTGGTTAATACACTAATACAATTTTGGTTAGTTGATAATGATTTCTCACCGTTGCCTGTGAATTTGTGCAAATCATTTGGTGTGTCATTCCCTTTTCAGTCAGTACTGGGTGAGACTCCTCCTACTTCAGGATTAGGCGAAGTAGTAAATGTGTTTGTTAAGTATCTTAATCTGAGTTCAGTTGCACCAACTGATGGAACTGACCAGTTTGACTATACTGAAAGTCCTAGGTGGAAAGTCGGGGGGACATTTAACGTTGTTCAATCTAGAAATGTGGTTACCATTGTGGATTCTAGTAAGTCTTGGAACTCGTGGATTCAGAGGCCATTATACAGATTCATATTGAGGACATTCCTGTATTGTCCAGTGGAAAGTTCTATTAAAAATGCATCACAGGTGTTCACCTTGTGGGTTAGTTACCTGGAGCCCTGGACCATTTGTATGGAAGAATTTGCGGAACTTGATGCAAATTTGGGGAAGTCTAATGCAAGTACACTGAAGGATGTAACCCAGTCAGCTCCACATGCCTATACCTCTTCTTGGCAAGTTTTTGTATTAGCTAACTACTTATACTACAGCTCTTTGGTCATGCATTTTATTGGTTTCGCCCACAAGTTTCTTCATACAGATCCAGAAGTGATAGTCAACATGATTTCAAAGGTCTGTTCCATTTTCACGTCTTTCCTTTGGTGGTTACTATTGCACGAAAGCTTCCAGTGCATGTTATTTGGGTGTTAGTTGCTATAATGAGTGACTAAATGCATGACATATACCGCCAATTATGTGCACGGTCTTAGTTTGGCATGCTTGGTCATCAATTTCTCTGATAGGGCTTCTTTAACTTTCAACTAGCTAAATGAAAACTGCTCCAGATAACATGAGCTTAGTGGTTTCAGTTTCTACAGAAATTGTCGATTGTTATTTTGGAAATTACTGGAGATACCAATTTAACCCTTTTTTTGGGTTGGGGGGGGTTAATTTGAAGTGATTTTGCCCAACGTGCTTCCTTGATCCTAGAGGGTCTGGGATCCACAACTGCATATCCAGCTCCATATTTTAAACCTGAAATATAAACATTCCCTGCAGTAAGATAGATAAATAATTGGAGAACAAATGGAACATACAGATCGGCCTAGATGCCTGCCATATGTGATGAAACAAATGCTATGCAATGAGTCATTTGAAGAGTTTGGCGTAACAAATTGCATGATGTTAGATGACAGAGGAAAGTTGTCTTAGTTGCCTTGCTAGAACAATAAATCACGATCACTTGGACGATGTTGAACTGTAGATCTAATGACATAGGAGCCTTGAGTAGTTGGATCTTGACTTTGCCAATGTTATGAAAAAATTGTCAACAGACTAGAATTCGCCAGGAGCTGGTGATCAAATTATTTTGAGCCAAGTCCTGTAATCACTAATCATATGCTTCTCAGAGCATGTGTTGTTGCTCTCCAGTGGTCTGTTAAACTCTGTGTTTGTTGCTTGTCTTTATCCTGATTGACTTAGTTAGGTACTCCACATACTTTTAGTTTACTCCTGTTATTCTCATCCCTTCTTAAACTATGGTTTTTTATGCAGGTGATAAGAATATTAACCTCATCCACAGAACTAATGGACCTCATAAAAAATGTGGACATTGTATTTCATTCGAAGCCAACTGGATCGTCTAAATCAGTGCTTAATGCTTTGCATAGATATGTTCCTGCTATTCGTGAGCAATTACAGGTACTGTAACTTCTCTTCTTGCCAGTTGCTTGATTCATTGATAGCAGCTGGTGGACTTTATGTTGATCTGTCCTCTTAGAGTTATTACCCTAAATGTACTCTCATTTGACTGGTAGAAGCATCTTGTCAGCAAGTATCAAAAGTAATTGGAGAAATGATGCTCCCTGCATTGTAATAGTACAGTATGATACCTGTAGATGGTGTGTAGTTCCCTTAAAGTAACGAATGGAAAATAGGAAAAAGATATGCATTACTTTATATTATTTATTTTATATTTTCCGATCTTCACTTGCAAAATTCCAACCTACGTGTCTGGGCCATTTTGGAGAAATGAGTTTGCACTGATTTTTGTAGGGCCTGAATCTTGGTTTCTTTTCATGAAGAAAGTGATTTATGTGTACTGTGTTTACCATTATGAAACCTAATTATAGTCTTCCTAAAATAGGTCATGCGCTAAGGAATTGTATGAGAAACTGTCTCTGATTGCAAGTGTTCTAGGATGAAGATTAAGGGTTTGTAATATAAATGTGCAAGTTTGTCTAATGAGATTCTTCATGCCCAAGCCCCAAACCTCATCAGATTTTCCATAAAGTATTGTCTTTCTTGTGTGACCTTTCTAGTAAGGCTAAAATCTATGCTTATCCATGTGAGCTCCAATATCACTTCTTTACAGTTCTTATGTTCTTTTCCTATTGTGTCAGGACTGGGAGGACGGCCTATCTGAGACTGACGCCGATGGTTCTTTTTTGCATGAGAACTGGAACAAAGATTTACGACTCTTCAGTGATGGTGAAGATGGTGGACAAAAGTTGCTTCAGGTGATCAATATTTAGCACTCTAGATATCCGTTCCATGTGGGTTGCGGTTGTGTATATATGTTACTAACTCAGTCCAACCTGTTTGTCAGCTCTTTGTATTGCGAGCAGAATCTGAACTGCAATCAATTGGTGGGGAAAATCTTGCACAAAACCTCCAGTGTTTGGACAGACTAAAATCTGAGCTTGGCCAGTTATTTGGTGGCCCTATCTTGAAGCCCCTGAAAACGCCGGAAATTGTACAGTGTGAGCATTCGCGGGATGAAATCTTTACACCCAGAAGTTTTGGTAACAGAACAATGGCAGATATTAAATACAAGGGTGATTGGATGAAGCGGCCCATCTCAGATGATGAAATAGCGTGGCTGGCAAAGGTGCTTGTAAAGCTATCAGGCTGGTTGAATGAGAGTCTTGGGTTGAGCCAGGTCGATAGCAGCCAAGAGGCTCCTTCTTGGTCATATGTTGACTTGTCCAGTGATGCAAAGAGTGTGTGTGGACCGACGGAGACGATTAAAGTTGTGTTGTGCTCTTTCATTACCTGGCTTCTTGTGTTACGCGTGTCTGGGGTGAGGTTCATGAGAAAGCATGGCTTTAGGGTGAATCTCAGGGTCTTCGCATCAAAGAAGGTAATAGTGATGTTGCTTATCATTGGTGCTTTCAGTATACTCAAGAGAGCATTTGCAGAGTCGGGAAATGTGTACATGGGAAATCAAGCAACACAACAGTAAGAAGATTACGAAGATAGGTATACGAGTGAACAAAAAAAGAATAGAAATACTCAGAGCAAAAAGAAAGGAAATTAATTATCTGCTGTCTTCCAAGGTTTTGTTTTGTTTGTAAATGAGCTTATCTTGTGCAGCATGGAGAATTGATATAACAACCTTTGTTTGCAGCGTGTTAGTTCTTCGAGTCAATTTTGATATTGTTAGCTATTATTGTGCCTTATCGAGTCCTGTGCACCTCAAACCGTCAAGAGCTATGTCTCCTTTAGTACAAGTAGGATTCACAAAAAATATAGCCTGTCACAACAACAACAACTACCCACTATAGTCCCACAAGGTGGGGTTTGGGGAGGGTAATATGTAGACAAGCCTTACCCCTACCCAAAAGGGTAGAGAGGCTGTTTCCAATCGACCCTCGGCTTAGAGAAGGAAAGGGAAAGCAACAACAAAAACAAAAACAAAAGAGCATTAGTAATTCGGCAGAAATCGCATAAATAGTTATCTAAACATAAGAATTATACATAAAATAACATGCAATAATATCAAACAATAGCTACCATAAATAACTACCATAAGGGGGACACAATCCAATGCACGAATCATCTATGAGTCGCCCTGACAAGCCTCACCCAACCCCGGAAAAGGAGTACAAAAAATTCTAGGAGCCCCTATCCTACAACCCTGATACTAGACCTCCGGACTTTTCTATCAAGGGCCATGTCCTCGGAAATATGCATCCTAGCCATGTCATGCCTAATCACCTCTCCCCAATACCTCTTAGGCATCCCTCTGCCTCTCCTCACGCCGACCACCGCCAGTCGCTCACAACTTCTCACCGGGGCATCAGGACTTCTCCTCCGCACATGCCCGAACCACCTGAGCCTCGCTTCACGCATCTTCTCATCCACCGGGCCACCCCCACCTTCTCTCGAATAACTTCATTCTTAATCTTATCTAACCCGGTGAGTCCACACATCCACCTGAGCATCCTCATCTCCGCAACCTTCATTCTCTGAACATGAGAGTTCTTCACCGGCCAGCACTCCGCCCCATACAACATGGCAGGTCTAACCACAGCTCTATAAAATTTTCCCTTGAGTTTCAGTGGCACTTTCTTGTTACACAAGACTCCTGATGCAAGCCTCCACTTTGACCATCCCGCTCCTATACGATGAGTGATCTCCCCGTCAATCTCTCCGTCCCCCTGAATCACCGACCCAAGATATCCGAAACTGTCCCTCTTAGCGATGACCTGAGCTCCAATCATTACGTCCCTGCCTACTTCACTCGGCTCGGCGCTAAACTTGCATTCCAGGTATTCAGTCTTAGATCTGCTTATTTTGAAACCCTTAGACTCGAGAGTCTGTCTCCATACTTCTAGCCTCTCATTCACACCGACCCTCGTCTCGTCTATCAATACTATGTCATCGGCAAATAGCATGCACCAAGGCACATCCCCCTGAATATGTCGGGTTATAGCATCCATCACCAAGGCAAACAAGAGAGGGCTAAGCGCCGATCCTTGATGGAGCCCCATAACCACCGGGAAATGGTCCGAGTCACCGCCCACCGTCCTAACCCTAGTTTAGCTCCATCGTACATGTCCTTGATTACTCTGATGTAGGCTTCCGGCACGCTCTTCGCCTCCAGGCACCTCCATAGCACCTCCCTTGGGACCTTCTCATACGCCTTCTCCAAGTCGATAAACACCATGTGCAAGTCCTTTTTCTTATTCCTGAACTGTTCCACCAATCTCCTGACAAGGTGGATAGCTTCTGTAGTGGAGCGACCCGGCATGAAACCAAACCGGTTCACCGATATAGATGTCATCTCCCTCACCCTCGCCTCGATCACCCGCTCCCAGACCTTCATGGTGTGACTTATTAATTTGATACCCCTATAGTTGTCGCAACACTAGATATCCCTTTTTTTTTGTACAAGGGCACCACCGTACTCCACCTCCACTCCTCCGGCATCCTTTTAGTCATGTAGATCACATTGAACAACCTGGAGAGCCACTCCACTCCTGACCTACCCATGCATTTCCAGAACTCCACCGGGATCTCATCAGGCCCGGTCGCTCGGCCCCTACTCATCCTTCGCAAAGCCCCTATAACCTCATCCACCCTAATGCGCCTGCAGTACCCAAGGTCTCTATGGTGCTCTGAATGCCCCAGCTCCCCAAGCTCTATGTTTCGATCCCCCTTCTCGTTAAGAACATCTCAAAAGTATGCCTGCCACCTCTGCTTGACCTGAGACTCACCCATCAAAACTCTACCATCCTCGTCTTTGATGCACCGGACTTGGTCTAGATCCCGCGCCTTCCTCTCCCTTACTTTAGCTAACTGGAATAACTTCTTGTCTCCGCCTCTCTCCCCTAATTTCTCGTATATGCGACCAAACGCAGCGTTTTTAGCTTCCGTAACCGCCAGCTTTGCTTCCTTCCTCGCGACCTTGTAGGTCTCCCTGTTCACTCTCCTTTCATCCTCGTTAGTGCTCCTTGCCAACTTAGCAAACGCCGCCTTCTTTACCTCCACTTTTTCTTGGACTACATCATTCCACCACCAGTCGCCCTAATGTCTACCAGAATAGCCCTTGGCTACCCCGAGCACATCCCGTGCTACCTCCCTAACCAAGTTCGCCGTCTCCGACCACATTGCGTCCGCTTCATCATAACTTCTCCAAGCTCCACCATCAACTAATCTCCTCTCAAACTCCTGGGCTTTCTCCTTAGTCAGAGCACCCCATCTTATTCGCGGTCGTCCCCGAGCACTCCTCCTCTTCCTCTTCACCCAAAGGCCGACATCCATCACTAGGAGTCTATGAAGAGTCGAAAGGGACTCCCCCGGAATAACCTTGCAGTCCTGGCATAAGCCTCTATCGCTCTTTCTGAGAAGGAGATAATCAATCTGGATCCTCGCCGCCGAACTTTTGAAGGTGACCAAATGCTCTTCCCTCTTCTGAAATGTCGAGTTTGCAATTAAGAGCTCAGAAGCCCTAGCGAAATCAAGCAGTGACGTGCCTCATCCGTTCCTAACCCCAAAGCCAAAGCCGTCGTGAACCTCACCATAACCACCAACATCAGCCCCAATGTGACCATTAAAGTCCCCTCCAATAACTAAATTCTCAGATTGGGGAATACTACTCACCAAATCGTCCAAGCCCTCCCAAAAGCGCCTCTTAACCTCCTCATCCAAGCCCGCTTGCGGTGCGTAAGCGCTGATGACGTTGAGTATGCAAACCCCAATAACCAACTTAATAGACATTAACCTATCATTCACTCGCCTAACCTCAACCACGGACTCCCTTAGATCCCTATCTACCAAGATGCCCACACCATTCTTACCTCTCATGGCCCTAGAATACCACAACTTAAACCCGTCTACATTCCTCGCCTTCGACCCTTTCCACCTAGTCTATTGGACACAGGATATGTTGACCCTCCTCTTATGAAGAACCTTCGCCAACTCAATAGACTTTCACGTCAGGGTGCCTATGTTCCACGACCCGATCCTTAATCTAAGAGCGTCCGCTACCCTCTTCCCACCCTTGCCTCCCGCCCTACCCGCAGAACCGCTCCCAGCCCCCCTGCTCACCCCTGCCAACACCTCCGCCCCCCGAGGACATGACCTTACACTACCATCCCCCGTCGCGGCCACTATCCCCCCAACCGATTACGGAGGACAGTTGCACACACGTACTATAGCGGAATACACAAAATAATGCAAGTTAGGAATCGACCAAGTAAACCACACACAGGATATTTAGCTAGAAACGTAAAAAGGTGTACAAAGTGAATACGAGGCCGGGAGGTACCAACTCCCGATGGAAAAACCTGGAAGTATGCTTTGATTCGCCCTATATCAACTACCGCTAGCTCTTGCACGTTTCGTCCGGTGATGCTTTGCTCTTCACGCCGAAAGCTCGCCTTGTCCGCCGTGGCTAGTACCTGAAAATCACACACACAACAAACTCCAATAAAGCGAGGGGGGGAGGAGGGGGGAGGGGGGCTGCCTAGCTCGGGAAAGGGGAGGGGTTGCCTAAAAGTCAAAAAAGAAGAGGGTGGGGTAGGGGGTGTGAGAGAAGGGGGAATAGGGAGGAGATAGTGTGTAGAGGGGAGAGAGGAGAGGAAGAGAGGTAACTTACTGGGGGGTCGCCGGAGGGGGGTCACCGGGGTTATGGGTGGCAGGGGGCGGGTAGGGGGTGAGGGCTGGGGTAGTAAAGAAAGGAGAGAGAGAGACTTACTGGTGGGTTGCCGGTGAAGGGTCGCCGGGGGGGGGGTCGCCGGAGGGGTCGCCGGAGGAGGGGGAGTGAGGGTTTGGGAGCTGGGGAGGGGGGCTGGCTGCTGGGTGAAGTTACCGTTGGGGAGCCTCTGGAGAGAGAGAGCGTAGAGTGCTAATGAAGCCTAACCAAGCCAAGGGAAAACAGAGAGATATAGCCCGTCACAGATAACTACTTTTAACTGTTATATTTTTTACAGCGGCGATGTGTTTATATAGCATGTACGTAAGTACATTAAACTGGTCATTTGGGGAAAAAGGCAAATTCTTTATTTTTGTTTTTTTTTTCAAAATATGTTTGTTGAATAAAACTTCTTTTTTTTTTGTGTAAAAGACAATTTTGGTTTTCTTTTAAAAGAATCATTTCTTTTGTAACAGATTCGTGGAGCAACTTCTTGAAAAGGCAAAAAGGACACCAAAAAAATTTCAAACTAGCGTAAAAGCCAAAAGGTCTTTTGTCACGGAAAGGAAGGACCAAAGTCATTGCATACTGGATAGCTCTGCTAAGTTTCATGATAACGTTTTAGGGAAAATGAAATTATATAGATTCTTTTAAAACAATGTCGAATATATATATATATATATATAAACCAGTGACAACTGGGTAAATGCCTCCACTAACTTGTCCAACTGTCATTCCTTCATCTCCTTTCACACTTCCCCCAAGCTGGAGGGTGTAGAATGTTAAGCACTCCAAGCTTGCTCAACAAATACTCATGTTGTATTCTCCCAAGTCCCTTGGTAAGCAAGTCTGCCTGTTGCTCTTTTGTCCCTACATGATATGTTTTGATTTTCCAATCCTTGCTCTTGTCCCTTATAAAGTGATAGTCGATCTCTATATGTTTTGTTCTTTCATGGAATATAGGGTTGGATGCTATCTGTAGAGCTGCCTTACTATCACAAAACACATTCACAGGCTGCTCAATTGGAATGCCAAATTCTGCAAACAATCCAAGTAACCACACTATCTCAGCAGTAGCTGCAACAAGACTTCTATACTCTGCTTCTGCTGAGCTTCTTGATACTGTTTGCTCTTTTTTGATTACCATGAGACCAATGAATCCCCATATTTTACTAGAAAACCAATCACTGACCTTCTAGTATTAGGACATGAGGCCCAGTCTGCATCACAATAACAAGTTAGACCGTTTGCACCTTTGCTGCTTAGTAGAATGCTCATCCCTCGATTTAGTTTGAGATACGTTACAGCTCTCAAGGCTGCTTCCCAGTGAGATTGCTTGGGTGACTGCATGAACTGACTAAGTGTTTGGACAAAAAATACTATATCTGGTCTTGTGATTGTTAGATTTATTAATATTCCAATCAACCTTTGATAGCCTGTAACATCTCTTATTAACTCATCTCCAGACACTCCAACATGTTCATCAAATTCAGCTGAAGTGAACTTTTGATTCATGTCTATTGGAGTCCTCACTGGTTTAGCAGCACCTAACCCCAGGTTAGAGATCACATACTTCCTTTGGTTTAATAAGATTCCTTTGTTGGATCTCATGACTTCAATTCCCAAGAAGTATTTTAACTCCCCCAAATCTTTCACCTTAAACTTTTGATTTAGAACATCTTTAGTCTCCTAAATGAATTGCTCATTGTTTTCTGTGATAAGTAAATCATCCACATATACAAGCACAACCACAAAATCTGCTTCTCTCTTCTGGGTGAATAGTGAATAGTCATACAAACTTTGCATGTATCCTGCCTCCAGAAGTGCTTCTGTAAGTTTGATGTTCCACTGTCTTGAAGCTTGTTTTAATCCATATAATGACTTCACTAACTTGTTTACGTTAGTCTCCCCACGTCTCTTAAAACCTTGAGGCATCTCCATATACACTTCTTCATATAAGTCCCCTTGCAGAAAGGCATTATACACATCTATTTGATACATGTTCCACCCTTTTGATGCTGCTACTGCAATAACTGACCTCACAGCTACCATTTTGGCAACAGGTGAGAAGGTCTCATGGTAATCTAACCTTCCTTTTGGCTATAGCTTTTTGCTACTAGCCTGACCTTGAACCTTTCCACATCTCTATTAGCTTTGTATTTGATTTTGTACACCTATTTTGATTCAATTGTATTTTTTCCTTTGGGCAGGTCTACTATCTCCCATGTTTTGTTATCCTCCAGTGCCTTGATTTCTTGTTTCATTGCTTCAATCCATCTTTTGTCTCCTGGTCTTCTATAAAACTCTGTGGTTCTATGAGTGCTGAGAGCTTTCCTACAAAACTTCTGCTTGCATGCATAACACAAATAATTTGAAATAGGATATAAGGCCACACTATGTGTCTTTTTCTTGGTAACATAGTCTTGTAGCCATATGGGTTCTTTAATACTTCTACCAGATCTTCTTGGTTCTGAAGGTTCATCATATGGATCCTGATGATGTTCAAAGGGTTCAACATCTTTTTCAGACGCTGCAACTTCAACAGTATTGTTATCATTTTCGTAACCAGTATTAGCCTCACAATCTTCATGATCACGATCTTCATGGACTACAATAGTTGTATCCAGTTCAGGTTCAAGTATATTATCTACCACATGTGTCTGCAATGATTCAGATGCATGATCTTCAGAATGTCCCTACAATGTCTCAAGCTCATGATCAACTGATGAACTCCCCCTTGCATGAGCATTAATAGGATGCAATGAGGAGGACTTAGCAACTGGAAAAATATGCTCTTTGAAAACTACATCCCTGCAAACCAAAAATTGATTAGTTGTAAGGTCCAAGAGCCTATAGCCCTTCTGTGTGTCTGAATATTCCATGTGTACAACAGATTTGGCTCTTGCTGAGAACTTGTTGTCATGTAGCATTGTTGTAGCATAACAAAGACATCCAAAGACTCTTAAATGCTCAAGAAAAGGCTTATGATAATGCAGTAATTCATATGGTGATCTACCTTGTAAAATGATAGATGGTAGCCTATTTATGATGTAAACAGTAGTAACTATACATTCTCCCCAGTATTTGGTTGGTATAGTGGCCTGAAATTTTAGGGCTCTTTGTTGTGTCTATATTTTTTTCCACTACCCCATTCTGTTTTAGGGGTGTATGCACAACTACTTTGATGTATAATGCCACAATGTTCAAACAAATTAGTGCACTGTTTGCTAAAGAACTCTCTTCCATTATCAGTCTAATAGTTTTAATAGCCACATCAAATTGTGTTATTAGCATAGAAAGAAAGTTCTGCAACACAACTAATACATCACTTTTTAGTTGTAGTAAATGTACCCAGGTATATCTGGAATAGTCATCCATAACTATTAGAAAGTAGTGTTTTCTATCATGTGTGGGAATCTTATATAGTCCCTAAACATCCATGTGTAGAAGCTATAATGGACTACTACTTCTTGTAATACTTCTAGGAAAGACTAATCTACTTTGCTTAGCCAATGGACATACAGAACAATCCTTATTGTCTTCTACATCTTTAAGTTATAAAAAGTCTATGTTTTTCATTGTACTAATAGAAGTGTGACCTAATCTTTTGTGCCATTGAATACCATCTACTGCTGGTTTCTGAACTGCTGCCACTGATGCTTCCTTCAGACTTTTAGCAATATGTTTATACTCCACCACATACAGACCTCCATTTTCTTTACCAATCCCCCCCATCCTGCCACTTCAAACTTCCTGAAACACACAGAAGTCAGGATAAAGGTGGACAGAGCATCTGAGTTCCTTTGTAAGTTTTGACATAGACAACAAATTAAATTTGAAATCAGGAACATATAACACATTCTTAATCTCCATATTATGAAGAAATGTTGTACTACCAATATGGAATATATTTGTCTTCTCACCAGTAGGCAAATGAACTTGATCATTACCATATTTCAATTCAATCTTAGAATGCAATATGTCTACGGAAGCTGCTATATGATGAGTTGCACCATAGTCAACTATCCATTTTCTAAAAGGATTTTCAGTCATTAGTGCAGTAGCAATACTTGCCATATTGACTTGTGGTATCCTTATTCAGCATGTTCAGAATTTGTTTTTATTGGCTCTCACTAAAGAAGTGTCCTCCTGCAGGATCCTCATTATGTGCCTTACCACCATCTACAAGTGGATGTTCTTCACGCTCTGCATTGCCATTTGCACAATATGCCACAACCTTTGTTTTAACATTGAAATCTACATGGCACCCTATCAAATTCTTCTTTAAATGACCAGTTATCTTACAGTAGTCACATTTCATGAATGATTTTTTTCCTTTGTAGCCTTGTCCTGCATAGCAATGGGATCTCTTCTAGCCCCCAAGAATGTATACAGATTAGATCTTTGACTTTTATCCTCAATTATCAATACATAAGCTTGATTCAAGGCTGGTTCAAAAGTTTTCATCAAAATCTGCCTCCGTGCTTGTTCATAGGTCTCATTCAAACCACTAAGAAATTGAAGTAACCTTTGGCGATAAAGGTGCTCAATGTAGTCCTTAGATTTAACACAATCACAACCTGGTGTGGGAACCAGGTTATCATACTCCGACCACATCTCCTTCGGTCTAGTAAATATGAGTCAACAGAATCAGTTCCCTGCGAAATTGTTGCAATTTCTCTGTGCAATTGGAAAATTCAAACTCAATTCACCTTATCAAATCTCTCCTTCAAATCTTCCCAAACTAGGTGTGCGTCCAATGCGTAAGCTATTCCACTAAATAGGTTTGATGAAACAATGTTCATGATCCATATGAGCACAATTGCATTGCATGTTTCCCATTCCTCATGCAATTCATTCTTAAAGGTCTACTTTTTACACTTACCAGTTTCAAAACCTAGCTTTCGCTAAGCTTGAAGAGCTATTCGCATCGTCTTTTCCACAATCAATAGTTTTCAGATCCAGTGTATTGGATTGGAACCAGAACCGAGCTTGGAGTATCAGAAGGATGCAGAAATAATGGATGAGTGTGATCAATTTTGTCCTCCCCCATTTCTGGACTTTAAGCGAGAATTTGAACCACTCAAGCAAAGAATTGTTCAATTAGGAAGTAACCAGTATCGATCTCCCTGATACCATGTGAGTTGAGCTGAGTTTCGATCATAGCCCATCCTCCATTAATGGAGGTTCCAATGAGAGAATCGAAATTGCAGTAATGAAGATGAGAACGGAGGGAATGAAAGAGAAGGAGAAATGTGTGTATATTTTCTGTACACAAGCAGAAGAGACTAATACATCATATATATATACATACACTTTTCACTAATTTAATTCCTCAACTAACTATCACTAACCACCTTACCCAACTCTAACAAACTAGTGACAGCTGGGTAATTGCCTCCACTAACTTGTCGAGCTGTCATTTTTTCAGCTCCTTTCACACCCATGACACTAGGGGTGGGCATAAAATCTGAAAAGTCGAATTTCGAACCGGACCGAATTTATTCGATATTTTGGTATCGATTTATTTGGTATTTCGGTATCAAGTTTTCAATTATTCGATATTTCGGTACGGTCCTCGATATGGAAGTTTTTATATATACCGAAATACCGAATAGTTAGAATGCATTGTTAAACATTAGTCTTAATTTTTTGAATAAAAGAAAGTAGCTTCTCGTTATGGAATGAGATGTTTGTCCATGATTTCTAGAATATCATGGCAAATTTTGGACAATTCATCTTTTACCTTCTGCCTATATCCCTTAATCAGCTTCACATTGTTCTCGTTTCCATTTGACTCTTCTTTCTGCTCAATGGATGATATAAGGTGCTAAAAACCCCTTTAAGCTCCAATAAAATTCTTGTAACCAACAGAAAGCATTGAGTTTTGCAACTTTCTTCATATTCTCAACCATTTTTTGAAAAGAAATATGATTCTGAAGTTACCAAACAGAACAATGGTGTAAAGATTTTTATATCTCATTCCCAGTACATAGTTTTGTCTTACTTCCGTAGGTTTTTCATAGAAAATGATGCCTTCATGTGAATCAGAATAACCTCCCATGGACACGTGCTAATCTAAATTTGTATGTAAGGTATGTATTTGAGGTGTTTATTTACCGAATTTGGTATGAAAATTACCACTCTTTCACTGGATAATGCCACTACTTGTCAACTTAGATAGGGATGGTGACAGTACCGATCCGATCAAAAAAATATCGAACCGTACCGAACTAATTTGGTTCGGTATTTGGTATGCATAATGGATATACCGAATACCAAAGTATCAAATCGTAATTCATAAATACCGTACCGAAGTACCGAATACCCACCCCTAGATGACACCCTTTTATCCCCTTTGTCACATACCCCTACTCAACCTGGATCCCAAGAAAATGTATTGTGGGCCGTCTAATTCCTTGGCATATCGTGGTTTAGACCTTGGACCAATAGCTTGGCCAACCTTTGTACAAATAATTAGCCCATAAGCAGTATCGAACTTATCCATGTTCACAACAGAGGAAGTGTAAATGATATGTGGATCTTATATAGTCAATCAGATATTTCACTAATAAACTAACTTAGTCAACTACTTGCCTTATTATATTAAGATATTGGATATTTAGACTTTAACAATGGGCATTTTTATCATTTGACAGTTTTATACGAGACGTATGTAATGACCTGGCTGGTTATTTTTGGAATTTATGCCCCGATCCCCCATTAACTATTTTTTCTAAGTTCATTTTTTCTATTTTGGTTTGCCGGGACGTTCAGTATTAGAATTTGGAGTATTTTGGGACACTTAGTCCCTAAACGAGAGCTTAAGAGTTGAAAAATGATCCGTATCCAGAGCACTGTGAAGATGACCTCAGAATGGAAATTCGACGGTTCTGTTAGCTCTGTTAGGTGATTTAGGGGTTGGGATTGTGTTCAGAATGTAATTTGGAGGTCCGTAACTCATTTAGCCTTGAAATGCCGAAGTTTGAATTTTCGAAGTATCGGTCCGATATTGAATTTTTTATCCGAGGGTCGATTTGGAATTTCGGAAGTTGTTGTAGCTTTGTCATGTCATTTTGGATGTGCGTGCAAAATTTTAGGTCATTCGGATGAGCTTTGGATAGGTTTTTGATCGAAAGTGTGTTTGGTTGGAATTTGAAGTTCCTAGGTTTGAATCTTGGCTTAAATCGTATTTTTGGTGTTTTAGGATTGGCACAAGTTTGAATAAGGTATTAGGTGGAATTGATATTGTTGGTTGAGGTCCCGAGGGCCTCGGAGGTGTTTCGGATGCTCAACGGGCATTTTAGAGTTGTGAAAAGTTGCAGATTTTGCTTCAGCTGTTGGAGGGCATTTCCTTCTTTGTGATCGCATCCTCCCCCATGCGATCGCATAGTGTAAATTGGGGAGTTGAATTTTTTGCTCTACGCGATCGTATGAAATTGTTCACGGTCGCGGAAGCGAGTTTTCCCCATCTCCGCGATCGCATTTCACCATACAGCAAACGCAATGAACAAGTTGACCCACTGGCCAAGTTCTTATATGCGATCGCATGGGTTAGTACACGATCGCGTAAGTCTGCTTCCCTCTCTTCTGCGATCGCATGTCTAAGGCTGCATTCGCGTAGGAATTTTTCCTAGAGCCTTATTTTTGTTCTACGCGATCGCGGTCCTATTTTTGCGACCGCGATTCATTAAACACCTTGGCAGTATTTAACATTTAAAAACGAGGGTTCCTCCATTTATAACAAAATAAAAGCTATAGAGCTCGATTTTGGGAGATTTTTTAGGGCTTTTCAGAGGCAACGATTGGGTAACGATTCTTTACTCCTCTATGACTAAAACCCACTAATCTAATCTTGAATTCAATCTTTAATTTCGTATTTTGAATGAAATTTTAAGGTAAAGTTCTTAGACCTAATTGTGAGGATTTGAGGGGGCATTTGACCTCCGATTTGGGAGATTTTTATATGGTTGGACTCGTGAGAGTACGAGGGTTCTAAAAAAGTAAAAATTATTCTATTCCGAGACAATGGATGGAGGGGAATTTTGGTCATTTTACCTATTTTCACGCCCTGGCTTCAATTTTAATAGTGAAATCACTTATTTGCAATATTATTTATGATTTGTAATTGAATTGAATAGATTTGGGCTATTTGGAGTCGGATACTCATGGCAAGGGCATCATTTCCGAGTTGATTTTGTACCGATTCGAGGTAAGTGGCTTGTCTAACCTTGTGTGGAGTACCTCTCCCCTTAGGACTTCTTATGTGCTGATTTAAATGCCTGGTACGCGAGGTGACGAGCGTGTACTTGTGTTAATTATTGAAAAATCCACTTTACTCGAATTGTTTGAACTGTGTTTCTCCGTTAATTGACCGATACCAATACAAGATTTAATCTGTGATAGTTGAGAAGCATGACTAGATAGCATTAATTGCTTAATTACTTAATTGCCTTAATTGAAATTATGTGAAGCATGTTAGGCCATAATTTAATTATTACTTGTATTGGTGTACTTCATTCTCTGAATATTTCTCTAATTTGGTTGCGCATTTGCATTGATATGATGGACTACGGGTCCGATTCCCGGGAGATCCTACAGAAATTGATATGATGGACTACAGGTTTGATTCCTGGGAGATCATCTAGAAATCGATATGATGGACTACGGGTTCGATTCCCTGGAGATCCAATGGGCAGTTGAGGAAAAAGGACTACATGACGGTATCTTGGAAAGTCCCGATTGCACCCTGATGTTGAGGGATACTTGGTTGTGTTATTTTCCTTACTTAGCTTAATTGTCATTCACTTGTAGCTTCTATCCTATTTTTATCGTTGTTTTTCATCCAGATTATTCCCTGCTTTACACTGTTCATTATTATTATTATTATGTTTATTCTCAGTAGGGCCCTGATCTTCCTCTTCACTACTTAACCGAGGTTAGGCTTGACACTTACTGAATACCGCTGTTGTGTACTCATGGCTCTTCTGCGCACGTTTTTCATGTACAGATCCAGGTACTTCTGGTCGTGCGCACTATCAGTGATCCAAGCGCTATATTTGGACACTTGAGGTATATCTGCCGCGTCCGCAGACCGAAGAGTCTCCTTCTACTCTATCTTGTAGTTAGCAGTTCCATTTCATGTATTCTCCTAGAGCCGTATCCTATGTTTCTCCTAGACTGTGTTGCTGGTGTGTTTTCGGGTCTTTGGGATAGTTTTCCTAATGCTGAGTGTCAAAGTGTATGTGCTAGGCAGCAATTATACACATTATTCATGTTATTTAGTTTTGATTATAAATTCCGCAATTGTTATTACTTCCACAATGTGTTAGGCTTACCTGGTCGCGAAGACTAGGTGCCGTCATGATGTGTTCACAATATGTGAACTAGGGTCGTGACAAGTTGGTATCAGAGCTCTAGGTTCAAAGGAGTCACGGGACACAGGTCGATTTATTAGAGTCTCGCTGATCGGTATAGAGGCGTCCGTATTTATCTACGAGAGGCTATGTAACTCTTTAGGAAAATCTTCATTTCTTTTGAATTCCTTGTTGTGCGATATTTTGACACCCATTCTGAACTTCTGTCTTCTATTCTCTCAAAGATGGTGAGGACACGTGCTACATGAGAGGACCAGTCACCCCCGCCCCCTGTTACTGCCATCAGAGGCCGGGGCCAGGGTAGAGGTCGAGGACACGCTCGAGGTGCATCCACAACACCCGCGCGCGCTGCCGCTGAGGTACCACTAACAGATCCGGTTGGAGCACAAGAACCCGGTACACCTACTACAACTACTACTATTCCAGCACTCCAGGAGACCCTGGCTCAGTTCATGAGCATGTACACTACTTTGGCTTAGGCGGGGTTGCTTCCCCTCGTTGCAGCCACATCTCAGGTAGGGGAGGGGCCCAAACTCCCGCAGCCCGCACTCCTGAGCAGAAAGTGCCGATGAAACAGGTTTCAGAGGTTATTCATGTACCGCCTGCAGCACCAGTACATCCCGGGGATGGGTCAGCTATCTCAGAGGATGAGCAGCGCATGCTAGAGAGGTTCAAGAAATATGATCCCTCAGTATTCAGTGTCCTAGCTTCAGATGACGCCTTGGGATTTTTGGAGGAGTGTCATCGCATTCTTCGTACTATGGGAATAGTGGAGTCTAGTGGGGTTTCTTTCACCGCCTTTCAGCTTCGGGGAGCCCCCTATGATTGGTGGCGTACTTATGAGTCGAGTCTGCCTCACTGACTTGGACCCAGTTTTCTGACATGTTTATGAAAGAGTTTGTTCCCCAGAGCCTCAGGGTTTCATGGAGCGCACAGTTTGAGCGTTTGCATCAGGGTACTATAACAGTCTCAAAGTATGCCATCCGTTATACCAGGTTGGATAAACATGCATCGGCTTTGGTCGCCATAGTTCGAGAGAGAGTGTGGACGTTTATCGAGGGTCTTATTCCGTCCATCCGGTCTAGCATGGATCGAGAGTTAGAGATGGATATACCTTACCAGCAGGTAGTAAGTGTCACACCTCCTTTTTCCGCACCCGCGGGAGCACGAGGGAGTTTTTCCAATTAAAGGACAATCGAAACGGGATCAACTTATTTCATTCAGAGTCGCCACTTGGAAAAATAATGGTGTCCCAAGTCACCGGTTTGATCCCAAACCGAGGAAAGGTTTGACTCTATATTACGGTCCGCGAACCAGAAATCCGGATAAGGAATTCTGTTAATCCGGGAGAAGGTGTTAGGCATTCTCGGGTTCCGTGGTTCTAGCACGGTCGCTCAATCGTCGTATTTGGCCTCTTTATCTGATTTTATAATGTGCTTTAACCTCTGTGCAAATTTTAACTTTTAACCGCTTTTGATTATTATTATTATTATAAGAATTATTATTATTATTATTTTAACAAAGAATTGCAATGTTGTGAAAATGTATCTCGAACCACGTCGCACCGGTGCACCCGTGGTTGTCAACACATTTCGACTCCGTTGAGATTTGGATTTGAGTCACATAAATGTGCACTCGAGTTTAAGGAGATAAGATTATTAAATATGCGCCTAAAGATACTAACGCGTTTTGTGTTCGGGAAAGGCCGTGGAATCCGCTAAACAGCACATCCCGGAATCTAAACATTTTTCGTAATAATCGTCTGTTGAGGGCCCCGTAATTTGCGTGTTATTTTGGCGAGGCTCGTCTCGCTTATTGTTTAAGGGCTCATTACCCTTTTATTGTTTATTGTTTTAAATGAATTGCAACGCAGTGGAAACGTATCTCGAACCACGTTGCACCAGTGCACCCGTGACTTTTGACACGTTTCGACTTCGTTGAGATTTAGATTTGGGTCACATAAATGTGCACCCGTATTTGAGAAGGTAGTATTAGAATACGTGATTAAAGCAACTACGCATTTATTATCTTTGGAGAACACCGTAAAATTCGCTATACGGTTGATCCCGAAGTCTGAGTATTTTTATATATATACATTTATGAGGATCCCGCAATTTGTATAATTTTGTTAGGCGAGGCACACCTCTAATTTTGATTTAAAAGAGAACTACATTCCGCTATATTCATTTATGAATTAATTCGAGATTATTTAGAACATGTTGCAAACCACGCTACATGAAATGCGCCCGTGGTCCTTGACACGCTTTATTTAACCTTGTTCAAAATTGAAGTCGGGTCACATGAAATACACCCCCGATTCCTTTAATCTAATTCCGCCGTTCGGTTGAGGAATAAGGAACCAACTTCGATAAGGTGACAAAATCATGCTCAACTATAACCAATTCGAGTAAACATACGAGTAGATAACTAAGTGAGCAAATTCAAGACTACGACGAGCAACTACATAAACAACGGAAGCATAACTAGTGGGCGAGCATGTGAAGGATTAGTTATTTTCATTAGCTAATTTCTACACTACAAGACCACCATTAATTGTGAAATTGCATGTTCAACAGAATCATATATTTACAAAAAATAATCTGAATCATACGAAACTAAATCAAATGCGAAACGATCCAAAATATTAACGAGAAGAACAATATCGGAAAAGAACATGCACCTTTATTTCTGCATATTTTCAACGTACACAATGAGAAAACGAACCTTTTATGACGATCTCAAACCTCGACCTCTTCGGACAGAACTCGAATCAAACGACGACCTCGACTGAAGTTGTACCTCGTCGGACGACGAACATCGACGGAGGGAGCTGGTGGTTCGCTAGTGGGCGACGGGCTTGGACTGTGCGTATGGTTGCTGCTGGTTGGCGATGGAGAACGCAGCGGCTGTTGCTGGTCGTTTGGATGATATCGACGAAGCTGTTGGCAGCTATGGCGTCGAGGTGGTCGACGGAAATGGAGCTGGCAGTGAAGTCGACTGGTTTTTGTCGACAATGAAAGCAGCAGGAACGACGAGCTTAAGGGGTCGTTGGTTTTTTTTCTTCTTGAGATAATGAAGAAGAAGCCTTCTTCACCCAAGAAAATGAACACTTCAACAGAACGTTTCTGTATCCTTTTTTCTCGATTTTTTTTCGTTTTTCAAAACATTTTTCTTTCACCCCTTCTGCCGTCTTCTTCTTCTCTTTAAGAAGAAGATGTGTCTCCCTCCCTTTCACGTGATGTGCAATGTATGTGTATTGCATTTATTTATTATTATTATTATTTTTTTATTATTATTTTTTTTTTAAATGAAACCCATACAAGTTTTGTCCTTTACCTTTGTTTTTTTCCTTTTGTCTTTTTTCCTTTGTCTTTTTCCCTTTGCCCTTTTCTTATTATTCCCACATCCCATTATGTATTGTCTCCCTTAGTGTAGTGGACTCGGATTATTATGGGCTAGGTCCGAAAATTATAAAACCGGGTAGTTTGAACCCGAATATTATTCTTCGCCCGGAACCGAGAATGGTGTTATTTAATTAATCCTAGGTAATCAAAATAACTATAATACTCATAATTAAAATAAAACTATTTTTTTTTTATATTTTTCAAGTTTAAAATAACTACAAAATATTAATGAAACTATTTTTTATTATTTTCGTTTTTATAAAAAGATAAAAATATAAAGTACTATTTTTATATTTTTCAAGTTTAAAATAACTACAAAATATTAATGAAACTATTTTTTATTATTTTCGTTTTTTATAAAAAGATAAAAAATATAAAGTACTATTTTTGTATTTTTCAAGTTTAAAATGACTACGAAACATTAATAAAACCATATTTTTGTTATTTTTCATTTTAAGGTAAAAATAAAGTAAAAGAGTCAAATTTAGCTAAAATAGCTATATTAAAACTAAACTAAATATTTTACGCTAAAAATATAAAAAATCTCGGGTAGGGGCAAAATCACGCATCTACAGCTGCCCCTCTTTGACTGAAAACACAAAAAGTTTTCAGACAAAGAACGACTAGATAAGTGTTTTGACCCGACCATTATTCAGAGAGACTAAACTAAAAAGAAGAGGATGTGACCGAGCCCTTGTATCTGAGTTGCCTACATATCCTTGGCTATAAAGGAATTAGGCCACGTGTAGTTTGAAAGTGAGTGAGGAAGGGGTATACCGAGGTGGAGAGCCAGTCGAGGTGTCGTTCCGTCGAGGTTTCGTTCCATCGAGGTTCCGGTCTGTGGTCCTGCTATTACATCAAAAATCAAACATGAAAAAGACTAACTAAGCCTATCAGCTCCTAGCTACAAGATTCCCATCTATGAGTCTTCTGAAGCTTGATCTTGAGTATTGGTTGGTGTTTCATGTAGACTCTAAATTTGATCCTCGATACTTGCTAGTTGTAGGTGCTAGTTCAATCTTCTTCGCCCTTTTGGATTAGGACCAGGCTTGTCGTTCTTGTGTCATTGACCATGTCTTGGACAACTTTCATCAGCTTCTGCATTTTGGATTGGCTTCTTGCCTTTTTTTTTCTTTTTGTTTATTGTGACTAAACTTCTGTTGATCCCCTCGGACTGTTGACTCGCATTCTGGTTGCAAGCTTCTTTTGTTGCTATCTTGCATTGCACTTTGAAGTGAATTCCCTTACTTGTGATCTTCGAGCTATTCTCCCTCGAAGTCCGAATCTATCTTTTCTGATCCTTGTTGCCTTCCTTCTGATTCATGTTGGGGATTTCCGTTACACTCTACCACTTTTCGATTGTTCACTATCCTTATCAAATCTTGGAAACTGAGACGCCGTTCTGCTTTTCTGGGGGGCTTCTGAATCTAACGACAAACTCTAATCATAAATCGCCATTCCATTCTTCAGGCGGGCTCCTGACTTCATCAACATCCTTTGAAAATAAATTGCCATTCCATTCTTCAGGCGGGCTCCTGACTTCAACATCAACTTTTGAAAATAAATCGCCATTCCTCTCTTCAAGCGGGCTCCCGACTTCAACAACATCCTTTGAAAATAAATCGCCACTCCATTCTTCAGGCGGGCTCCCGACTTCAACAACATCTTTTGAAAATAAATCGCCACTCCATTCTTCAGGCGGGCTCCTGACTTCAACATCAACTTTTAAAAATAAATCGCCATTCCTCTCTTCAGGCGGGCTCCTGACTTCAACAACATCTTTTGAAAATAAATCGCCACTCCATTCTTCAGGCGGGCTCCTGACTTCAACATCAACTCACTAAAAATAAATCGCCACTCCATTCTTCAGGCGGGCTCCTGACTTCAACAACATCCTTTGAAAATAAATCGCCACTCCATTCTTCAGGCGGGCTTCTGACTTCAACAACATCTTTTGAAAATAAATCACCACTCCATTCTTCAGGCGGGCTCCTGACTTCAACATCAACTTTTGAAAATAAATCGCCATTCCTCTCTTCAGGCGGGCTCCCGACTTCAACAACATCCTTTGAAAATAAATCGCCATTCCTCTCTTCAAGCGGGCTCCCGACTTCAACAACATCCTTTGAAAATAAATCGCCACTCCATTCTTCAGGCGGGCTCCTGACTTCAACAACATCCTTTGAAAATAAATCGCCACTCCATTCTTCGGGCGGGCTCCTGACTTCAACAACATCTTTTGAAAATAAATCGCCACTCCATTCTTCAGGCGGGCTCCTGACTTCAACATCAACTTTTGAAAATAAATCGCCATTCCTCTCTTCAGGCGGGCTCCTGACTTCAACAACATCCTTTGAAAATAAATCGCCACTCCATTCTTCAGGCGGGCTCCTGACTTCAACAACATCCTTTGAAAATAAATCGCCACTCCATTCTTCAGGCGGGCTCCCGACTTCAACAACATCTTTTGAAAATAAATCGCCACTCCATTCTTCAGGCGGGCTCCTGACTTCAACATCAACTTTTAAAAATAAATCGCCATTCCTCTCTTCAGGCGGGCTCCTGACTTCAACATCAACTTTTGAAAATAAATCGCCACTCCATTCTTCAGGCGGGCTCCTGACTTCATCAACATCCTTTGAAAATAAATTGCCATTCCATTCTTCAGGCGGGCTCCTGACTTCAACATCAACTTTTGAAAATAAATCGCCATTCCTCTCTTCAAGCGGGCTCCCGACTTCAACAACATCCTTTGAAAATAAATCGCCACTCCATTCTTCAGGGCGGGCTCCTGACTTCAACAACATCCTTTGAAAATAAATCGCCACTCCATTCTTCAGGCGGGCTCCTGACTTCAACAACATCTTTTGAAAATAAATCGCCACTCCATTCTTCAGGCGGGCTCCTGACTTCAACATCAACTCACTAACTCCATCCCATCCATGTCGCCTTCTTTTGCTTCCTGCACCACTTTCTTCTTCCTGCATCGCTTCTTGGGCCATCCTTTCTTCTGAATTACCTTGTTTTGGAATTGCTTTCCTCCTAGGTCATGTTATTTTTCTCTTGACTGCTGGGGATATCTTTGGAACTAATTACTTACCTGCTGGGGTAATGCTGCTGGGGAAATCTTCTTTATTTCCTCTTTTTCTACCTCCTTCAAAACCTTTATTCTCTTCCGGGATCGCTGGGGATTGAAATGTCATCAGCTGGGGATTACACTGTCGGGGGATTCTTTTTCCTTTTTCCTCTTTCCAAACCTCATTCGGGACTCGCGCTTAGCTCCCTTGAAAAACTTGTAGGATATAATGTTGCCGGAGAACTCTCGAAATCAGTGTTTCATTTTTCCGAGAACTGCTGGGGATGATACCGACTTCTTGCCTTTCTGAACGCAAGCTTCCTCGTTTTGTCTTGTCTGCCGGGGGTATAATTTCCTCTATCACAACTTGTTATTTTCTTTTTTTTTTTTCAAAGCTGCTGGGGATGATCGAGTGCAAAGATCATTTCCTCGCGTTATCTGGCTTCTTTCCTTAACCGGGTATTTGGTTTCGAGAAAATTTTCGCAACGGGAGAAAATTTTCTGCCCCCAGTTTGAGAATCTTCTTCGTGGCATGCTTTTCTGCCAACAACCCCTCTTTTTCCTGTTTCAAATCAAAGAAAAATTGGTTAGTTTTAAAATGTGGTGGCTGGTCGTGGTGCTCCTGCTGGGGATGGTTCTCCTCCTCTTTCCCTGCTCTGCGTTTCATTATCAGAACTTGCTGGGGATATTATTATTTGATGATATTCATGCCGGGGATAGCTTTCTCCTTTCTTGCTTCCCCGCCTTCCTTGACGACTCTTTATTCGCGAACCTTTCCACGTGGTTTTCCACCGACCACCCGAATTCCTATGATAGTGACTCTTTATTCACGAAGCTTTCCACGTGGTTTTCCACTGGTATCCTGACCACCCGAATTCCTTTCTGCTGGGGATATCTTTCCTTCTTTTGCGGCATATCTAAGGACCGGGCATTTCCCAACCTTTGAGTCTCATTAACCTTCCTTGAGATATCCTTATTGACAACAATCCCTCCCTTTGTCATTTTCCTATTGTTGGGGAATATACCTCTGGACACTGGCCTTGCGCTTGATCCTTCCTGACTTATACCACTTGGGTGTACCAATCAAAATCCCGTCTTGCGTAATTGGAAAACTGATGGAAAATTTTGCAGTCATTTCTTGCAAACAGACTCTGTTGGGGAATTTTTGATAAAAAGGAGAAAGATAAAAGGAAACAACATAAAAGACAAAAAGGAAGATGACTCTCTAAAAGAAAAATTATAAAGTAAACCTATCAAACGTGGATACCAACTCTAATGGACACGACATGCACATATAGCCTATATTCCGTTGTTAAACCGCCTTTTGTAATCTTCGCATGGGGCTTTCCATTTGATTTCCAATCTTCGTTCGACTTGTAGTGCCCGGGGGTTTTCACTATCAAGCCTCTCTCATTTCGGTTTTTTTCTCTCAGCTTTCATCGCCTTATGGTGCCTGTGAAGGTTTTCACCGCTAAGACTCTCTCATTTGTGTTACTTTTCCGCTGGGGATTGGTGGTGTTACTGCTAAGACTCTCCTATTTTCTGCTGGAGATCGGAGTCTTTGTGCCGGGAATCAGAGTGTTATGTCCCGATGAAACTTCTCTCATTTGCCTAACTCAACCTCTTTTGAAAATTGGTCAAAAGGTCTTTCTTTGGACCGTAATGTGGGTTTGGACAAGGCTAGAAAGAAAAGGTATTAATGGCTCAAAAATAAACAAATTGGGTTCAAAATTACAACCTTCGGATTCCTATATTTTCCTTACATAAACACATTTTTTTTTACTGCCCCTATTTCTTGCTTGGGGATTTTTTTGGTTTTTATTTACACTATGACCGAGCTCTGTGAAGCGCCTACGTATCCTCTTTGAGGAATCAGGTCAAACGTAGTTCCCAATTCCTCTTTTTCAAGTTTTTTTTTCCACACATTTTTCTTTTCTTTATCTCTTTTTGTTGTTTTCTTTTTCTTTACTTTTTCTTTATCCCTTTCTTCTTTTGCCTTTCAAAGTTGTGTTTCTAATCTTTGCAACTAATTCCGAAGGAGGGGTATGAAAGAATTTAAAATAAGACTCAAAGGGTTGACGATGGATAAAGTGTTTGGATAGCAGAACAAAATGCCTTCGTCATTCCAATCTTCAAAACATGCCAAGTGTAAACAACACAATTAATATTCGTCATATCTTTAAAGCACTGTTGGGCAACACTCTCATTATGAACGACCCCATGTCAATTTTGGCCAGCTTGCCTTTGACTGTTTCCTTTTTACTTGCCCCGGTTTCACATGACTCGGGATCCAAATAGTCTCAAATTGTTTTTATTTCCTTTAGATGACCCGATCATCTTCCAATTGCTTCATGATTAACTTTTAGAATTAAGCCACAATTATGTGTGCGCATGTCGTGTCACTAGATTCGGCGTTTGAGCACAAGACAAATCTAAAGGGTAAAAAGAACTAAACAAATAAAATGACCGGAAGTAACAAAAGACCGAAAGCTTCATTAAACTAATGACGAAATGGTTCAATGACAAAACAAGTAAAACAAACTAGAGTACAGCCCTGAAACAAAACTGGGCAAGACCAAAGCAAACTGCTAGGACAAAAGGGTTTGACCACAAGACAACCCTAAAAATAACTCGGACAACAGAAATGACAACAAAAACGAACCACCAAAGCTCCATCTAGCTGACCAAAAGATAGAGTGTCTTCCTAATTACCAAGCACGACGCTTTAGCCACTAAGTTCTGCATCAATATTGCCGAGGCTGCCATCTGCTTCAATATTTTTAGCTTCAGTCAATATACCCCCCAGAGGATTCGTGTGCTCCCTGTCATCGTCATTGATCATAATCAACCATCCTTTTTGAATCATTCTTTCTATTTCCTTTTTCAAGGTACGACAACTCTCAATATCGTGCCCTCTGACATTGGAATGGTATGCACATCATGCAGTAGGATCGAAGCTTCTTGCACGTAGATCGGGAGTATATTCGGGGAGCGGTGTAATCAGGCCGACATGTTTTAACCTTTCGAACAAACTTGCATAAGATTCTCCGATAGGGGTAAGAGCCTTTTCTCGCTTCAGCAACCTCTCCTCCCTAAACGCCTTATTTGGCCTGAAACCTGACCCAGGGGGTTTCCGGTATGTTCGTGGGGGTTGGTAGGCTTTTTGTGGAGCTGGGTACCTGGAAGGTGAAATACGATTTTGGGTGTCCCGGGGAGAGTAGTGGTGTTGGGGACGGGAGTAGCGTTGTGAAAACATAGCTGGGGGACGAGTAATTGAGCTACTCGAGTGGTTGGAAAAGCTGTGATAGGTGGGTATATATGGAGAGTGTGAGGGATCATCTGGCATCGGGTTCAGTGTACGGGTAAGGACAGAGTCCGGGAAGCTAGGTGGTGGCGGGGGTGGTGCTTTTCCATCCATCCACGCCCGATACATGTCAGCCACATGTTGTCTCAGCATTTTGACTTCTTCTACTAACCCGTGGTTCCGTTCAGCCAGTTGTTGTCGGGTATCGGTGTCAACCCACTCAGTCTTGAGATTTGCTGCCATTGTCCTCTGACTTTGTGTTACAGGGAAGAGTTATTTTAGAACTACAACCAACCACCTTTCTGGAAATGGACACAACGAAGCGAAGTCATCATGTTGGCGTTAGGCCATTTGACAGGTAGGTAAACGCACATTAGGGATGCAATGAACCTAGGCGGTTAAACCTTTCTATCATGCATTTGCTTCGGTTTCATGCGTCATTCCAGCTTCTCATATATGTGCTTTCCCAACTTTCCTTTATTTTCTAAATTGTTTTTGTTATTTTTCTATTTTTCTCTTTTTCTCTTCTCTTTTTTTTTCTTTTTGGTTATGGATATGGTCGAATCCTATGTGGATTGCCTACGTATCATGACCCCGCATGAATCAGGACCGAGCGTAGTTCTTGCAAATTAATGCAAGAAATAAAGAGATGTTTATTTGATTTTTTTTTCTTTTTTGAAGAAAAATTATAAAAGCCGACTCCAACTACAAACTCTGATGAAAAAACTTTCACACCTTGTGCCAGATATTTCTACAAGAATAAGAATATTTTTGCGCCAATTATGACTATTTCTACAAAATTAGCCATGTAATGGCTTATTTGGCAAGATGGCTATTTTTGCAAAATTTATTTAAGAAAGATAAACTTGAAAAAAATTTTCATCCTATGGCTCATGGGGCATCGTTCGGCATCGCCATAAGCCAATCATCAGACTGAGAAGTTTCTAATGTCAATCGACTATTTTTACAAAATTGGCCATGTAATGACTTATTTGACAAAGCGGCTATTTTTGCAAAATTTTATTTAAGAGACTACAAATTCAAAATTTTTCATCTTAGGGACCATGGGGCATCGTTCAGCTCCGACACAGGCCAACATAAGACTGAGAAAGTTTAAATACCAAATGTGGCCATTTCAGCAAAATCATATGTTGTTTTATTTATTTATTTATATATATATATATATATTTTGCAAAGTTGAGTGATGACTCAAACTTAATTTTGCGGATACGGCCTATCAATATTTCCACGAGGGAATATTTCAAGGATGTGCCCAAAAATCGTTTACAAAGACTCAAAGCGGCTATTCTTGCAAAAATAGCCTTCCGGCGTCCTTTTGGGGAACATTCGGCTTATTTTAAACAAGAATAGCACCACCCGACTTATTTATAACAAAAATAAAAAATTTGACATTTTTTTTTGTTATTTTTGCAAAAGGGGTGTGAACCCGAACTTGATTTTGCGGCTATGGCCTTGCAACATTTCCACCAGAAATATTTCAAGGCTATGCTCGTAAATTATCTAAAACGACTCAAAGTGGCTATTTTTGCAAAACAGCCTTTCGGCGTCCTTTCGGAACATTCGGCTATTTTCAAAAATGGCATCACTTTGATTTTATTGACAAAATTAAACACACACATTTTTTTTAAAAGGGGTGGTAACCCAAACTTTATTTTGAGGCTACGGCCTTTCAACATTTCCACATGGAATATTTCAAGGCTATTATTCAAAAAGAAAAAGAAAAGACTTCAAAGTGGCCATTTTTGCAAAAACAGCCTTCCGGTGTCCTTTCGGAACATTCGGCTATTTTCAAAAACAGCGTTACTTTGATTTTATTGAAAACTAAAATTTCGACATTTTTTTTTTTAATTTTTTGAAGGGGTGGTTTGACCCGATGAGGGTTGCCTACGTATCCCACCTAATGGCGAGAATCAAACCTGCGTAGTTCGGTCAGATTAGTTGACCAATTATTTCAACAAAATTATTCCACCTATTTTCAAACTTTCAAATTTTCAACAACAATTCGTCAATATTTCGATATTTTTATATTCTAAAATTTTCTCTCTTTTTGTTTTCAGGAATTTAGCCAATTAGCATAATAGGACAAATAAATGCAACATATAACATGCTCGGTCTTTTGATTACCGGGTCACCTGTCCTAAACGGACCCAACCCCTGTGTTGAGTCCCCTAAGTCAGATATGATGCAAATAAACGTCTTAAATCTAGGCTCAATATCCCGATTTTTCATTGGTACTAGACCGTGTACCCGAGTGGACAACTCGGATCGAGGAGGGGGCTACGTACCGGTGACCCGCGGGGTCACTTGGCTTTGTAACTTATCCGGCCTCTTTTTCTTATTTTTGGTATTGTCACTAACAGAAAGGGGAGTCTCAACCAGTAAGCACATCCCCGGAAGTAAGAAGAGAAGGGTTTTCGGCATAATTTTATATATACAGTTCACGCAATATCAAAGCGGTAAACATGTAGCACATTAATAAAAACATATAATGAAATCAGATATAAGCAAAAACAGCAATTTAACTGAGCTCGAATTCTTAAACCCTGAACCGAAGTTCTGGCATCATGATCCCCAGCAGAGTCGCCAGAGCTGTCACACCTCCTTTTTCCGCACCCGCGGGAGCACGAGGAGTTTTTCCAATTAAAGGACAATCGAGACGGGATCCGTTTTATTAAATTCAGAGTCGCCACTTGGAAAAATAATGGTGTCCCAAGTCACCGGTTTGATCCCGAACCGAGGAAAGGTTTGACTCTATATTACGGTCCGCGAACCAGAAATCCTGATAAGGAATTCTGTTAACCCGGGAGAAGGTGTTAGGCATTCCCGGGTTTCGTGGTTCTAGCACGGTCGCTCAATCGTCGTATTTGGCCTCTTTATCTGATTTTATAATGTGCTTTAACCTCTGTGCAAATTTTAACTTTTAACCGCTTTTGATTATTATTATTATTATTATAAGAATTATTATTATTATTATTTTAACAAAGAATTGCAACGTTGTGAAAATGTATCTCGAACCACGTCGCACCAGTGCACCCGTGGTTGTCAACACATTTCGACTCCGTTGAGATTTGGATTTGAGTCACATAAATGTGCACTCGAGTTTAAGGAGATAAGATTATTAAATACGCGCCTAAAGATACTAACGCGTTTTGTGTTCGGGAAAGGCCGTGGAATCCGCTAAACAACACATCCCGGAATCTAAACATTTTTCGTAATAATCGTCTGTTGAGGGCCCCGCAATTTGCGTGTTATTTTGGCGAGGCTCGTCTCGATTATTGTTTAAGGGCTCATTACCCTTTTATTGTTTATTGTTTTAAATGAATTACAACGCAGTGGAAACGTATCTCGAACCACGTTGCACCAGTGCACCCGTGACTTTTGACGTTTCGACTTTAGATTTGGGTCACATAAATGTGCACCCGTATTTGAGAAGGTAGTATTAGAATACGTGATTAAAGCAACTACGCATTTATTATCTTTGGAGAACACCGTAAAATTCGCTATACGGTTGATCCCGAAGTCTAAGTATTTTTATATATATACATTTATGAGGGCCCCACAATTTGTATAATTTTGTTAGGCGAGGCACACCTCTAATTTTGATTTAAAGGAGAACTACATTCCGCTATATTCATTTAAGAATTAATTCGAGATTATTTAGAACATGTTGCAAACCACGCTACATGAAATGCGCCCGTGGTGCATGACACGCTTTATTTAACCTTGTTCAAAATTGGAGTCGGGTCACATGAAATACACCCCCCGATTCCTTTAATCTAATTCCGCCGTTCGGTTGAGGAATAAGGAACCAACTTCGATAAGGTGACAAAAACATGCTCAACTATAACCAATTCGAGTAAACATACGAGTAGATAACTAAGTGAGCAAATTCAAGACTACGACGAGCAACTACATAAACAACGGAAGCATAACTAGTGGGCGAGCATGTGAAGGATTAGTTATTTTCATTAGCTAATTTCGACACTACAAGACCACCATTAATTGTGAAATTGCATGTTCAACAGAATCATATATTTACAAAAAATAATCTGAATCATACGAAACTAAATCAAATGCGAAACGATCCAAAATATTAACGAGAAGAACAATATCGGAAAAGAACATGCACCTTTATTTCTGCATATTTTCAACGTACACAACGAGAAAACAAACCTTTTATGACGATCTCAAACCTCGACCTCTCCGGACAGAACTTGAATCAAACGACGACCTCGACTGAAGTTGTACCTCGTCGGACGGCGAACATCGACGGAGGGAGCTGGTGGTTCGCTAGTGGGCGACGGACTTGGACTGTGCGTATGGTTGCTGCTGGTTGGCGATGGAGAACGCAGCGGCTGTTGCTGGTCGTTTGGATGATATCGACGAAGCTGTTGGCAGCTATGGCGTCGAGGTGGTCGACGGAAATGGAGCTGGCAGTGAAGTCGACTGGTTTTTGTCGACGATGAAAGCAGTAGGAACGACAAGCTTAAGGGGTCGTTGGTTTTTTTTCTTCTTGAGATAATGAAGAAGAAGCCTTCTTCACCCAAGAAAATGAACACTTCAACAGAACGTTTCTGTATCCTTTTTTCTCGATTTTTTTTCGTTTTTCAAAACATTTTTCTTTCACCCCTTCTGCCGTCTTCTTCTTCTCTTTAAGAAGAAGATGTGTCTCCCTCCCTTTCACGTGATGTGCAATGTATGTGTATTGCATTTATTTATTATTATTATTATTATTTTTTATTATTATTTTTTTTTAAAATGAAACCCATACAAGTTTTGTCCTTTACCTTTGTTTTTTTCCTTGTCTTTTTTCCTTTGTCTTTTTCCCTTTGTCCTTTTCTTATTATTCCCACATCCCATTATGTATTGTTCCCCTTAGTGTAGTGGACTCGGATTATTACGGGCTAGGTCCGAAAATTATAAAACCGGGTAGTTTGAACCCGAATATTATTCTTCGCCCGGAACCGAGAATGGTGTTATTTAATTAATCCTAGGTAATCAAAATAACTATAATACTCATAATTAAAATAAAACTATTTTGTTTTATATTTTTCAAGTTTAAAATAACTACAAAATATTAATGAAACTATTTTTTATTATTTTCGTTTTTATAAAAAGATAAAAATATAAAGTACTATTTTTATATTTTTCAAGTTTAAAATAACTACAAAATATTAATGAAACTATTTTTTATTATTTTCGTTTTTTATAAAAAGATAAAAAATATAAAGTGCTATTTTTGTATTTTTCAAGTTTAAAATGACTACGAAACATTAATAAAATCATATTTTTGTTATTTTTCATTTTAAGGTAAAAATAAGTAAAAGAGTCAAATTTAGCTAAAATAGCTATATTAAAACTAAACTAAATATTTTACGCTAAAAATATAAAAAATCTCGGGTAGGGGCAAAATCACGCATCTACAGTAAGCATTACCAGACGGATAGAGGGTATGCTCGCTAGGGAGCAAGAGGAGAGGGAGTCCAAGAGGTCTCGAGAGTCGGGTCACTACTCTGGTGCCCGTACTTCAGCAACGGGTCGTTATGGTAGGGGTTATTTTCTGTTCATTCAGCCTTGTCAGCAGCCGGTAGTACTCCAGCTTCACCAGCATCTCAGGAGCCTTATTATGCACCTCTGGTTTTTAGTGTGCCTCCTATACGGGGTACTTCCAGAGGTCAGTCTAGCGGGGGTGGGCCTAGTCAGTCACAGCCACCATACCCTCCCAGAGCTTGTTATGAGTGCGAGGTTACCCACCAGATGGTTAGGGAGTTCCCCAGACGTGAGAGGGGTGCGCCTTATCAGACTCTACAGCCTCAGCATGCTCCATAAGGTCAGCAGTCCATCATTCTAGCTCCAGCTGCCACCCTACCTGTCCAGCCAGCCAGGGGCGGAGATCAGGGAGATAGAGGTCGCCCTCGAGGGAGGGGCCATGCTAGATTTTATGCTATTCCTGATCGTGCCGCGGCTGTCGCCTCCGATTCTACTGTCACATGTACTATATTGGTTAGTCACAGAGAGGCATCGGTTCTATTCGATCCCAACTCTACTTTTTCATATGTGTCCTCTTATTTTTCTTCGCATTTGGATGTGCCTCGAGATTCCTTGAGTGCCCCCATTTATGTATCTACTCCCGTGGGAGATTCTCTTGTTGTGGACCGTGTGTACTAGTCGTGTTTGGTTACTATTTGTGTTTTTGAGACCAGGGATGATCAATTATTACTCGGTATGGTTGACTTTGATATTATTCTGGGCATGGATTGGTTGTCGCCCCATCATGCTATTCTTGATTGTCACAGCAAGATCGTGACACTGGCTATGCAGGTGTTCCACGTATTGAGTGGAGTGGTACCTTAGATCATACTCCCAACAGAGTTATTTCTTTCCTTAAAGCTCAACGTATGGTTGAGAAGGGGTGTGTTGCTTACTTAGCTTATGTGAGAGATGTCATGTTGACACCCGTTCTGTTGATTCAGTGCCAATGGTACGAGATTTCTTCGATGTGTTTCCAGCTGATCTTCCGGGCATACCGCCCGATAGAGATATCAATTTTGGCATTGATCTGTTGTCGGGCACTCAGCCCATTTCCATTCCCCCATATCGCATGGCTCCTCCTGAGTTGAAGGAGTTGAATGATCACTTGTAGGAATTGTTGGGTAAGGGTTTTATTCGACCCGGTGTTTCACTCTAGGGTGCTCCTATTTTGTTTGTGAAGAAGAAGGACGATTCTATGCGTATGTGCATTGATTATCGCCAGTTGAACAAACTTACAGTGAAGAACTAATATCCTTTACATCGTATTGATGATCTGTTTGATCATCTTCAGGGCGCACATGTGTTTTCCAAGATTGATTTGCCTCAGGCCACCATCAGTTGAAGATTCGGAAGACAAATATCCCGAAGACTACTTTCAGGACTTGGTATGGTCATTACAAGTTCCTTGTTATGTCTTTTCGGCTGACTAATTCCCCGACAGCTTTTATGCATTTGATGCACATCATATTCAGGCTATATCTTAATTCATTCGTGATTGTTTTTATTGATGATATTCTGGTACATTCCCGAAGTCAGGAATATCATGAGCAGCACATGAGGGTAGTGCTTCAGACTCCGAGGGAGAAGAGATTGTATGCAAAGTTTTCCAAATATGAGTTATGGCTGAGTTCGGTGGCATTCCTAGGCAACGTGGTGTCGAGTAAGTGCATTCGAGTGGATCCGAGGAAGGTGGAGGCCATACAGGGTTGGCCTAGGCTCTTCTCAGCTACTGATATTCGTAGCTTCCTTGGTTTGGCGGGTTATTGCCATCGCTTTGTAGAGGGGTTCTCTTCGATCGCGGCCCGTATGAGTAGATTGATCCAAAAGGGTGCCCCTTTTCAGTGGATAGGGGAGTGTGAGGCGAGCTGCTAAAAGCTCAAGATAGCTTCGACTTCAGCCCCAATCTTGATGTTGCCTACCGGTTCGGGGTCCTATACAGTTTATTGTGATGCCTCACGGGTTGGACTTGGAGCGATGTTGATGCCGGACGGTAGGGTGATTGCCTACGTGCCCTGACAGTTGAAGGTGCATAAAAAGAACTACCCTGTCCACAATCTTGAGTTAGCTGCCATTGTTCACGCCTTTGAAAATCTGGCGTATTGTATGGGGTGCCTTGTAAGATTTACACTAACCATCACAGTTTGCAGCACTTGCTTAAGCAGAAGGACCTGAATATGCGTCAGAGGATATGGTTAGAGTTGTTAAAGGATTATGATATTACCATTCTTTATCACTCGGGCAAGGCCAACATGGTTGTCGATGTCTTGAGTCGCTGGGGGAGAGTTTGTGGAGATTGGCATATCTATCAGCCTCAGAGAGACCTATGGCGATGGATGTTCAGGCTTTAGCCAGGCAGTTCGTTAGATTGGATCTTTCAGAGCCCAGTCAATTTCTAGCCTGCGTGGTTTCTCGGTCTTCCCTATTTGATCGCATCACGGAGCAACAGTTTGATGGCCCTCACTTGCTTATCCTTTAGGACATAGTTTGGCGTGGTGATTCCCGAGATGTCACCATCGGGGATGATGGAGTGTTGAGGATCTAAGGCCAAATTTGTGTGCCCAATGTATATGATCTTCGAGAGTTGATTCTAGCTGAGGCCCGTAGCTCACGGTATTCCATCCATTAGGGTGCCGCGAAGATGTATCAGGACTTGAGGCAGCACTACTGGTGAAGGCGTATGAAGAAGGATATAGTTGACTATGTGTCTAGATGCCTCAAATGCCAGAAGGTGAAGTATGAGCACCAACGTCCGGGTGGGATGCTACAGCAGATTGAGATCCCAAAGACGAAGTAGGAGCGTATCATCATGGACTTCGTATCTGGACTCCTAAGGACCGTGAGGAAGTTTGATTCTATTTGGGTCATTGTGGATGGGCTAACCAAATCCACTCATTTCATAACTGTGTGCACTACTTATTCATCGGAGCGGTTGGCGGAGATTTATATCAGGGAGATCGTCCGGTTGCATGGTATTCCAGTTTCTATCATTTCAGATAGAGGCACTCAGTTCACATCGCGGTTCTGGAGAGCCGTGAAACATGAGTTAGGTACTCGAGTGGAGTTGAGCACGACATTCCACCCCGGGACGGACGGACAGTCCAAGCGCACTATTCAGATATTAGAGGCCATGCTCTATGCGCGCGTGATTGAGTTTGGAGGGTCATGGAATCATTTCCTTCCACTGGTGGAGCTTTTTTATAACAACAACTATCAATCTAGCATTCAGATGGAGCCGTATGAAGCCTTATATGGTCGAAGATATAAATCTCCGGTGGGTTGGTTTGAGCCGGGCGAGGCCATATTATTGGGCACCGAGATGGTTCAGGATGCGATGGAAAGGTTAAAGTGATTCAGGACAGACTCCAGGTAGCCCAGTCTAGGCAGAAGACTTACGCGGACAAGAAGGTTCGTGATGTGGCATAAATGGTTGGCGAGCGGGTTCTGCTTCGGGTCTCGCCTATGAAGGGCGTCATGAGGTTTGGGAAGAAGGGAAAGCTGAGTCCGAGATTTATTAGGCCTTTTGAGATCTTGTGGCGAGTTGGGGAGGTTGCTTATGAGCTTGCCTTACCTCCCAGCCTAGCCGTAGTTTATCCGGTATTTCATGTTTTGATGCTCTAGAGATATCATGGAGACCCGTCACACGCATTGGATTTCAGTTCAGTCCAGCTGGACAAGGATCTATCTTATGTTGAGGATCCAATGGCCATTATGGACAGGCAGATCAGAAAGTTGAGATAAAAGAACATCGCTTCAGTGAAGGTCTAGTGGCGGGGTCAGCCGGTCGAGGAGGCAACTTGGGAGATCGAGCAGGATATGCATAGCCAGTACCCCCATCATTTTGCTACTTCATGTATGTTTTCCATGCTCGTTCGAGGACGAACGAATATTTAAGTGTAGGAGGATGTAACGACCCCAGTAGGTCATTTTTGGAGTTCCGATCCCCCATTAACTGTTTTCCCTAAGTTCAACTCTGCTATTTTGGTTTGCCGGAACGTTCAATATTAGGATTTGGAGTGTTTTGGGACACTTAGTCCCTAAATGAGAGCTTAAGAGTTGAAAAATAATTCATATTTGGAGTAGTATGAAGATGACCTCAAAATGGAAATTCGATGGTTCTGTTAGCTCCGTTAGGCAATTTTGGGGTTAGGAGTGTGTTCGAAATTTAATTTGGAGGTTCGTTGCTCATTTAGGCTTGAAATGCTGAAGTTTAATTTTTGAAGTTCCGGTCCGATAGTGAATTTTTAATCCGAGGGTCGGTTTTGAATTCTGAAAGTTGGTGTAGCTTCGTCATGTCATTTTGGATGTACTTGCAAAATTTTAGGTTATTCGGACGAGGTTTAGATAGCTTTTTGATCGAAAGTGTGTTTGGTTAGAATTTGAAGTTCCTAGGTTTGAATCTTGGCTTAAATCATGTTTTCGATTTTGTTTGAGGTGTTTTAAGGATTGGTACAAGTTCGAATAAGGTATTAGGTGGTATTTGTATTATTGGTTGAGGTCCCGAGGGCCTCGGGGTGTTTCGAATGCTCAACGGGGCATTTTAGAGTTGTGAAAAGTTGCAGATTTTGCTTCAGCCGTTGCAGGGTATTTCCTTCTCTACGATAGCATCCTCCCCCCTGCGATCGCATAGTGTAAATTGTGGAGTTAAATTGTTTTCTCTACGCGATCGCATGAAATTTCTCGCGGTTTCGGAAGTCAGTTTTCCCCATCTTCGCGATCGCATTTCACCATACAGCGAACGCACTGAACAGGTTGACCCAGTGGCCAAGTCCTTATACGCGATCGCATGGGCCAGTACTCGATCGTGTAAGTCTGTTTCCTTCTCTTCTGTGATCGCATGTCTAAGGCTGCGTTCGCGTATGCATTTTTCCTGGAGCCTTATTTTTACTCTACGCGATCACAGTCCTATTTTCGCGATCACGATTCATTAAACACCTTGGCAGTATTTAACATTTCAAAACGAGGGTTCCTCCATTTTTAACAAAATAAAAGCTAGAGAGCTGGGTTTTGGGAAATATTTTGAGGGCTTTTCAGAATCAACGATTCCTTACTCCTCTATGACTAAAACTCACTAATCTAATCTTCAATTCAACCTTTAATTTTGGATTTTTAATGAAAATTTGGGGTAAAGTTCTTACAACTAATTGTGAGGATTTGAGGGAGCATTTGACCTCCGAATTGGGAGATTTTTATATAGTTGGACTCGCGAGAGTATTAGGGTTCTGAAAATGTGAAAATATTTCAATTTCAAGACGATGGATAGAGGGGTATTTTGGTCATTTTACATATTTTCGCGCCCTAGCTTTAATTTTAATAGTGAAATCAGTTGTTTGCAATATTATTTATGATTTGTAATTGAATTGAATAGATTTGGGCTATTTGGAGTCGGATACACATGGCAAAGGCATCGTTCCCTAGTTGATTTTGTACCGGTTCGAGGTAAGTGACTTGTCTAACCTTGTGTGGAGGACCTCTCCCCTTAGGACTTCTTATGTGCTGATTTAAATGACTGGTACGCGAGGTGATGAGCGTGTACTTGTGTTAATTATTGAAAAATCCACTTTACTTGAATTGTTTGAACTGTGTTTCTCCGTTAATTGACCGATTTCAATGCAAAATTTAATTTGTGTTAGTTAGAGAAGCATGGCTAGATAGAAAAAATTGTTTAATTACTTAATTGCCTTAATTGAAATTATGTGAAGCATGTTAGGCCCGAATTTAATTGTTACTTGTATTAGTGTACTTCATTCTCTGAATATTTCTCTGATTTGGTTGCGCATTTACATTGATATGATGAACTACGGGTTCGATTCCCGGGAGAACCTCCAGAAATTGATATGATGAACTACGGGTTCGATTTCCGGGAGATCCTCTAAAAATTGATATGATGGACTACGGGTTCGATTCCCGGGAGATCCTCCAGAAATTGATATGATGGACTACGGGTTCGATTTCCGGGAGATCCTCTAGAAATTGATATGATGGACTACGGGTTCGATTCCCAGGAGATCCTCCAAAATTGATATGATGGACTACGGGTTCGATTCCCGAGAGATCCTCCAGAAATTGATATGATGAACTAAGAGTTCGATTCCTGAGAGATTCTAGATATTTAAATGTGCTGGACTACGGATTCGATTTCCGGGAGATCCACTGGACAATTGAGTAAAAAGGACTACAGGACGGTATCCTGGGAAGTCCACATGGCACCCTGATGTTCAGGGATACTTGGTTGTGTTATTTTCCTTACTTAGCTTAATTGTCATTGACTTGTAGCTTCTATCCTATTTTTATTGTTGTTTTTCTTCCATATTATTCCCTTATTTACACTATTCATTATTGTTATTATTATGTTTATACTCAGTAGGGCCCTGACCTTCCTCGTCATTACTCAATCGAGGTTAGGCTTTACACTCTTCATTATTGTTAATCCTTACTTGAACGATAATTTTCTCTTTGATAAAGGTAGTTGTCGTGACACTCTAGCATCTATTTTTTTTTTTTGGACATTGAGTGGAATGCTTACCAACATTTATCTTGTTTTAGTTCTTAGTGGCTTACACTAGAATTCTTGTAAGCGGTATCACTATATGAAAAGGCGAATAAATGAATAAATTAGTATAAGCGGTGTCATTGTTATATTTTACCTCAAATATTTTTTATTTTATTATCTAACATAAAACATTAGTAGAAAAAGTTGACGAAGCTCACGTTTGTATCAACGTGAGCTAATGTTTTCAATGTCAAAACTAGAACGTACTTATGGCTTCGTATCTACTATTTGTTGCATTTTTCGTGATTTATTACACATAAATTTATGATCTGTGCCGAAAGTTCTAAGTTCAGATGAACTAGTTGTATTGGTAAAAAAATCTTATCATACGGCCACTACTGAACCAGCCCCGTCCTAATCGGTTCAGAGTAAATGGTCAACGAACTTGACTCTACCTTGTTACAACTGATTCTAAGACAAGCAATGGGGCTACAGTCCCTCCGCAAAAAAAAAAAAAAAAATAAGAACGTCTCCTCGACTCAGCTACGATGACTCATGACAAGCTCATGAAGCTTGTAACTATAAATATCAAGGAAGAGAGCCGTGAAAGGGGACTTTTTCGGACAATGTTCGAGATCCACAAAAAAGAATAGATATGCTCCACGAGAAAAGCCATAAAGAACATGATTGTAATTCTCTGAACCTCTTTAACGAGAGGCAGGTCAAGCTATTGTGATTAATACAGTCCCGATGTATCATTCCTCAATTCTATCTTCTCGTATTTGATTATGTCTTCTAATCCAGTGATTAATTATGTTTGGCTATGATTTACCCTTGATTTATTTTGATTGATTTACTCGAAAAATGTTCGATAACTTTTGGGTCAAACAATTTGGCGCCGTTGGTAGGGATTTCCTAGTAAAATACCTAATTCTTCTTGGATTGAAGCCAAAGAAACACCAGAAAGAAAATTCAACTCAAATTAGAGTCAAGGATTGCGCATCGGGAAAAGAAGAATTTGATGCGTCAGTCGGAGCAAAAATTTTCCGCCATATCGATCTCGAACAGTCCGAACAAAAAGAGAAGCGATGCAAATCATCTCCCCTCCGGGCAGAAGTACGAAACATTAATCTCCCTCATCCCCCACACCGCGTTAGGTTAGAAACCAGCGCAGAGGTGTTCCAAACGGGGAATCGAAAACCACCCTGAAGCAACTCGAACTCTACGGTCTGGAAAACAACCATAGCATGTGTACAACAGAAGATCACTGGTCAAAATGAAGTCCTTAGGTTAAGTTCCTTCCCCGTCGAAGCAGATAGTTCGACCTCGTTCGAACTATAAGGCTAGGTGCCTTCGCCATCAAAATCGACAATTCAACCTCGTTTGAAATATAATGCAAAGTGCCTTCATCATCAAAGTATATAATTTGACCTCAGTCGAACTGGGACTCAAGCTAAGTGCCTTCACCATCAAAATCAACAGTTCGATCTTGTTCGAACTATAAGTCTAAGAGCCTTCTCCATCAAAGTATATAGTTCGGCCTCAATCGAACTGGGACTCATCTAAGTGCCTTCACCATCAAAATCGATAGTCCAACCTCGTTTGAACTATCAAGCTAAGTGCCTTCGCCATCAAAATCGATAGTTCGACCTCGTTCGAACTATAAGGCTAAGAGCTTTCGCCATCAAAGTATATTGTTTGACCTTAATTGAACTAGTACCTTCACCATCAAAATCGACAGTTTGACCTCGTTAGAACTATTAGGCTAAGAGCCTTCTTCGTCAAAATATATAGTTCGACCTCGATCGAATTGGGACTCAATCTAAGTGCCTTCGCCATCAAAATCGATAGTCCGACCTCGTTCGAACTATCAGGCTAAGTGCCTTCTCCATCAAAATCGATAGTTCGACCTTGTTCGAACTATAAGGCTAAGTGCCTTTGCCATCAAAGTATATAGTTCGACCTCAGCCGAACTAGGACTTAGGCTAAGTACCTTCGCCATCAAAGTATATAGTTCGACCTCAGTCGAACTGGGGCTTAGGCTAAGTGCCTTCGCCATCAAAGTATGTAGTTCAACCTCAGTCGAACTGGGAATCAGGCTAAGTGCCTTCGCCATCAAAGTGTATAGTTCGAACTTAGTCGAATAGGGGCTTAGTCCAAGTGCCTTCGCCATCGAAGAAGATAGTTTGACCTCGTTCGAACTATAAGGCTAAGTGCCTTCGCCATCAAAATCGACAGTTCGGCCTCTTTTGAACTATAAGTCTAAGTGCCTTCGCCATCAAAATCGACAGTTCGACCTCGTCGCTATCAAAGTATGTTTGACCTCAGCCAAACTGGGACTCAGGCTAAGTGCCTTCGCCATCAAAGTATATAGTTCGACCTCAGTCGAACTGGGACTCAGTCTAAGTGCCTTCGCCATCAAAGTATATAGTTCGACCTCAGTCGAACTGGGACTCAGGATGAGTGCCTTCGCCATCAAAGTATATAGTTCAACCTTAGTCGAACTGACTCAGGCTAAGTGCCTTCGCCATCAAAGTATATAATTCGAACTCAGTCGAACTAGTACTCAGGCTAAGTGCCTTCACTATCAAAGTATATAGTTCGACCTCAGTCGAACTAGGACTCACGCTAAGTGCCTTTGCTATCAAGGTATATAGTTTGACCTTAGTCAAACTGGGACACGGGCTAAGTGTCTTCGCCATTAAAGTACATAGTTCAACCTCAATCAACTAGGACTCAGGCTAAGTACCTTCGCCATCAAAATCGATATTTCAATCTTGTTCGAACTATAAGGCTAAGAGCCTTCGCCATCAAAGTATATAGTTTGACCTCAGTAAAAACTAGGACTCGGGCTAAGTGCCTTCACCATCAAAATCGACAGTTCGACCTCGTTCGAACTATAAGGCTAAGAGCCTTCTCTATAAAAGTATGTAGTTTGATCTCGATCGAATAGGGACTCAGGCTAAATGCCTTCACTATCAAAATCGATAGTCCAACCTCGTTTGAACTATCAGGCTAAGTGCCTTATCTATCAAAGTATGTAGTTCGACCACGATCGAACTGGAGCTTAGGCTAAGTGCCTTCACCATCGAAGTAGAGAGTTCGACCTCGTTAGAACTATCAGGCTAAGTGCCTTCAGCGTCAAAATTGAAAGTTTGACCTCGTTCGAACTATCAAGCTAAGTGTCTTCGCCATCAAAGTATATAGTTCGACCTCAGTCGCACTGGGACTCAGGCTAAGTGCCTTCGCCATCAAAGTATATAGTTTGACCTCAGTCGAACTGAGGCTTAGCTAAGTGCCTTTGCCATTGAAGTAGATAGTTCGACCTCATTCGAACCATCAGGCTAAGTGCATTCGCCATCAAAATCGATAGTTCGACCTCATTCGAACTATAAGGCTAAGAGCCTTCTCCATCAAAGTATGTAGTTCGACCTCGATTGAACTAGGGCTTAGGCTAAGTGCCTTCTCCATCGAAGTAGATAGTTCGACCTCATTCGACCTGTAGGGCTAAGTGTCTTCGCCATCATGGATCGATGTGTTCGAGCTCATCCAAAATATGACGCTAAGCACTTTTGACATCATAACGTCAATACGATCAATGCCAATCAAACTCGGGATGGGCTTCCGCTTCGAGTACTTTCAAGAAAAGGAAGAACACAAAATAAACGCAAGACAAGTAGCAAAAAAGAGATTTAATTATCCACGAAAGTTAAGAATGCGGGTCATCCCCGCTAACACCCGGCCATGGCCGATCAACACAAGAAAAACGAAGAAAATGAAAATAATAGGAGCCAACGAATGCCAACCGGCAAACAGAACAAAGAAAAACAAAGAACAGTTTGTTTTTTCTCCTTTCACTCGGCGCCACCATCGCCGCTACCATCACCATCCTCGTATGGCTCTTCACTATCATCGCCTGCATCTTCACCTGCCTCAGGAGTCGCCACGTCATAACCATAGTCGGCACGAGCCTCACGAGCCTTCTAGTGTGCCACCTCAAAGGATGTTTCAGTCACGGTGCCCGTTTCCTACAACTCCTTGAAAATTTCGCGCTTAGCTTCAACATAGACCCAAAGCTCATGAGCCTGGTTGGGATATTAGTGCGTTATGGCCCAGCTTGGTCCTTCAGCCGTTGGTTATCCTCTTCTAAAGTTGCAATCCGTTCCATCAAAACTTGGGCATCCTGATCAAGGGCATTAATCCACTCCTCACGCCTCCCCTCCCTAAGAACCGCAGAGGTCCCCTCCGATGCTCGCCGAGACTTATGTACGTAGATCGCCTCTTCCAACGCCATTGCTTTCATGGAAGAATCCCTCTCCATACGCCTTAAACCAGAGACCTCGCCTTCCAATGCAACCAATTTACCACCCGATTCGACAGTCATCTCCTCCGCTATAGCCCGGCTCTGCTCCATCTCCAACTGCATCTCCCTCAACTTGCATTGCAGATGCTCGCATTCCGCAGCCACCCCCTTTCCAACCTCAAGCTCCTCATCCTTTAAGTGGATCTGTCCTTCGAGCTTGCTTTTATTGCTAAGTGCATGAATCATCTCTCGATCCCTCTTCTCCAACTACTCACCCAAAGCCTTATTACGAGGATCAGTCATCAAACGCCAGTGCAATTCGTGATACTTGTCGCTACAGCGACGATACTTTCCCAACATTTGCAGAAAGACCCTCGAACGGATGTTAGCCCTGCGAATGCTCTCCACCTCCAGCAAGTAAGTCTGCAAATGCAAAAAAGTAGTTAAACTGAAGCTCGTGCTGAGATGAGAAGAAGTTAGCTAAAGTCAAGGTAACGTACCCGTAGGCTCATCACGACCACTTCTTTCATCATCTCAACATCTGAAACGCTCCTTAGAGACGTTTTTTCGGCCTCCAAACACAGCAACTCAAATTGCGACACCAAGTTGCTTCCTTGGTCAGCAGGTTCAAATCTGAAGAAATATCAATAGAACAGACCGACCCCTTTGCGCGAACCACAGAGCGGGTAATGCCCTCCTCAAACATGCGGACATCATCAGGGTCCAAATCAGACTCAGACTCATACTCGTCCTCCACCACGTTCTTTCCCCTCTCCGCCACCGATAGTACAGAGCAACCTGACGTGGGCGACGAAGGTGTGCTCGAGGTTACGACGGACGCCTCTAAGGATCGACCCTCCGCTTAAGCAGCGGGAGCTTTCGTCCAGGTCGCCAAAACAACAACATTCTCCTGGCTTGAACTAGCAGGGAAAACTCCGACCAATTTCTCCCCCTCAACGACAGATGCCGCGACATCACCTCCCTCTGACTCCGGCGGGGTAGAATCTAAAGTGATCATCGTCGAAGGAGCTACCGTGAATGCTACCCTTCGCCTCTTCGACGACTCTTCTTCTTCCCATGTTGACGGCAAGTCAGTTCGAAGACGGACGATCCCAGATGGCTCCTCATCCTGAGACGTAGCCCGAGTCATAGGGGCTACAACCGATGATTCCATGGATGCTTCCCTCGATGAAGGACGAGGTGAAGGCACTACACTAAGGCGAGCGACCACAGCCAGGCGACAGAAGCCTAGCTGTGGAGCTTTGACTCGCCAAACTCTCTCTGTTCACGACAAACAAACATTTCATAAGTAAGAGTGGCGGAAGGGGAATAAAGTTGCTATCTCACCTATTAGGGGTCTACGTCCATATTTCTCCCAAAATGATGACCACGTGCGAACCCCCACAGTACGGGGAAGCACAGCCTCGACCCATTCTCGGATCCCCTTCAAAGGAGGCGGAGGCAGCTTCTCGGCTGTAAAGCATTGGGGCAGATCAATGATTACAAACCTAAGATGAAATGAATATAAAGGTAGAACATTTTACCAGTCAAAGGCGAGGACTTACGTACAAAGTTCCACACTTCCGGGAACCTGGTCGGGTCAGCCACAAGATGTTCGGTTCGAATGTAGAAAAAATTATTGAAGAAATAATGGTTGGTCCGATCGTCCATGTTGACCACGAAACATGGGGGCGCGCATGGATCATGGTCCCGCGAATCTTCTGAGGAGCAAAGAGGCTAAGCACGTGCCTCAGAGTGACCTCCCTACCGGCCACCTCCGCGTACTTGATGAACATAAGAAATAACTTGTATAGATATGGGGAAAGTTGAGGAGGGCACACCTCATAGTAGCGACAGAAGTGGACCACCAGCATAGAGAGTGGGAGCCTATATCCCACATAGAAGGGATAGGCGTAGAACGAACAGAATCCACGATGATCAATCTGGACCCTCTCCTCCGTCTTCGCAGGCACGATATTGACATAACTAGGAATACCCCATCGTTCCCTCAAGTCCTCTATCCCAACTTCCCCTATTAGAGGAGGGATATTTACCTGTTCAGCGCCACCCACTATGCCGAAGTCCGTCACTGCCTTCCCCGGACGAGACATAATTTCCTCAACTGAAGGAACTTCTTTGCTTTCAATCAGCTCTAACTCTTGAGTTGCCTGAGCAGGATCCTCGGCCGCTGGAGAATTGGCCGGAGGATTGTTACGAGAAGATGTTCCTGTCATTTTTTACTCAGAAGCAAAAGAAAGAAGAACTTTGTGGTAGAAGCAAGAAAATCACAAATTATAGCGATCAAGAGTGCAGAGAAAAATGCGATTTAGTAGAAGGAAGATATCCAAGGATTTCTCTCAACAATAAGCGATGAATGTGTGAAAAGCAAATGACGGATCCTTTCTATTTATAAGAAACAAATTCTCCAATCACGAAACCCAATCGCCATCAATAATACATGATCGGGCACGAAACGGTTCGATTTCTCGGAAACATGCGCCATTATGACTGTCTGCACGAAGCGTTGCTTCACTTGCCAACCGACGTTTTAGTTTCAGAATCGTGTAACGATACACGGGCACCAAAAAGACACCCCCCGGACAGTTTCGGAATTCCCAACGCCATTAATGAACGAAAAGTGAGCCTAACTCCTCCTGGTTACGTTACGTACAATCCGTCCGTCAAGGTTAGCAAGGCACGACCCTGACGAATGGAGGGACTAACTATATTGATAAAAAATCTGATCATACAGCCACTGATGAACCAGCCCCGCCCTAATCGGCTTAGAGCAAATGATCAACGAACTTGACTCTTCCTTGTTACAACCGATTCTAAGACAAGCAATGGGGCTACGGTCCCTCCGCAAAAAAAAGAACGTCTCCTCGACTCAGCTACGACAACTCATGACAAGCTCATGAAGCTTGTAACTATAAATATCAAGAAAGAGAACCTTGAAAGGGGACTTTTTCGGACACTATTCTAGATCCACAAAAGAGAATAGATATGCTCCATGAGAAAAGCCATAAAGAACATGAATGTAATTCCTAGAACCTCTTCAAGGAGAGACATGTCAAGCAATTGTGATTAATACAATCCCAAATGGATTCTGTTTTCTAATTCAGTGATTAATTATGCTTGTCTATAATTTACCTTTGATTTATTTTGATTGATTTACTCGAAAAGTGTTCGATAACTTTTGGGTCAAACACAAGTGACGGTGTGCTGCATTCGCCCCCTGAGTAGCATCTAAGTAGGTGAAACGGATATTAGTGCAGTTAAACTTGCAATAGCAAGTCATTTTGCCAGGTTACTGATTTTAGTAGTTGTAATACAGATTTGCATGTGATCAACACCTGATTGGTATTTTACACCATCACTGTATAGAACTTAAACTCTACTAATATATGGCAGAAATGTAGAAGTCACTATTTATTCTTGTAATTACTGATAGAATATATACTGTACATATATTCACAGCAGAAAAATAGATGGGATTTCTCCCCCTGGTATACTTGAATATTCTACACTCTACTCAATACAACTACCAACTAGATGAATATTCTCCACTCTTATACTGTGTTGGACACTTGGACATTAGAGCAGTATTCAAAAATGTAAATTCATTTTCGATATATACTACTATAACTTTAGAATTGTATGAGAATGAACTCCCAGCTCATTTCTAAGAGTTTTTTCTGGAAAACAAAAATCAAGGATCATCTATAGATTACTTGGTTTATACCGAAGAAAATTCAACTTCGGCAGAAACCTTGTGAAAATAGGTAACAACAACAACAACAACAACACACCTAGTGAAATTTCACAAGTGGGGTATGGGGAGGGCAGTGTGTACGCCCCCTAACATATGAGGGTAGAGAGACTGTTTCCGGTAGACTCTCGGCTCAGGAACTATGAAAATATGGAAAATGTGTGAAAATGCTGATGACATGAGACAAAGTCTTAACTGCGATATTTTTCCTCCTCCGGCTGTAATGTGCATGTGCAAAACTTGGGACCTGTACGCCTTGCACCTCTATTGAGTACTACCTGAACGGACAGGAATAACCAATGAAACCTCTGCCATCAGAAAGAAATTGGTCTTAGCAATAAAGCTATGTTCATTTGTGTTCTTTCAAGTGAAGTGGCAAAAGCTTTCAATACCTTGGATCATTTCAAAGAGTGTAAAAGTGAAGAGAACTCGTCACCAGCAATTCTCGAAATGTCGGCCTATAAACGTCACAAAGTGCCCTTATGGTTCATGTTGCTGTTCAATCGAGTAGACGAGTAAGTTAGGAGCACTATGAACCCGAGAGGTATTATGATATCTGTGATACTTGAAGCTGGTTGAGCCTGCTAGTCCAAATGGAATGCAAAATCATGTGGAACAGATCATATCTAGTAGGTATTGAGTTCCAATGGAAATGCTTCTGCAGCTTTTTGACATTATTTTGCATGACCAAATACCGCCTGAGAGATATACTTAACAAAATCTCCTTCAGCTTAGGAATATCTTTTTCAGCAACAACCACAGAAAAAGCACTCCAATCGAGCACTTCGTCAAATGGGAGGGCAAGATTATCAGCAATGATCACTGGCACACACTCGTAGTATATTGCCTCAACAATCCTTGGGCTGTTCACTTCAAAGCCCATCGGACAAAGGCAATACTTGCTTGATTTCATGTGTTCAGGATAAGACATAATTCTTGAGACTCTATTGGGTAGAGGCCCGTAAATCCTCATGTCTTCATCTTTGTCACCCCAGTATTGGAGAAGTTTGGGACGAACAGGACCGTGCATATTTCCAGCAAAAAAGGCAAGAATGGGGCGTTGCGACACTCTTTTTCCACCAAGATTTCTAAGCGGCTTCTGCACATTCCTTATGGCAGTCTCCGGAAGGGAAACATCTTTCCCAGCTTTAAATATTCCTTCAGATATATCTGCATTGCAGAGAGCTTTTATAGTGTTTCTAATTAACTCCTCATGTTCTTTTAAAATGTAAGGTCCCTGTAACAATTGGTAATGCACATCGTTGTAAGAAATCAAAGGATACTATACAGCCAAGATTATAAAAGAAGTTGATGCATACCCAATCATGGCAAGCAACTAGAAAATGATCTGTTCCATGTGTGCGATTCCAGAACGGGTACTTTGCAGCTAGCATATTGACATAGTCGCGAAGGAATACTGACAACGGCTTAAGATTATGTGAGTTAGGTACGTAAAGTGCCAGCTGCAACTGACGTGCACTATATGGCAGATAGAATAGGTGAGCGTTTTCTGGGTCCCTAGTGACAAAGTAACGGTTTTCCTCCATCAATTTCATGAACCATCCTTCGGATGAATAAATTCCCATAAGATGAGGTTCGTGGAAAATAGGTCTCTCTCCTTCTTTGTAAATGTAAACTTTGAGTAAAAGTTCCATCAACTCGTAACTCCTGCAGTGTCAAATCAAAATTTGTGCTTAAACAAAAAGAACAATTATGAAAGAGATGTCAATATGTAAAATACTATATAAAGCTTTTATTAGGCTGTAGTTGCTGAGAGAAGAAAACGTTTGAGATTTGTCTGCACCACAGATAGGCAAAGAGATGAGTGGTTAAAGATAACTTTACCATCACAAAAGCACAACACAGCCCTTGAGTAACATTGTAAAAGATAAAGGGCTATTTAATCAAGTATAACCCGTCGTACCTCTTAAAGATGGAAATATTCCTAAACAGCGGAGCATACAAGTCTGTATCATTGGTGAGCAGAGGGGCTTTCTCAATCTCACTTTTAGCATATGCAAGTGCCTCATTTGGTGTCAAAGATGCTATAAATCTCTGGAGATAACTATATTAGATTAAAAAAACAAGATAACAAGAAGGAAGTATGAACTTACTAATCGCTCTAGAGGAGTATAAGCACAATATCAGACTTACCTGCAAGTGATCGGGCACAACAGGTGGAGGTGGATAAATAATCTTTTCTACTACGCGTGCATGCTTCCTACGTCTCCTACGCCTAAGAAGTCTTTCTCGTCTTTCCATAACTCGCATTGATCGGTTTGTTGTGGCTGTAGATTGGAGTGAAACAATTGTGGGCAAATGCCGACTCATTTTCAACTGGTTATCTGATATCACTGAAAGTTCCCTCGAATTTTTTCCTCGATTTAAGTGTTGGTAAGATGAAACATCCAAGGGTGGAGATACAACCCATTCAGTCAACGGATTAGGGAGTGTGGAAATTTGAAAAATGACCCTGAACACTGTTAAAATAGTGCCTATAACAAACAGTTTCCTCCAGTTAACTCTGAACAACAGAACAACAATTATTGGCCGGAAGAATTTCCTCATCTCATTTAGCAAACTAACTCTCCCGCCTATACTACAGATATCCAACCATGTACTAACTCTTCTGCCTATACTACAAATATCCAACCATGTTAATGAAATTATATGTACACTGAAGTAAATCTGATTTCAATCCAATTGGCAACCTAAAACAGCAATCCCATGCATCCAACAAGTTCCTCAGCTCAAAGTAGGAGATCTGTCAAAAAAATAGGATGAAAGAAATCAATAAGTTCATTCAAACATGCAAGGATATGAATCCACCGGAAAATGTCTTAACTATGGTGCATGAAAAATCAAAAACTTATTTAACCATTCTAGGTAAGGAAATTAACTATTCTTTGAAAAGAAAAAGGAAATTTTTGTTACTAAGAATTTTACTCTTCCGATGTACAGTCAAACTCTCTATAACAGCCTCGTTTGTTCCGATATTTTTTGGATGCTATAGTAAAGTGTTGTTATAGAGAATATATATTATAACATAATGTTAAAATCGGTTCCGAAAAAACTTGGGTTTTATAGTAAATAATTATTATATAGGGATGTTATTATAGAGAGGTATGACTGTATTAGATTGAGGTGCAGTAGCTGTTGACCGTAATAGGATAGAAAACCTTGGAATCATTACAGAAAATAGCCACAACTATGACAACAACATTTAGTACGACAGGAGTAAAAACAGAAGAGAGATCATTTGATGTAATAAGATGACGCCAACAGGAAAAGTAAATATATGTCTAAACTCGGCGATTATGTCAAATTTGGCAGTTATAGATAAGTGTGGAATATATATCACTTAACCATAATTAAGTGCTAAATGTGTGTATAAAAGACATATTGCATTCATTCGTTTGCTGTAAATCCATTAGTTTCTGGAAGTAAACAACTCTAATCTTTGACGATCTAACGTCAACAGCAACCTTAAAGATTTCCTTTTCTGATACATAATAAAGCAATATTTAGCCTTAATAACTTTCAATATAGCAAATAATCACAAGCTAGCAATATGCATAATTATCCCAAAAGTAAAGAAGTAAAAATGTGGCCAAATAAGTATGAATTCAGAAAATTAATTTCCTGCACATTATAATTAAACAAAATGCATGCATAACTAAGACGACTTAATTCTTCATTACAAAGGCAACTACAACAACAGAGATGTCAAATTGTGTAGTTGTTACCTTTATTATACGAATATAAACGGACGAAAGCAATACGACGCCGGAGAGTCGCCGGAGAAATTGAAAAAAGGGAATAGAAATTGGAGAGGGAATGGAAATTTGGAAGAGAAAGTTAATCTGAGAAAGGAAATAGCGAAATTGGCGGTAACTGTTTGTTTCCATATTTGTATTGGCCGTTGTCAGTTGTCAATTCCTTTCAACTGCTCCTCTCTTTTTAATCTTTCCGTACATAAAGGATCAGAGGAGATAAGTAGAAACTTGTATTGCAATTTGCAAAAATATGTATGGTTTTAATAAATACTTAAAAATTATTCGCAATCTATCTTATATAAACGGACAAAAGCTCATATGTAAAACATATAAGGTGGTTATATTAATAACACATTGATCTTAGTAGTTGCATTTTATTCCTCGATCAATATTAAAAAATACTAAACATATCACGTTATATTATTTCTTATTTGGAAATATTATTTTAATAAAATTCTTACTATCACTTTATGTTTTGCCTAAAAATTAAATAAATGCTATCCTTCTATATTTTCTCCAAAAAAAAAAACTTTCTTTAATCTTTGTGTTTGCTCAAAAGATGTTAGGTATTTTTGAACTAATCAATCGATATAAACGATGAGATAATCGGAATCAACGATAATATAAATCAAAGATCGATCGTTGGGCTAATATGGATGGGTGATTCGTATGTGGAGATAGTAAAATTTAATATAAAATATAAAACAAGTGAGCAGTGGAAATATTGGTAATAAAGAGAAGAACAATATAGATAGAGAGAGAGAGAGAGAGAGCTTATTATTAAATTCCATGCCTTTACAAATGGGGGAGGCCCTCCCTTATATAGTGAGAAGGTCCTCTCGCCCAACTATTACATTAACATCCGGATATTACAAACGTATTTAGAGTATAGGCCGGGGATACTGGGGACGCCCTTCTAGATAGATCCGCCAACTTGGTGTCTCAAAGGCGGGGCCGCGTCCTTTTTGTCACGCGGCCATAAACGAGGACGTCCGTGGATGTTGCCATCCCCATAAGGGGGCGTCCTCCTCATTCGTTTCATCGGGGCCGACCACGTGTACATGTAGTCGTGTTGTATCATTTATCTGATTTATCCTCATACAGATAGTCCCTCCGCCTATTGGAGATATGCCCAGGGCGTTTCTTCGATGGGTGGATAGATCCAACCCATGCCGGGTACTGTACGGGCGTACATACGTGGCACGTTCTCCCGAACCGTCGCCTGCATGCGGCGTGCACCATAATTACTGCGGTTTTCAATGCTTAGTCATAATGGGCGATTTGATGTTTCAGTTTCCCGCCTCTTTTCCGATGCAAAAACTCTTCGAATTTCGTGCGGTAACTTGTTATAAATAGGAGGCAGTTTAAATATTATCCTTTCCTTTAGTTCATCAGAGATCCTTTGCCTCCTTCTTTCTCATTTCCATACTCTTGGCAACTTGTGTTCCCTCCCTTAGCATTCTTGCTAGCAGATTCCTTTTGATTCCCAGCTAGCGATCTTAACAAAAGAATGGCCAAAGGTAGTCGCCGTAGAGAACCGAAACGGGCAGAGACTGGCTCTGGGATTTCCCGGCAGTCTGGGGATAAAAATAAGAAGAAAAAGAAAGAACTCGTCCCTTTGAAGGAAAGCAACCTCCTTCCTCGCGATTTGTATGCGAGAAAAGACTTTTCTCACTCGGCGGAAGCCGATGCGTGGGAGAGGTCTGTTTTCACTGAGAGACAACTGGACAATCTCCGGGCAGCCTGCCACGTGCCGGAGACAGTGGAGATGAGGGTGGTCGGAGATGACATGGTGTACGTTCATCGACCAGGATTCTGCGCCAACCATGAATATCCTTTTTATCATGGGATGCGAGCTCCCCATATATCTTTTGGCGGAGGTGTTGTGCCGCTTTTTCAACATCTGCCCGGCCCAATTAACTCCGCAAACGTGGAATATCTGCCGAATCTTAACGACGTATGCGTCCAGGGCTGGGGTGGACGTCTCCGTTCATCACCTATTGCAGTTGTTTAGTCCCCGCTACATGCGGGGCAAGATGCTGCAACTAAATAATCGAGGGTCAAAGGGTTTGCTCATTGAGGAGGATGACAAGCCCAATCGTCAATTTTCGATGAAATATTTTTATATCCACACTTCCGACTTAGTGGCGGACGCAGCCGGCTTTCCGGATATTTGGAATGCCAACTGTAAGTACTTACCCGTCCCTTCCAGGTTTTGATTCGTTGCGTCGTTGTCATATTATTTCTCAGGTGCTAACATATTTTTTTGCTTTATCTTGTGTAGTGGTGGCGCGTACGCCCCAACAAGTTCCCAGTATTAGGGCGTGGGTGAATCGATTGATCCCCTTTGCCGAGGAATACAGGACGTGGGCTGCATTTGGTCTGAAGTACGGCCTTGTGAGTACGGCCCCAACTTACCATATATGTGCTTTCTTTTTTTTTCTTTCTCTTTGGTCGTAGCCGTAGCTAATATATGTGTATTTTCCTTTGCTGCAGCTCAGAATGCGACACGGAGGCGGAGACGCCATGTCGCTAGTCCCGCTTCCTCAGAAACGGAGCTTGTGGCCTCCGTTGGGCAAGGTCTTCCTGAGGCTGATCTGGCCAAGGAGAGTACGGCGGACGATGTCGCGTCGGGCAGCAAAGCGGCCGGGGTTGCCGACCCGGACCTTGAGCGGGCCATTCAGGAGTCCTTGATGTCGGCTGCTCCTGGTCCTTCTAGTTCCGTACCTGCGCCGTCTACTGACCCGGCACCTGGAGAGGACATAGAGTTCCCGCCCCCTTCTGCCGAGGAGGGCGCTCCTGCACAAGACGAGCTGGCAGAGCGCAAGATGCGTTGGCTACTTACTGGGAAAGGGGTGGTTGTAGACCCCGGGCGGAAGAGGCCTGAGGCCCGTCTCCCGGATTCGAGGCCAGTCCTTTTGGGCGACGCCATTCATCCGAGGAGGGTCGCGGTTTTCAGTGCCCATGTGGAGGGTGCTGACGCCGTGCCTGTCGATGGTGAGGGCGTTCCTCATGTTGCTGCTGAGCTTGCGGGCACTGAGGCGGCCTCGGAACAGGCAGGAGTGCCATTGCAGGGCGAAGCCGAGGCGGATGCGCTGGAGGTGGTCTCGGAACAGGGTCAGTTGCGTCGGCTTCTGATACCGACGGGCTATAACATGTTGGAGGAAACTGGGCAGGCCGTGAAGGACTTCTCCTTGTTATATGGCGATGCCGAGGCTGAGTCGCTGAAGTCAGTGAGCGACCGCGACCTGTCCCGTCGCGTTGCTGGTGCCGCCTTGCAGGTATGATTTGAAGTGTACCTTCCCTTCTCCCCCTCTTTCCTTTTTGTTTTCTTTTGTTTCGAGGTTTTCATCTTGCCTCTTTTCCTTTGCAGACTCTCATCCTGGATGTGGAGCGGAGCCGGAGGGATCGGAAGAAGTTGGCTACCCTCCGAAAGGAGTCGGAGAAGTACAAGAAGGCCCGTGAGAAGCATAAGATGCTCTCGGACTACTTTTCGGATGCCCCGGAGTTCCGCCTCCTCTGAGAGACCGTTCAGTCGCTGGAGGAGCAGCTGTGCAAATAGACGGAGCAGATTGAGAAGGCGGACGCCGATCTGCTGGCCGCTGTGGCTCGGAATGCAGAGCTAGAGATTCTCCTCCAGCAGCGGGGGAAAGAAGTGGATTTGGGCCGTATGGTCGTAATGGAGGCGAATGAGCTTCGTGCTAAGGTCGACGCATTGTCGGCCGAGCTTCAGGCGGCCTTGGCCCAGACGGCAATCGTACCAGCTAGGGATGCCCCTCGCGAGGCTCAGGACATGTTGGTGTACACCGAGGCGAGGCAGACCGTATTCGAGGAGCTTCACGCGGCCGGCAGGGCTAGCGAGGCGGAGGTTGATGAGCAGCGTCGGCTGGTTAGGGTGGCTCGTGAAGCCTGTGGCTACGACCCTGACTCTCCGGACCAGACGAGAGGCTCCTTTGCCGATGTAGACCAGCTGGGTATCGGGTCCTGGATTGAGAGGATATGGCGGGATGACGGCGAGGACGGCGCCGATGGGGCTACACGAGACGGTGGCGACTTTAATAGTTGAGTAGGTTTTGTTTTGTAGTTTGTAACCTTTATTTCTTTGTAAATGTGTGATATATTAATAAAGGTTTCCTTTTGATTAATGTCTCAAGTCTTTTTTTTCTCTTTTTGTTTTTTGCATTGTCGGGATCGGCCTTAGCCTTTGATTCGTATGGCGGGGACGGGCCTTCCGCCTGAATTCCTTCTTGGACAAGGTGTGCCAACATTCTAGCGTCTAAGGCATTTAGCCTAAGTCCAAATTGGGGCGAGGTCGGGCTTATGCATTTTATGCGGCCGTCCTTTCGGTCCTTTATTTAGAGAGGCCGTGTCGATACCTCTTAAGTGTCGATGCCTTAAGCTTTCGATTTTCCTGGAGGAGGCCGTAACCTTCTTCTTTGAACGCTCTAGGCCTTGGCCACTTTGCTTCATCTGGGAGGGGCCGTGGCCTTCTCCTTAAGATGTTCTTAGGCCTTAGCCTTTTATTTCGTCTGGAGGAGGCCGTAGCCTTCTCCTTTGAACGCTCTTGGGCTTTAGCCAATTATTTCATCTGGAGAAGGCCGTAGCCTTCTCCTTTGGACGCTTTTGGGCCTTAGCCAATTATTTCGTCCGGAGAGAGCCATAGCCTTCTCCTTTGGACGCTTTTGGTTTAGCCAATTATTTCGTCTGGAGAGGGTCGTAGCCTTCTCCTTTGGACGCTTTTGGGCCTTAGCCATTTGTTTCGTCTGGGGAGGGCTGTAGCCTACTCCTTTGGATTCTTTTGGGCCTTTGCCAATTATTTCGTCTGGAGAGGGCCGTAGCCTTCTCCTTTGGACGCTTTTGGGCCTTAGCCAATTATTTCGTCTGGAGAGGGCCGTAGCCTTCTCCTTTGGACGCTTTTGGGCCTTAGCCAATTATTTTGTCTGGAGAGGGCCGTAGCCTTCTTCTTTGGACGCTTTTGGGCCTTAGCCAATTATTTCGTCTGGAGAGGGCCGTAGCCTTCTCCTTTGGACGCTTTTGGACCTTAGCCATTTGTTTCATCTGTTGGAGATGGCCGTAGCCTTTCGTACAATCATGGTCGTGGCCCTTCATTCATTGGAGATGGCCATAGCCTTTCGTACAACATGGCCGTAGCCCTTTGTTCATTGGAGATGGTCGTAGCCTTTCGTACAATCATGGCAGTAGCCCTTCATTTATTGGAGGTGGCCGTAGCCTTTCATATAATCATGGTCGTAGCCCTTCATTTATTCGAGATGGCCGTAGCCTTTCATACAACATGGCCGTAGCCCTTTATTCATTGGAGATGGCCGTAGCCTTTCATACAACATGGTCGTAGCCCTTTATTCATTGGAGATGGCCGTAGCCTTTCATACAACATGGTCGTAGCCCTTTATTCATTGGAGATGGTCGTAGCCTTTCGTACAACATGGCCATAGCCCTTTGTTCATTGGAGATGGCCGTAGTCTTTCATACAACATGGCCGTAGCCATTTATTCATTGGAGATGGTCGTAGCCTTTCATACAACATGGCCGTAGCCCTAGTCCCTGTTATGTGCTATTCGTGCCGACCGGTGCTCTTAGCACATCAGAATAGATATACAAGCGATTCTGGAAATCTCCCTCGTCGCCTCATTAAAAACCTCTCCGGGAAAACCCAATTGGGACAAAACCCGGCGGAGGGAAAAAGTGTACGACTTAGGGGGTGTCTCTCAGAAGTGGAAGCGCTTGAGGTGTGAGATATTCCAGTTGTTTTGGAGTATCTTTCCATCCATGGTCTCTAGTTTGAAAGCACCTTTGTCTACTGCTGCGATGATTTTGTAGGGTCCGTCCAAATTGGTTCCTAGTTTTCCTTCGTTGGGATCCTTCGATGCCAGCGTCTTGGCTTTTAGTACGTAATCGCCCGTCTTGAGCGGGCGGATTTTCGTTCTCTTATTGTAATACCTCTCGATCTGCTGTTTCTGCGCCACTTGCCTGATGTGAGCCATTTCTCTTCTTTCTTCGATCTCATCCAGGTCTTGTAGTCGGCTTGTATCGTTCTCGTCTCTGCTCATGCGTGAATATCTGACACTTGGTTTGCTGACTTCGACTGGTATGACGACGTCGGTTCCATAGACTAATGAGTAGGGGGTTTCTCCCGTGGAGGACTTGGGGGTGGTCCTGTGTGCCCGCAGTACTTCCGGTAGTAGCTCCGGCCATAGTCCCTTGGCGTCCTCAAGCTTCTTCTTCAGAATATTTAATATGGTCTTGTTGGATGACTCCGCTTGGACGTTGGCAGCTGGATGATATGGCGTTGAGAGTATCCTCTTGATGTGCCATTTGTCGAAAAAGTCGATTGTTTTTTGCCCTACGAACTGTCGTCCGTTGTCGTATGTTATTTCCTTGGGGATGCCGAAGCGGCAGATGATGTTTTTCCAGATGAAATCTATGACTTCTTGTTCGCGGATTTGGGCGTAGGCGCCTGCTTCCACCCACTTAGAAAAATAATAAGTTAAAACTAACAAAAAATGTACCTTTCCTCGTCCAGGAGGCAGCGGTCCGACTATATCCATTCCCCATTTAATAAATGGCCATGGGGAGGTGACTGAGTGGAGAGGTTCCCCCGGCTGGTGTATTAGGGGAGCGAACTTTTGGCACTTCTCGCATCGTCGGACGTAGTCCGCTGCGTCTTTTTTTATTGTGGGCCAGTAATAACTGGCTCGTATCAAGCACCGCGCGAGTGCTCTATTTCCTGTATGGGTGCCACAATGACCCTCGTGGACTTCTTCCAGTACCGGTGCTGTCTGGTTGGGTCCCAGGCATTTGGCCAGGGGTCCTTCAAAAGTTCTTTTGTAGAGGTCGCCGTTCATCAGGCAATATCGGGCGGCTTGTGTGCGAAGCTTTCTAGCTTCTTTCTTGTCGTGTGGTAGCTGCCCTTCCTGCAAGTACGAAAGGAACTGGTTTCACAAGTCCCATGTTAGGTGCAAAGAGAATACCTCGCTGCGATCGATGGCGGAATGCATGAGAGTGATGGTACTTTCTTTGCTCAGATTTGTGGCCGCTGCGGCCAGCTTGGCCAATGCGTCGGCTTCGGCGTTATGTACCCTGCGTACCTGCTCGAAGCGACAGACTTCAGTCTGATATTTCTGCAATCTCTGTTCCTTGATCTGGTAGGCTCTGGCGACTTGATTAATCACAAGTTGTGAGTCGGAGTGCAGGATCAGTCGGCGGGCCCCGTACCTGGCGGCTAGTTTTAAATCTGCAATAACGGCTTCGTATTCTGCTTCGTTGTTAGTCATCTCGGGGCATCGTATGGACTAGAAAATAACCTCGCCCGTGGGGACCTCGAGGACGAGTCCCAGTCCTGATCCCGAGACGTTTGTGGCCCCGTCGGTGTGGAGTATCCAGGGGTCCATGTTAGGGGCCGTTTGCAAGGCCTCCTTCTCGGCCTCGGGCGTTAGGCCGGAGCTGAAGTCGGCTAAGAAGTCGGCGAGGACCTGCGATTTAATGGCGGTTCTGGGGACATAGGTGATGTCGTGCTCGCTGAGCTCTATGGCCCATCTGGCGAGACGGCCCGACAACTCAGGCTTATGCAGGATGCTTCTTAGAGGGTAGGTAGTCACTACCCGGATAGGGTGGCATTGGAAGTAAGGTCTCAGCTTCCGGGAAGCCGTGACCAAGGCCAGTTCCAGCTTCTCAAGGTGCGGGTACCGAGTTTCGGCATCCACTAGAGTTTTGTTGATGTAATAGATCGGTGATTGCGTACCTTTTTCTTGCGGACGAGCACTGCGCTGACTGCCACCTCGGAGACGGCCAGATATATTAGTAGTGGCTCGTTTGGTTCCGCCTTTGCCAGTAGTGGCGGGGATGTTAGGTACGCTTTCAGTTCTTTGAGGGCCTTGACGCATTCATCGTTCCAGTGGAAACCGTTATCCTTCCTCAGCACATTGAAGAACTTGTGGCATCTGTCAGATGATCGGGAGAGGGCGGCTATTTGGCCTGTCAACTTCTGAACCTATTTTTTGCTAGTGAGCGCTTTCGGTATTGAGGCGATCGCCTTGATTTGGTATGGGTTGACCTCGATCCCCCTTTGTGATACGAGGAAACCGAGGAACTTCCCAGATGCTACACCAAAAGTGCATTTTTCGGGGTTCAACTTCATCCCATAGCTGTTCAGGATTTCGAATGCCTCTCGCAGGTGATCGATATGGTCCTCCTTTTTCGCATATTTAACCAGCATGTCATCGATGTAGACCTCCATAGTTTTTCTGAGTTGTTTATTGTTTATTGAACATCTTGGCGACCAACCTCTAGTAAGTGGCTACCGCATTTTTCAGCCCGAAGGGCATCACTCAGTAGCAGTAAGTACCCTGGTAGGTGATGAATGTGGTTTTCTCCTGATCCTCCTCTGCCATCAGAATTTGATTGTTACCAGAATAGGCATCCAAGAAGCTCAGGAGCTCATGCCCTGCTGTGGCGTCGATCAGTTGGTCGATGTGGGGCATGGGGAAGGAGTCCTTGGGGCAGGCCTTGTTTATGTCGGTGAAGTCCACACATATCCTCCACTTTTCGCTTTTCTTCTTAACCATAACTACGTTGGCAATCCATTGTGGGTACTTCGATTCCCTGACGGAACCGTTGGCCAGTAGTTTGTCTACATCCTCACGGACCGCCTCGTTAATGGCGGCATTGAACATTCTTCGGCCCTGTTTTACCGTTGCATGTAATGGGTTCACGTTGAGCCGGTATGTGGCAATATCCGGAGAGATCCCTGGCATGTCTGCATGGGAAAAAACAAACGTGTCTGCATGTTTAGTCAGAAATTCATGGTACTTACTTGGGTTTGCGAGCCCGTGTCCGATATAGGCCTTCCTTTCAGGGTCGTTCGGGTCCAGCTGAATAGGGTCGAGCTCATCGGCCGTAGCATTGCAAGCTTCTACGATGTCTGGATCTCTTATGGCATCGGCCATCGGGTCTGCTTGAGTCCCCGGCGTGGTTGATTGCTATGCTTCCGTGCTTGCCTTGCTCAGTTGTTTTGTGTGAGCACAATCTTGGGTATTTTATAGCACTCCTGTGTTGTTCGCGTCTCCCCTTTGATGCTGAATATTCCCCATGGGGTAGGGAATTTGATTACTTGGTATAGGCTTGATGGGACCGCTCGCATGGCGTGTATCCATGGGCGTCCGATGATGACGTTGTAGGCCGTCTCCTGGTTCATCACGTGAAAGGTCGTTTCTAGGGTGACACCTCCCGCAAGGACAGGCAGGGTCACCTCTCCTGATGTGCGCTCCACTGCATTGTTAAAACCGGTTAAATTTATGCACCTGGAAGTGATTCTGTCCTCGAGTCCCATTTGAGTGAGGACTCTTGGATGAATGATGCAGGCACCGCTCCCATCATCGATCATGACTCTCCTGACATCGGTATCAATGATACGTAGGGTAATAACCAAAGCATCGTAGTGAGGAAAAAACAACCGTCGGTGTCGGACTTATCGAAGGTGATACTTCCTTCGAGGTCATCATACCATTCGTGTGAGATAGTTCTCTTCAATCTGTGTGTGTTGGTGAGTTTGACGTGGTTGACGGCGGCATCATCCGCTTACCTACCGATCATGTTTACTGTACGCGTCGGGGAGGGCAGCTTTGGGGGTCCCCGGGAGTGCTCCCGTCCGCGGTCGAAATTAGCTTTCCCTTTGTCGCTGAGTAGCTCCTTCAGGTACCCCTGATTGAGCATTCTAACGACTTCCTGCCATAGGCCGATGCAGTCCTCAGTCTGATGTCCTCGTTCCTGATGGAACTCGCACAGAGCGTTGGATTTCCTCGTGGCTCGGTCTGACTTCATCTTTTGGGGCCACTGCACCTTGGTGCCGAGCTTCTCCAATGCGTACACCACTTCTGAGGGTGAAACACAAAAGTTATGTGATGAGAGTAAAGGGGGCATACCTCGGTCGTTTCTGAGTGGGGCGACATGGCGCTGCACTGCATCTGTGTGTCGCGGGGGCGGAAGTGAAGATCTTGTGTAGGGTTGGTGTCGTTCTCTACTGGGGCGTGGGGGGAGTTCTCGGCGTCCATCATGTCGTCGATCCCTCCTGGCGTCCGGGTGTACGGCAGCTAGTCGCCAGGTTGGCCCGTTGAGATCCTCTTCGTCTGCCCGCACCTCGGCGCAGTAGGCGTTGTGGATCTCGTCCCAGGTGGTGGGAGGGTACTTCATGAGCCGGCTCAGCAGTTTCTTGGTGGCTCGGGAGCCGTCCCTGTTGAGCCCGTTCTGGAAGGTTGTCACCGCCATTCCTTCCGATACATTTGGTAGGATCATTCTTACCCTATTGAATCTATCGAGGAAGTGCCTGAGGCCTTCGCCCGTGGTCTGTCGGACGGCAAATATGTCGTTCACCCTCGCTTCTGCTTTCTTGGCACCGACATGCGCGGTGACAAATTTATCAGCCATTTCCTCGAAGGTCGAGATCGCCTTAGCGGGTAGTTGAGAGTACCAGGTTAGCGCTCCTCCGATCAGCGTTTCGCCAAACTTCTTCAGCAGCACCGATGGTACCTGTTCTTTGGACAAGTCGATACCTTTTATTGCAGTGACGTAGTGGATGAGATGGTCCTCGGGGTCGGTGGTCCCGTCGTACACCTTTAGGTATGGGGGCATCTTGAAGGTTTTTGGGATGGTGTAGGGCGCTGCTCCTTTGGAGTAATGTTGTTCCACGAACCTTCCTACGTCCGCTTGGGTAGTAGTTTAGGCACCCCAGGAATCTTATCAACCCTGTCTTGGTGCTCTTTCACCTGGTCGCGGAGGGCCTGGTTTTCGCCCTCCATTTCCTTTATTTTCCTCAGGATGGTAGCCAACGTGTCATCATGCGCTTGGGTCTCGACGGACCAGCTGTTGGTCCGTGTTTCTTCCTGTTCGTCCGTTGCGGTGGTATTGCTGGTAGCCGGAGCGGCATTTTCGTAGCCTTGCGGCAGCTTTTCCACCAAGATGCTCAAGGTGCTATCCAGCCATTCCTCCAGTAGCCTCCTGACCGCTGGAGGTGCCTCTTTTGGATCGGAGTCCCTTCCCAGGGGTATGAGGGAGGTTTCAACTTCGGGCGCGGTAGAGGGAGTAGCGTTGATGGCTGTGCTTCCCCCAACCTCATTCATTGCACTTAGGAGGTTTGTGGTAACTTCAGCCATGACTATGGGTCGTGTGTTACTTTCAGCCATCCTTGAAAAGTTTTTGTTTGATCGGATCTTCGTGAATGTATACTTCGAGCTTGATTCTCGAAATCCCCACAGACGGCGCCAAATTGTTTGCTCAAAAGATATTAGGTTTTTTTGAACTAATCAATCGATATAAACGATGGGATAATTGGAATCAATGATAATATAAATCAAAGATCGATCGTTGGGCTAATATGGATGGGTGATTCGTATGTGGAGATAGTAAAATTTAATATAGAATATAAAACAAGTGAGCAGTGAAAATATTGGTAATAAAGAGAAGAACAATATAGATAGAGAGAGAGAGAGCTTATTACTAATTCCATGCCTTTACAAATGGGGGAGGCCCTCCCTTATATAGTGAGAAGGTCCTCTCGCCCAACTATTACATTAACGTCCGGATATTACAAACGTATTTAGAGTATAGGCCGGGGGTACTGGGGACGCCCTTCTAGATAGATCCGCCAACTTGGTGTCTCAAAGGCGGGGCCGCGTCCTTCTTGTCACGCGGCCATTAACGAGGACGTCCGCGGATGTTGCCGTCCCCATAAGGAGGCGTCCTCCTCATTCGTTTAATCGGGGCCGACCACGTGCACATATAGTTGTGTCGTATCATTTATCTGATTTATCCTCATACACTTTGTTTTTAGTTATTGCATTATTCATTACTTAATATTGTTAATATTGTTATATTATCATGCGATCTTTTATTAGAATTGGCTTAATATCTTGGTTATTATCCTTTTGATAATCCTATCACGTTCCTCTTTATATATTTTTTTCCCTATTATGAAATTTTAATTATTTTTTTATATTAATATTTACCAATAATCAACATATGTTGTATCTCATTTTATTTTAAGTTGTAATTTTGAATTAATCTAAAATATTAATACATAAGTTTTTAATTATTATATTTAAACCATTGTATTTTCTTATAATTATTTTATATCACGTGCAATCAAATTTTCTTTCAGTTTTAGCATACAAATTTAACTTTTGTTTTCGTTACACATTACCTACATGAGACATTTACTTTTGTATGAGCTACAATTCGACCTTATAATACTCGGAATAAATTAATCACTCCCCTCGGCCCAAATGCGTATAGCGGGCGTCGAGGCCGTCCCTAATTGAGCGCAGAAGCCATAAGCAGCGAGGCTGTCCTCGACCACAGATTATTGTTCATAGCCGCCTAAAGTTCTTTTTGCCAGAGACGACGCCTTGCCGGTACTCCCGCAATAGTTTCATGACATGGACTTAGTCTCCAAAGAAAGTCAACTTTCATAATTAAAGACCTATAAATACCGAAGCAATCATCAGAAAAAGGGTTCCACTCTCTCTCCATGGGGGCTCTAAGAAATACAGAGTACAACGCAGAGTGAGAATCAATACCGAAAATACAGGATAACATTAGATCTATGAAAACATGATTGTAAGGATCTGAACCTTTTCATGGAGAGGCAGATTGACACATTATCATGAATAAAGATCACTAAATATCCCCTGTTATCTCTACACATGTCCCTGTTATCTGTCCCTTTACTAAATTTCAGATATGTTACGACCTGCTATGATTGGCCCTTTATTTTTATTAATTGTTTTGAGTTCATAAATGTTCATAAACATTCCGGGTCAAACAATTTGGCGCCTTAAAATTTTAATTTGTTATCCAATTATAATTTTTCTTTATCTAGTAAAACTTTAATTTTGCAGTCCTATAGTTTGAACGTTTTTATCATAACTTTAATATAATCTCAAGTTCAAATTATCTCTCCCTTTTATTTGTAATACTAAATATTTTGAATTTTTCATTACTGCTATTACATAACCTAATATATAGTATTTCATATTTTCATGTGGCCTTCATTAAGGTTCTTCTTATTAATATCATTATCTATTTTTATCCGTTAATATAATATAGACCAGTGTGTGATTATTTAGTCTTGATATAAATATATATTATTTTAATTTAATTTAGTACTCTAAATTTATTAATAAATTTTATTAAGTACATATAGCAAAATTTTAAATATTTGATTTAGTTATTTATTATTAATTAATTAAGAAATAAGTTATATGTCTGGTTATGCCATATGGCTGAAGTATTTATTACAGTAGTTAATTAGTTAATATGTTATACGTGGTTAATTATAAAGCTGTTATTTGGCCTAAGAAGATGACTTTTTCCCTTCATTTTAATAATATATAGATTTTAATAATATATAGATTATACGATTAAAAGAAGTACGAAAAAAAAAGAAAGTTATTTCTTTTCTGTACGTATACGATATAACTATATAAATGCTTAGAAAATTCCAAATGGAACAGATGGACTTGCCACCGGTCGCTGACGATTTGGTTGTTCTATCCTTCACTCAAGGATTCAACGTTTGAAGTTCAGTGGCTTCACAACAGTAGAACCGGAATTTGATAGAATACTCGGCTGTCACTTGGGCTAATGTGCACAATCGGTATCAATCAAAGATCAGGGTCGAGGATGGTCAACTTGGGGCTCCTTCTGGGTACGTTTATCCTATCAGACCCGTCGATAGATTCAAGAGAGATATTGACCGAGAACCAAGGTCGAATAGAGATCGATATCAGTCGTATAATGGATATCGTAGGAGCAGCGGATCTGGGCAAAACTTTGTACGAAATGAAATAAGAAATAATCAAGGTCAAGGTTCACGGGGACTTATGAACAAGAACGACTTTAATAAATCTATCGATACCAAAGAGGCACCACGTTTATCAGAGTACAACTTTAATATGGATGCAACTACCATTGTATCGGCCATTGGAGGCATCAAGGATACCAAGTGGCCTCGACCTTTGCAAACTAATCCAACACAGAAGGATCCCAACCAAATATGCAAATATCATGGCACACATGGCCACATAACGAAGGACTATCAACAATTGAGAGAAGAAGTAGCCCTGCTATTCAACAATGGTCATCTTCGAGAATTTCTAAGCAACTGAGATAAGAATCATTTCAGAAATAGAGATTCCAATAAACAAAATGAACAAGACGAGCCCCAACACATCATCCATATGATCATCGGAGGGTTCGATGTTTCTCAAGGTCTAATGATAAAACGCACCACAATATCAATCATAAGGGAAAAGCGAACTCGAGATTACATACTAGAAGGGATTTTATCTTTCAACGACGAGGATGCGGAAGGGATCATACAACCCCATAATGATGCACTGGTAATTTCTATACTTATGAATAAAACTTGAGTTAAATGTGTGCTAATTGATCCAGGTAGATCGGCTAGTATCATTCGATCGAGGATCGTAGAACAACCCAACCTACAGGACTAGATCGTACCTACGACCTGAGTGTTGAACAGATTCAACATGGCTTGTGAAATTACTAAGTGAGAAATGACGTTGCCGGCAAACATAGCTGGTACCACCCAGGAAACTAAGTTTTATGTAATCGAGGGGGACATGTGTCACAACCCAAATCCCAAACCCCATCGTGATAGCGCCTCTTGTGAAGACAAGGCCAGCCAACAAAACAAATGCTTCCTTTTTAATAGTTATTTAACATTTATAAAGTTAGAACATGATTAGCATAATCAAAAGCGCGGAAAACAACGATAATAATAGGGAACCATCCTGGCACAGCCCGACATCGGGGTGTCACTAATCATGAGCTACTACAGAGTTCACTAAAGTACTATAAGTGCAAAAATAGGAATAAAGTCTGAAGGTAACATGAACAACATAAAATAAGGGAGAGGATCTAGCGGCGCGGACGCTAGCAATCACCCAGCTCCGCTATGATAACAAATCTTCAATCAGCTCGAAACCCGCTATCGGGTGGTTAATTACTTGCAACTGCACGCTAAGTGCAGGGAGTAAAGTGAGTACTTCTAACTCAGTGGTAATAAGATTAAATAATACTAAGTGGTAATAAATCACATAAAAGCACTCCATCATGCTATATAGGACAGTACAACCCTTTTTAGAAACCTTTAGAAAATATGTGGCTTAGTTAAAAACCTCTTTTGAAAATATCATTTTCCAACAGTTAAGCAACTAAATATGGAACAGATAGTGCAAGTCAACACAAAAGTCAACCCCTCGAGCACAAACAAGTATGCATAATTGAGCTCATAAACTCGCCCTACAGGCAATATTCTTGTTCCTGGTCAGCCATTGTTACCTGACCCATTTACATCATACAGTGTCATTGTTACCACTGTCTCAAATTCATCCTCTTTAAAAGTGATATGATAATATCAGAACAGCAAATAAATATCTCTAAAAAATAACACAACAACGAAAACTGCACAAAAGCATGAATGTAATGCAACGCATATGACGGCACACTCTGGTACCCATTGCGGTGTGCAGTCCGACCCATTTAACGTCCACGATGCTCACTGGGGTGTGTACAAACCATGTCTTGGCTTCAAACAGGCTCTCGGCCTCAATATCAATATATCATTACTGTGGCGTACAACCCGAACCATCCATATATTTGAAAATTACTATAATATTACTGCGACACGCAGCCCGATCCATGCTCAGTCCAGAAATGCACATAAGCCACTTGGGCACATTTTAAAATGACAGTTCTCAGCTCAAAATGGCAATAAAATATTGTTCAAAATTTTCAAATCTAAGAAAAATAGTTGAGTTTGCAAAACCATATTAAAACCTTGGAGTGAGACCAAATAATATGGAAAGTAATGCAAAAATAGTGATACCAATCCCCGAAGGATCCAAATAATCGGCACGAAGTCCAACATATGACAATCAGCCCAAATCATGATAATATACTGGGTTGTTGTTGTTGTTAAGTATTTGGATTTCAACCCAAACCCCTCCAAACCCGAATTAACTATCCCCGCAAGTCATAAAATAGTAAAAGCATATATGAAGAGTCTTAATTAGGAGAACGGAGATCTATAAAACAAAACGACCGGTCGGGTCATTATAGTTTCAAGACTTTATATTGATGTTTTTTTAAAAATGTGTAGAAATATTTGAGATCCTCTGATGGAATGAAATATTCAATAGAACTATGAAGTGCATTATTTTTATTTATTATAAATAATAAATTGTTTCTCTTTCTTATCGAGTGTTATTGAAATGCGTCAATCATCTCTTTGCACTCCCATATTCATATGTAAAGATTTCTTATATATTTTTCGAATTCAAAATATTAGTTTGATCATTTAAAATTAAATAGAATATATCATTACTTAGGTATCATCTTAATTTTTATATTTAATTATTAAATTCTGTTGACCATGAAAGCGTACATTAATAAAAAATTATTGTTAGACAACTAAGAAAATAACTATTTTGTGTTACAATGTGTAAGGGCAGAGTAACGGGGCCAGATGAAATCCCGGTATAATTCTAGAAGAGCGCAGGGCGAGCAGTCTTAGAGTGGCTCACTAGACTATTTGATGTTATTTTTAAGACGAAGAAGATTCCCGGAGAATGGAGGTGGAGTACGATGGTTCCACTTCACAAGAACAAGGGTGATATCCAAAATTATACTCCCTCCGTTTTAATTTATGTGAACCCATTTGACTGGACACGGAGTTTAAGAAAAGAGAGAAGACTTTTGATCTTGTGGTGTAAAATGAGGCACCTTTATTTTGTGTGGCTGTAAATCATTGCATAAAGGTAAATTGTTTCCAAATAAGGAAAGAGGTCATTCTTTTTGGCACAGACTAAAAAGGAAATAGGTTCACATAAATTGAAACGGAGGGAGTAATAATTATAGGGGTATCCAGCTATTAAGTCACGCTATGAAGGTTTGGGAGAGGGTGGTGGAGGCCAGGGTGAGGAGGTGCGTATCTATTTTCGAGAATCAGTTTGGGTTCATATCTTGGCATTCGACTATGAAAGCGATTCATCTGGTAAGGAGATTAGTGGATCAGTATAGGGAAAGGAATAAGGACTTGCATATGGAGTTTATTGACCTTGAGAAAGCATACGCTAAACTGCCGAGGGAGGTCCTGCAAAGATGTTTGGAGGCTAGCAGCATTTCGGTAGCACACATTAGGGTGACTAAGGATATGTATGATGATGCGAAGACTCGGGTGAGGACTGTGGGTGGTGGCTCAGAGCATTTCACGATAGTTATGGGATTGCACCAGGGATCGGCTCTTAGTCCATTTTTATTTTCCTTGGAGATAGATGTACTATCGCGACACATCCAAGGGGAGGTGCCTTGGTGCATGCTATTTGTCGATGATATAGTGTTGATTAACGAGTTGCGAAGCTAAGTTAACATGAGTCTGGAGGTTTGGAGACAAACCTTGGAGTCTAATGGTTTCAAATTGAGTAGAACCAAATCAGAATACTTGGAGTACAAATTCAGGGATAGGACCCATGAAGCAAACGCTGAGGTAAAGCTTGATTCTAAAGTTATCCCCAAGAGAGTGAGTTTTAAGTATCTCAGGTTTATTATCCAAGGAAACAGGGAGATTGACGAAGATGTTACACATCGCATCGGAGCGGGATGGATGAAATGAAGGCTCGCTTCTAGTATTTTATGTGATAAGAATGTGCCGCCAAGACTTAAGGGTATGTTTTATAGAGTGGTGGTCCAATCGACTATGCTATATGGGACGAGTGGTGGCCAGTCAAGAACTCCCATGTGTAGAAGATGAAAGTAGCAGAGATAAGGATGTTGAGATAGATGTGTGGATGTACTAGGAGAGATAAAATTAAGAATAAAGTTATCCGAAATAGAGGGGAAGTAGCCTCCGTGGAGGACAAGATGCGGGAGTCGAGGCTAAGATGGTTCAGATAGTTATTGAAGAAGCATTGATGTTCCAGTTAGGATGTGTGAGAGGTTGGTCATGACGAGTTTGTAAAGAGGTCGGGGTAGGCCTAAGAAGTACTCGGGAGAGGTGATTAGACAGGACATGGCGCTGCTCAGCTTACCGAGGACATGATCCTTGATAGGAGGGTATGGAGGTCAAGGATTAAGGTGAAAGGTTAATGGGTAGTTTTTAGTTGCTCAGCGATAGTCTTAGTAGCACGCACGTCTCTTCATATTCTTAGATTTTTATTATGTTATGTGCTTTTGTTCGCCTAGGGTATTGTATTCCGTGTTGCTATTATTTTGGTACTATTTATCCTTTATCTCTCCCTTTTTCTTTTTTTCTTCCTTCTTTCTTCCTTTCATGCTTTCCTCTTCTTCTTCTTACCCTTTCTGAGCCGATGGTCTGTTGGAAACAGCCCATCTACCTACATTAGGTAGGGATATTGTCTGCGTACAGACTACCATCTCCAGACCCCACATGTTGGGAACATACTATTTGTTGTTGTTGTGTTACGAAAAAATTCTCTCATAAGAATATTTTAATTGATCGTATGTTTCTTAATTTTTTAGTTTTTTTTAAATATATATTCACTTATTAAAACTTTATCTATAACTTTAACAAAGTAAAATTAAAAAATATTCACGTAACACGAAAATCCAAAAAACCCGACAAAATCGAAGCAATCCAAATTGATATAGTTGATTTGGTTTTGATAAAAATCGAATCAACCCGGTCCACGTACACCCCTAGTTTACACATAAAGACATGTGTATTTGTAAGTCGACGCAAGACATGACCAAACCATCTCAAATGAACTTCTCTCATTTTATCTTCAATTTGTGATGTTTACACCTTCCGGCGAATTGGATCATTTTTAATCTTATCTAATCTTATTCTGTGATAGCACATCTATCTTAGCATTCACATTTCTAGTTTTCTACAACACTTATTTTGTGGATATGTGGAACTTTAGCAAGCACACATTCACTGTCATGTACCATAGCCGATCTTATAGCTGTTTTATGGAAGTTACCTATCCTTAATTCTATCTAACACACCGGTAGTGCTTCTCGATTTCAACCATCCAGTTTTTAATCATATGATTAACATCTTCAATCTCTTATTTCATTCTCTTAAGATAATGAGTTTGGATATCTAAATTATTTGCATTTAGCACCGCAATTCACCTTAATATCGCTATTCTCATGCTAACCAAATTTATAGTGCATGTACTCAGTCTTACCACTTATCTTCTCTCTAATGTGTTCTCCAATTCTTAAGCTTTCCGTTGATACAATTTTTTTGTACCAGAAATGGCTTAAATATAAAAACAGAAAGAAGAAAATCTTATCGGTTTTGGTTTGACGACGAACAATTAATTATTCCCTTAAACTCAATAATAATGCAACTTTTCCCTTTTCTTTCTTTTCCTTTCGTTCCCTTTCCTAGTTTGCAAACAAAGAATCAGTTTTCAAGAAATCCGTGAAGGAAGACCAATGAGTTAGGAAAAAGTAGCCAAATGGGATAAAGACATAGTTTAGGTCATTTACTACTCCTTTTTTTCTGCCTCTATTGTATTTGGTCGTGTTTTTGTCACTGTTGAATCAAGACGTAAAAATGACCGAGTACTTTGGCAAGTCCTACCTGTATTAGTACATTTAAATAAAAGCTTTCAAAAAAAAAAAAAAAAGAAAAAACAGTACAGATATTCCATCAAGAAAAGGATATTCTAAAATATTTAATACTAAAATTTTTAAACTTTAAAAAAATCTTGCAACTTGCAAGAACAAGATAAACAATAAACAAAGAGATATCTCTCAATTAAATAAATAACGCCATACAGAGATGTGGGATGGAAAATGGAGGAGGTACATACTGTTAAAAACTACTACTGTAACTTATATCGGATGTTTACGCTAAATTAATTTTTTACTTTTTGAGAAAATAAAATTATGACTAGTTTTTGAAAAAAGAAAAAAGGGGTTTGTTCTTTAACATCAACTATAATAAATTTAGTATAATTTCACCAGTGAGTTTGTGAATGATAGTGTATATGAAGACACTACCCCTACTTAGTAAAGGATTAAGGGCAATCTGATGCACAAAGCATCTCACATTCACGCAAGGTCCAAAGAAAAATCACATTTCTAAGATGTAATGTAGATAGCTTAACATAATGCAAGCGTTAATAACTAGTAATACGGATCGAATGTAGAACCTATTAGTCACACTGAGAAAACTTCATTCTCATTTATTTGAGAATTGATGAGAGATTGGTAAGTTAGGTACTTCTTGAATACCGTCTTTTTCGAGGGTGACACATATCCACGATTGCAGATCAATTGGTCCATGCACATATATCCAGAAGTATCCAATATCCAAGAATTATACAACGAAATAGGATAAGATTTTGTTTTGGAATATTGATAAATTGACTTGATTTTAAAGTAGCCATCAACAATAAATTAGAATAGTATCATATGTGAACAAATATAGGGGAAAAAAAAATTAAACTTTACATCATTGAGATTGGCTATTATAGGAACAATATGATTCAGAAGAAGATAGAGTAGCGAGCTCTTATTCATCTATATAATTTTTTTGATAATTTTAGGGTCAAGACAATGTAGAAACTTTTTAAATATATAATCACTAGTATACACACAATCGCAAAAACAGGAAATTCAAGAGGATTCAGAGTAAAAATACTCTCTTATTTAGGAAATTCAACAATTTATATAACACACATAAAAAAGTATTTACCTATATTACAATACAATTTACAACAACAACAACAACCCAGTATAATCCCACTTAGTGGGGTCTGGGGAGGGTAGTGTGTACGCAGACCTTACCCCTACCCTGGGGTAGAGAGGCTGTTTCCAAAATAGACCCCCGGCATCCTTCCCTCCAAGAACTTCCCACCTTGCTCTTGGGGAGACTCGAACTCACAACCTCTCGGTTGGAAGTGGGGGTTGCTTACAAAAAAGGTAATTTGATTGAGTCTCTTCGTTAAATACGGGTTCGGCTAATTTTTTAAAAGGCGGGGGCGTGAGACGAGACGTTTTAACACTGACGAGGCGAGACGTAAGCGCTGAGACATGGGGCGTAAGTCCCACGAATCTTTAAATTTTATTAGTATCAAGAATTTTAAGATACATAAAATAAAAAATAATTATAAAAATTATATCAAAATCATAAACTTATAACAAATAATTTATTTTAAATATTTACAAATTATAATTCGACTATGAATATTACGAAGTATGACATATATCATAATGCAAATTATTTGCAACGTCGTTAAACTCAAATATCAAAAGTAATGTATTTGATATGAAATCTTATATGTATCTCTTAAGGAGTAATAAATCATGAAAGATTTCAATATTTAATTTAATATTTTACTTAAAGACTACTTTTATTTAATATGCTTTCTATTCGAAAGAGAATTTATATAAAAACACAATTCCAATTTAAATATAATTCTCTATCAACATCTATTTTTAATTTTCAACAAGTTAAGAAACTAACACATAATTTACCATACAATATCATGATAACTAATTATTTGTAAATAGCTACTAGCAAATACTGAGATATTAAATTAATAAGTATTGTATCTCGTAAACGTGAAAAAATAATATTTAGAAAAATAATTATAAAAAATTTATGGACTATTATATAGTAAAGACATAACAAAAGCTAATAAATAAATATTTTTGAAATGAAAGATTTATTTAAAATTTACTATCATAGCATTCTCAGCGGATAACATGCAATAATTTTTAATTTAATTATAACATAAAATACTCTCAACCTAATGATTTATGATTAAGAAAGAAGTAATTTTGAATACTCAACGATTTGTTAAGAAAATTTGAGGATTTTACAAGGTTAGTTACATATAATTGTATAAAGTTCTATTAGGCAGCCCAATATCCTGGGCGTTGGGCATGTTCGGAACGTAAGCCCCGGTGGCTGAGGCGTAAGTCTCACGAAACTAAGCCCCACACATAAGTCCAGGAGCGTTTTATGAGTGCTCGGGCGAACCCCAATTATACCTTTTAAAACAGAAGTTTTGGCTCCCTTTTTACAAAATTTAATATATATATATATATATATATATATATATATATATATATATATATATATATATATATATATATATATAGTGGCGGCTGCTATGGATGAAAGTTGGATGCACATTGATCAAAGTAGGTTTAGGTTCTTAAGGTTGGTATTTCGTACCATATAAAAATTAAGATTCCTTAATTAGGATAGACATAAAAAAGAAATTTTAAAGCAAGATCTACATGTCCCAAGTACATAATCATATGACTAAGTCTAAAATAATGGTAAGAAAATATTCTAAAATTGGAATAATATAATATTCCTTCCTTACACAATATTGGCACTCAATAATTACAAGATATACTTCTTTATTAGTCCTACTCCTCAGATCTCTGAGTCTCTTTCATCCAAATTGACATAATACTATTGCAGCCATACACACTTAGTCACGCAGCCGCACAACACTTATTATTCTATATAGTACTTAATATTTTTTAATAATTTTCTGCAGAATTATTATTTTATTAGTTTTTTGTAATGAAAGATGCAAAAAACATACAAACCGTCAATTCATACAAAAAAAAAAATAGTTCGATGCAGGAAGCATCCTATCTCGAGGTCCAGGCAAGGACCGCATCATACGTTAGCATCCTATCTTAATATAAGCATTACTAGTTGATTCCACGGCTGAACAACTTAGGTAATATTCCTCATATATATTATATATATGTTGCAAGTGACCAACTTGTAACTGCATTATAGAGTATCTGTGAAAGATTTGTGGAGACTTTTTTTCTCTGTTTTTATTTTCAAGAATCAGATTAAATCTGTAGCAATGGTAGCAATAGTTAAGTATGGGATAATTGGTGTTGGAATGATGGGAAGAGAACATTTAATCAATCTTTATCATCTCAAAAGTGAAGGAGTTGCTGTTGTTTGTATAGCAGACCCACATGTTCCTTCTCAAAAGTATGCCCAAAAGTTAGCAGAATCATTTAACTGGCCTCTCCAGGTTTGAATTAAATCACCCTCCCACAATTTTGTTAATTTCTTACTTTTCAACTTTGGTTTTATAACAGTGGTGTCCGGATTAGCATGACACGTAAGTCTACTATTTTATTGTGTACCTGATTGATCATCACGTAACTCTACCTACCAAGGGTTAGACAGATAGGAGATTTGAATCCTTGTTTCCCGTGATTTTCACGTACTTCATTAATCGCTAGGCCATGCAAATAGCCTGCTCAAAAGCACATTCTAGATTTTTAGATTAATTGGGGCAGGGTAAAACTACTACATGAGTGGATCCATATATGGAGGAGTTTCAAAAGATTTGTTGTTATTGATAACACTATCAACATATCATGTCTAGATACCATGAATGGTCTTGCTTTTGAATTTGTTAGAAGTTTTGAAATTACAAAAAGAAACTGTTACATTCTTAAATGTTATGGAGTTTTAAAAATCTCTACTTTTTTTTTATTTTTTTTATTTTCATCTTTTAGAATTACTCCTCCCCATTTTTGTTTGCTAGTGGAACAAATTTACATTCATATGGAAAAAAATTCTATCTTTTTTTTAATCACTTATTATTTTTAAGTACCATATATCATGGCCCTACTCCTTGCTATTTAATTGTTGAAAAAATCTGAAACCATATATGGCTTGAGAGACAAATAAACAACAATGTCTGAAATATATGAATGGAAAATTTAGCTTGTAAAAGATGATTGGAAGGAAGAGGGCATAGGCGGAGCTAGAGTGTCGGGAGCGGGTTCGGTTGAACCCAGTAGCTTTGGTTCGAACCATGCACTTATCTTAAAAAAATCCATTAAATTATGTATAGATTATTAATTTAGACCCCAGTAACTTAAAATGATTAGAATATTGAATTTGAACTAGGAATGTGTTTGGTTAACTAGGAGAGGAAAAGTTTTCAGAAATAGCAGTAGATGCAGGATACTTAATTTGAAAAGTTTCAGCACGCTACAAAATCTGAAGACATTGTTGTTCATGTTTCTCTTACTGTCTTTTCCTTTTCTTTTTTCTGTTAAGTAACATTTCGATCGTGACATGTCGTTACATATACAGGTTTTTACAGAGCATAAGCAGATGTTAGAAAGTGGACTGTGTGATGTGGTGGTAGTGTCAACTCCAAACATGACTCATTATGAAATTCTAATGGATATCATCAATTATCCAAAACCCCATCATGTTTTGGTTGAGAAGCCTTTGTGCACAAATGTTTCAGACTGCCAAAAGGTCAGTAGTATCTCAAATACCTCTCATTCCAACAGAAACAGAAAAGAGAAGCTTAATAAAATATACACTTGCATATTGCATGGGTAACATCACGGCGAAGCTATGTGCGGCCAAGGATGATCAACTGAACACCTTTTGTCGAAAAAATATATTGTGTCTTGTTATTGATAAAAATAGACTTTGAATACCCTTGCATAGCCCACTGGCAAAGGGTGTTCAAAATTTGAACACCCTTGTTGAATTTTCTAGCTTCGCCGCAGGGTAACAGCGGCATTAGTATACATCTGTTGCATGTATCCTATGGAGACATTGACTTACTTCTTTAGAATTTCTAGGCCTCTTGTTTTAAGCTATAAAACCTGCACTCTCACCTGTCTACCATTACTCTAAAATGGTTTTAAATTGTGGTATCAGGTCGTAAGTGCTGCCAAAAGGAGATCTGATATGTTGGTACAAGTTGGGCTAGAGTACAGATATATGCCACCTGTTGCAAAACTGATAGACATTGTTAAAGAAGGAGCTTTAGGACAAGTGAAGATGGTGGCAATTCGAGAACATCGGTTTCCCTTTCTAGTTAAGGTGGTAATTCAGCTTACAACTTTTGCTTTCATTGTAGTCACAGATGCTAACCAGTTGTGCTTCTTATAGGTCGATAACTGGAATCGCTTCAACTGCAACACTGGGGGTACTCTAGTAGAGAAATGCTGTCATTTCTTTGATCTGATGAGGCTTTTCATTGGAGCTAATCCTGTTCGTGTTATGGCTTCTGGAGCAATGGATTTGAATCACAAAGATGAAGTATATGATGGACGGGTAATTTACTTCTTTTGCTACAGAAGTTCAACTAGATATAAATAATCTCTAGAAATAGCATTTCAAAGAGCGCAAAAACCAACATTTAGCAGCTATCTATCTAAAACATAGAAAGAAAACTTGGCTAATTTTTCATGATTTATTGGTACTACTTCGTCTGTAAATACTGGAACTGTGGAGCTAGCTGATCACTATCAGGTAGTTTAGGGTTGACGACTAGCTATATCCACATAAGTTTTTGAACAAATCAAGATAAAGCAGAGTAAGCATGCTTAATTAAACATGGTTTTGGGAGATGTTAGTTTGTGTTACATGGTTTAACTACTTCTGTTTTTGATATTCAGGTGCCTGATATAATTGACAATGCTTATGTTATTGTGGAATTCGACAATGGTTGTCGTGGCATGCTTGACCTCTGTATGTTTGCTGAGGGAAGTAAAAATGAGCAAGAAATATCTGTAGTAGGTGATATTGGAAAGGTAAATCTCTTCCCTTCTTTTTCCCCTTTCTCTTCTTACGGTAATAAAAGTGAGCCTTGGCGTAAGTTGTAAAATTGATGCCATGGAGGTCACAAGTTCTAGTCATGGAAACAGCCTTTTGTAGAAATCCAGGGATAGACTGTGTACAATAGGCCAATTGTGGTCCGCCCTTCCCCGGACCTCGTGCATAGCGGAAGCTTAGTGCACCGGGCTCCTCTTATCTTGTTACGCTGATATTGTAATAAACACCCACTCATGATTATCTTACCAAGGTTGTTCTGAACTTATCCTACTCCTTTGATGTTCTTTCTCAAATTTAACAGGGCGAAGCACTTGTGCCCGAGAGCATTGTGCGTTGGGGTACAAGAGCTGAAGGAAGAAATGGCGTACAAACCTTACTAGCTGAAGATAAGCGAATAAAGTAACTCATTTTGCCTTATCTTGAGCTATTAAGTCTTTGTTATCGCTATAATTTCCTCATGTTTTCAATTCGATCTTCTTTGACAGATACGATGGGCTACATCATGGTTCAAGCTACTTGGAACACCTCCACTTTTTGTCAGCAGTAAGAGCAAGAGGAGAACAAGCTCCTGCTGTTGGTTTACATGATGGTTTGGTTTCAGTTGCTATTGGAGTTGCTGCACAGCTTTCGATTCAGATAGGTCGAGCTGTTACTATTGACGAAGTCATGAGTGAAAAGCTTCTTCAATCTACTAAGTCCTAATAACCAGCCTTTAAAATTAGAATGCAGTAACAAAACAGATAACTGGGTGGATAGTGCTTGATCTATTCTTGATTTGTCTACTATTCATCTTATTATTATTGAAGAATCATTTCATAAAGTAGAAAAACTTTTGGTGCACCCTGATGCATTTGATCAATCTGGTTCTTTAATAATTTGGTAGCCAATGGATAAGTTAGTGAGGAAAGGCCTAACCTCGTTTTGCTTTTTATTTTCAGAAATTTCATACGTTCATGACTTTCAGATATGTTTCTGTTTGCCATTAAACTATTTGTGATTATGGAAACTTGTCTCATCTTTGTTAACTCGTTCATGTTGTTAGTATTAACAACTAAATGAAAAAAAAGATCCAAACAATGCAGTCATTACTGTTATGCTTCATTTGTAATGTCCGATGCACAAGCGTGCACCACAACTAAAGCAGTAGAAAATATTTACAAAAAACTGATAATAACTCCAAGCCCCATCATTCTTCTCTAGCATTAATACTCATGTTACAATCTGCTATATCAAAGTTGAGAAAGATGCTAGAGAGACCGAAATCAAGGTCAGCTGAAACAATTTTAGAATCAGAAGAATCATCCCAGGTGAAACAGTAAGTGCACTGCCATCTGCTATAGCATGTATTGCTATAACATCTTGCTCCCTTCAATTTGTAGGACACTTTTCTTTAGCAGTATTGTGCTTCCTCCTCCAGCCTCCAACTGTCTCATCTGAGCTTGAACATTTCTAACTTTTATGCTGTTGAATCTCAGGCTCCATCCAAGCATGTCAACTTTTCTTCCCAAAAACATCCTCTTCTGAAACCACCTTCACATAGAGGAAAGTGATTTAATAATTATGTCATAGCTATCTGGAACGATCTGGTTTTAAGCAAAATCCAATTTTCCGTTATCCATAAGAATTTATACTGGCGCTTTTTTCTTTCATCAAACACAGAAATTACCCAATGATCAATGCCTACTTCCACGCGATCAACAGCCAGACTATGAGCAATAAGAAATTCGAACGCTAACTCAATATGTCAATAGATGCTTAGTGTACTCTATAAATCTAAAGTTAATTTGTCTAAATAGAGAACTTTATCTTCTTATTGTTTGCATACACAACGCCTACAGGCTACAGTTCCAGGAGACAAACTGATGGTATTGGTACTAGAAATTAAAAGTTCATGACAGGTGACATTAACTAGTGCTAGCTAATAAGTTTCTTTCAAGCATTCTCAGATGCAGCAAACAACAATCTCAATGTATCCTTCTAGCGCTCTTAACTAGAAATTCTGCTAAATTCTTGACCGTATAATATTTTACTTTAAACTTACAGTATGGAAGTCTATTCCATAACCTAAATAAGAATGTTATAATTAATATGCAGTTACTGAGAACGTTAATGCCCATGTATTCAATATTATAGTATTAGAATTGGAAATAACAGCAGAACAGCATTTATGCAAATAAGAAACTTGGGTATGTCTAGAAAATGAAGTCCCTTGATACAAACAGCAATGCAACAGAAAAATTACCTAAGAATGTAAAGCTCCCTACTGAGTCCTCGGTCTAACCCTCTGGTATTCCATCACAACCCTTTGCATTCTTGTGCTGCAACATGAACTCCTGAAACTTCTCTGTTTTCTGTTTCATATCTAAAATCATCTCCTCAGTGGCATCAATTATTTGTTTTGGCAAATGAACCTCCAAATAATCAAACCATTCTCCAAGTGTCATTATCTCTAAATCCATCTCCTTCTCCTCTTGGAATTCACTCATACTTACACCAGTATTACTAACCAACACCTCGCAACCCTCACTTCCAAATTTCACTGCCACCTCATCAATCACATTTCTTTCTACTCCCTCATCGGCATTGCTCTCTACTGCTTCTTCACGATCTTTTTGGTTTCTTTCCAACCTCTCCATCACCCCATCTTGTTCCAAACACTCCCTTCTTGCGGCACTTCCCTTCCCTTTCTCAAGTTGCTTCAATTCCATGTTTTCACCTGCATTTTCATGGATATTTTCTGCATCTTTTTGCTTCTTTGAACCTCTAGTCCTCCTTACATTCACTTTCTTCTCTTTCTCAACATCAATTGCTACAGAATTCTTAGCTTGCTCCACAACATCATCGACATTTTTAACAGTTAACACTTTCCTAGAACCCCTTGTCCTCCTCGGACTCGGCTTCCTCTCTTGCTTTGCATCAACTAAAGCAAGACTCTCAGTTTCCTCAACACCATCATCCACATTTTTAACACTCTCAACTTTCCTAGAACCCCTCGTTCTCCTCGTACATCGTTTACTCTCTTGCTCTGCATCAACCACGGCAAGCCTTTGACTTTCCTCAACACCATCATCCACATCTTTGACACTCTCCACTTTCTTAGAACCCCTTGTCCTCTTCGTACACCATTTAATCTCTTTTCCAACATCAGCTAAAGCAAGATTTTCAGTTTCCTCCGCATCATCATCCCCATCTTTAACACTCTCCACTTTCCTACTCCGTGTACCCCGTTTTGTCTTTCTTTCAATATCAACTACAGTAAAATTCTCAGCTTCCTTCACACTATCAACCATATTTTTCACACTCTCTTCTTTCTTAGAACCCCTAGTCCTCCTCGGATTTGCTTTCCTCCCTTTCTCAACTTCAATTACAGTTAAATTCTCATTTTCCGCACTCTTAGAACTCCTCGTTTTTTTGGAACCCACACCCACACCCACATTCTCAATTCCACCATTTCCAAACCCTAATTGGGCGCAATTTTCATATGAAACCCCTAATTCCTTACGCCTAGGGTTTCGCCGGGTATTTTTACACTTCATCTCAACTTCTTCAACTTCTTCAACTTTCATTGCTTCAATTTTGACTTCAATGGAGGTTAATTCACCGATTTTTATTTTATCACCGTCAGTAAGTTTAGTGGGGCGAGATGGATCGACTGCTAAAGTGTTGAGAAATGTACCGTTGGAGGATCCGAGATCCTCGATCACCCATGAACGGGATTGGAACTGGATACGGAGGTGTTTGGAGGAGATTCCAGAGTCTCTGATAGCAAGTGTGTTGCCGCGTAAGACCCGGCCGATTTGGATCTTGTATCCGGGTTTATAGTCCAGTTTTTGCCCAGAAAGAGGACCCTTCTCCATTATTAGGTGGAGCATTGGTCCTTCTGGTTCTTCCATTTCTTTGCTACGGGGGAAGAGGAGAGAGGAGAGCTTGGTGTAGTGAATAATGAATTGCAGAACGGTAGGATTTCAAATTCTTCTTAAGAGGGAAAGAGAAAATTGGAACATAATAGTGTATCCATTTTAATTTAGTCGGTGCCAAAAATAATAACCCATTTCCTTATTTGAAATAATTTAGCTTTATGTAATAATTTATAGCCACACAAAATAAAGGTATCTCCATCAAAAATTTTCTCTCTTTTTTAAATTCGTGCCCGGGTTCACCTAAACAAAAAAAAAGAAAAAAACTAATTTTGCACTTTAATCCTAGAAATATCGACAAATTTAAGTTTGGTCCTTATAAAATATGATTAAGTATATTAAACTTTCAATTAGTAGGAATATGCACTTTTAATCCATCTGCTTATGAATCTTCGCAAATCTAAGGAATTGTTAATCGTTATACGATTTAACTTCCCATACATTATGACAAGGTTTTACTATTTAGTTTATAATTCAAGGTAATATCATTCCAAAAATAGTTTAAATTTGATGTAATTCCGATATAACGGGATCAGAATACATAATTTAAAGTTATTTGAAAAGTTAAATAGTCATATATTTCACGGATAAACATAATACTAAAAATTGAAGGACTAAAAGTTCTCCTATTTAAAAAAAATGTCTATGTTACATAAATTATCATCAACTAAAGTTAAAATTGGAACAAAACCACCCTACTTATCAAATAGACTCTTGAAGGTATGGGTGATAATTTGAACCCAAATTCATCCAACATGCCCAACCCGCCTAAAGATTAATGGATTGAGATACAAATATTTAGCTCATGGATCAATTTAGGTTGAGCTCAAGTTAACATATTATTTTTTATAGCTCATTTTGACTCATTAAGTAGTTCATATACAATTCATGAAACTCACTCAAAACAAAAGGAGCTCAGACAACTTATCTAGAAATTTACTTAGTTGCTCTAAATTTAACTTTTTTTATATTTTTTTTTCAATGTCTGTTCTTTTGTTTTTAGAAATAAAATTTGTAAAACTTGAACTTCATATACTCTTATTATTGTAATAACTTAACCAAATAATGCTAAAAACGAACCAAATGCTACCTTTCACATCTGTGTTTTGCATATTTTTCTCATAATAACTATATACCAGTAAAAAAATTCTGCCAAAATTGCACATTTTGGGATAAAATTCTTTACAAATATCATAAAAATTCAACTTTATTTCCAAGAAATTAAGTCCAAATACGTTTTTTCTCAACTTCAACTTCAACTTCAAATATTATTATTTTTATAGCTTTAAACAAATAATGTCTAACCACTCACTTGAAATACAAATTCAAGACATTATTTTAAATATTTCACTTGGAATTTAAGTAATACCATGTCACTTGAAAATGAAAATACTGAAATAATTATTTTATGACCGACCAATTACCATGCCCTATAATAATTACAAAAAAGAGGGGCAAGAAGTGTAATTACGCAAAATATATAAAAGGGCATATTCCCCTCCAGATCAAATCTTCAGTGTTCGATCCGATCGATTTTAGTTGCATAAACCCCAATCACCAACGCCCGTAAGTCATTTCTTCCGATTCTCTCTCTCTCTTTTTTTTTCCGCACAAATATATGTATTTCAAAATTCCTTTTACAGTGAATTGAAGGTTTCTTTTTCTGTGATTGCAATTTAATTTTGGAGCAGATGACAGTAATAGAAGTGGAAGCGCCGAGCCCAATGAGGTATATGATGGGAGCAGCTGTAATGATGATCGGAGTTGTATTGCCGCTTGCATATATGATGTTTAGGAACAAGCGTGTTCCTTCCTCTTCTTCTTACGCTAAACAGACGTAGGTATCTCCCTTTCTCTTATTTCCTTTAGTAATTTTTTTTCTGATCCTTTGTCTTGCCTATTTTCTCATGGTTTATAATGTTATACAAACCCAGTGGAATCCCACAAAGTGTGATCGGGAAGGTAGAGTGTATGCGCCGTTGGTCCCGACTCAAGAAGAAATAACTAAAAAGGAAGCAGAAACAACGAGTAGTAACCATAGTAAGCAAAGGTGATATAATAGTCGGAGTGAAAGAAACAACATAGTTTAAGAAATCTAAAATGAAAGTACGAGAATAACACTAACAAGACATGAAAATAAGACACGCCCGCATAACCACTATCCTTCCACCCTAATTCTCAACCTTCATACCTCTATTAATATTAAGGGTCATGTCCTCACTAAGTTGAAGTAGCGCCATGTCATGTCTAATCACCTCTCCTCAATACTTATTAGGCCTCCCCCTGACATAGCCAACCTCTCACACCTCCTCTTCAATGGGGCATATATGTACCTCCTCTTCACACGCTCGTACCATCTCAATCTAGCTTCCGTCATCTTGTACTCTACAGGTATCACTCCCACACATTTCTTATCTTATCCAATCGGGTATGCCCAGATACCCATCTTAGTATCCTCATTTTTGCTACTTTATTCTTGTGGACATGGGTGTTCTTGACAGGTCAAGGTTCCGCCCTAGATAACATAGTAGGTCCAACCACCACTCTGTAGAACTTATCCTTAAGTATTGGTAGCACCTTCTTATCACACAAAGCCTCCGAAGCAAGCCTCCATTTCATCCATCCTGCTCCAATACGATGTGTGACTTCTTCGTCTATCTCATCATTACTTTGAATAATAGATCCGAGGTTACTTGAAACTCCTATTTTTAGAGATGACTTGTGAATCTAGTCTCACTTCCACGTTCGCATCATGGGCTGCGTTGTTGAACTTGCATTTGGGGTACTCTGTTTTAGTCCTGCTCATCTTTAAACCTTTTGACTCCATGGCCCAGGCTTTGTCTCCGAACCTCCAGCCTCGCGTTAATACCACCTCTTGTCTCGTCAGTGAGTACTATATCATCCGCAAATAACATGCACCATTGCACCTCCTCTTGAATGTGCAGTGTCAGAAAATCCATCACCAAGGCAAGTAAAAATGGGCTAAGCGTAGATCCCTGATGCAAGCCCATCCCGATAGGAAATGTTCCGAGTCGCTTCCCCTGTCCTAACCTTTATATAAGCACACTCTTAGATTCTTTGTGTCTTAGACAATCCTAATTGTACTTGACAAGACAAATTATTTCATATTGGCAGAGAATTTATAAGAAGACCCTGATTAGTTTGGAATTGCAGTGGCGTTAATTGATTGGTTGAAATGACTATGAATGTGCATTTTTTTCAAATATAATTTTTTTTGTCGGTTTCGTATCCGGTGTTTGGTACCCTCTTCGGGGCCGACTAATCCGGATGTGCCAGGAAGTCCCACTTAGAGTTGGGGAGTAAAGTGCTTCCTACCAAAGGCAACTTCATTCCCAGGACTCGAACCATAGATTTCCGGTTAAAGATATATAGATACTTACCACCTCCACTACAATCTTTCGTGATAGTGTGTCTATATATATCAATTAAGTGAATTTTGTTCTTGAGGGATCAATTCAATAAAAGAAGAAAATAGTAATTTGAGTCGGTCCTGAAACAATTCATTGCATTTTCTCTTAAACCTCCTAGGTATCCTCATAGGAGCTCTTCATGCTCTGGTACCTTTTTAGAATAGTATTTCATTTGTTCTTGTCTGAACACTTTAAGCCACGAATTTAGTCCCACAAGGTGCTCTATAATGTCGGGCACTCCAGAAAGATGCTATTTTGTTTAATCAATATGAGGGGAAATGTTTATGTTCTGATCTTGTCCTTTTGGAGTATATGGTGTATGAATTATGTGATTCTCACATGAAATATGGTCTTTAATTTTCAGGAACAAGGTTCTTATATAAACGTGGAGGCATACGGAAAACAAGTCTTTGAATAGGAGAAAGAGAAGAGCACAAGAGGGTGGTAGCTCAGCAAGACTTGTAAAAGCGTTGTACTTCTTATTTGGTTCCAGCTCTGCTGGACTATATGGTTTGTTTTTTCTGATTCAATTAAAAACAAATGAAAGGAAAAGGATAGTTTATATAGTTTCCCAGTGTTTAGTCCTTGTTTTCCTCTCAATGATATAGTTTAGTTTCCTAATCACGGATCAAATAGAAAGAAAACCTAGTGCCCCTGAATTCTTGTTCTTATTATCCCCTTTATTGTGAATTGTTATCATGATTTCTATTGCCTAGTATGCAAACTATAATACCAGCAACCCCTTTGGGCTTAACCAGAATAATGTTTTGTTGCTCTAGTTTTGCGGTATAAGCCTGCGTTGATATATTTGATGTGCCTACGTGACCATGAAGATGCATACATTCCCAAGTTATGGGATGTTCGTTGAAGCGTGGTACTGCTGAGTTGCAGTAAATTTTTCCATTTGTCCTCACTTTTCCAGTACTTAGCATCTGTAGTTTCTTGGTTGGTTTTTTTTTAGCAGAAGATGTTCCTTAGGATGTGTGATCTGCATCTTGGCCAGTGCATTTCTAACTAATGGGACTTCTGGTTTATGCTTGATTGCTAGTTCACTTAGCTTTTTACTGATAAGTGTCCCGTGGCCTCTTGTGATTCTGATGATTTCTAAGAAATAGGATTTACAACATAGGTTTCATAGCTAATTTGCTTTGCTTTGCTACTATTTTCCTCATTCCTCTTGTGATTTTGATGTATTTCAGTTACAGAAAGATTGTTAGCTTTGCTGGTAGGTTCCTCATTTCCTTGCATGATTGTGTGATGATATTTTAACGGGCAAAGGGTCAAAAATACCCCTGAATTATGCCAAATTGAACGCTTTTACCCTCCATTAAAAAGGTGACTCAAATTTGCTCTTGTGGACCAAAGTCTAACATGCCTCATCTCTTAATTTTTTTAATTATCATTTCTTATCCCAAATGGTATACCACGTGTTTGAATTAAATCACCCTTAGGGCTCCTTTGGTACGAGGGACAAGGGATAATTAATCTCGGGATTAAATTTGAGATAAATTTATTTCATATTTGGTTGGGATAAAATCATGGTATAACGAATCTCGAGATTAGTTATCCCGGGATTATAGTGTTTTCTTATTCCTATGGGAGGTTGGAATAACTAATTTCGGGATAACTAATCATGGGATAACTTGTTTTTCAACCGTACGACTCCTTTTATTATTGTGTTTAATTTAGTGTCGCCCTTATATTATTATGTGTGATTCAATTTTGCCTCCTAGTCCACCACCACCTCTTCATAGGTTTGCAGTTTGCACTACATAATCTTATTTTGAGTGAATCACTAGCTCGGAAATATGCATTCTTCATGTTAATGATTTTTCAACTCTTAATATATAGTGATAGTTTCTATAATTTGCTTTTTTAGCAAAAGTATGTCAAGTATTATCTTATAAGTTGTTTTAGAGGATAGCGAAATGATTTCCTAATTGTAATAGTTTTTAGACATGTTCATTGCTTCTTATAATTTATCTTGCTATTTAACCGAGGCGGACTTATGTGTATGGTAGAGAGATCACGGGACCCCGTAAATATTGGGAAATTTTTTGTATCTGTGTGTGTGTGTAAACAACTAATATTTGACCACAATCAAATGTTATAACTATTTTAGTGTAAATATTCCTTTTAGGTATAATCTTGATGTTTTAAACTTTTATCTTACTCTTAGTAGATTTTATTTGAAAAATAAATAAATACTCACATTCTTAAAGTACAAAATTTATTTTTGTTTATAATTAAAGAAACAAAGAAAAAGAAAATTTACAATTAATCTTAATGTGTATGTGTGTGTGTATATTTTATTTATATTTGTAAAGAGAAAATGAAAATAAAAAAATAATTTTTTTTAAGTAAGCTATAGAGTCTTTCTTAATATTACTTAAAGTATATGAAAATATTTAATTTCTTATATGTATATATATTGTGTTAGACTAGATTTAGTTAATTAATATTTGTTGTCTTAATAGTTTAATTAAATTCTACTTATAAAAGAAAATAAACAAAAAAAATATATGAAGAAATAACAAGAATTTACGTGACTTTTGAAAAATTTGATAACAAATTCAAAATTCAAACGTGTGTCAACCTATCCATAATCTTCCAAGAAAAAACCACCCCACTCCTCACGTTTTTTCTCCGTTTCCCCACTCGCCCACTTAAACTCCAACTCCCATAACCATTTATTCCCCTTTTAAAAACTCTTTTGCACTAGAGGAGATAGAAGGAGGGGAGATTCTCCTATTTAAAGAAAAAGAAAGAAAGATAAGGGGACGGAAGAAGAGAGCAAAATTGAGAGGAATTGAATAAGATAGAGGATACCAACAAAAGAGAAATGAACATTGTTCTTAGAGTATGATTTCACTGAAACATATAGTTTAGTCGAGTTCAGTACGAATTCACTGAAACATATAGTTTAGTCGGGTTCTTTTGATCGAAGCCGAAGATATTTTGAGTTCGCGGATCCGAAAGTTAACAATTTTCAACTTTGAAAATAAGTAGACTGTATCTATTTGGTGGAATATGTCAATCCTTTGCAAGGAATGGTTTCATATATATCATGATCAAAATGCTTATTGTTTCGCCGTAAAAGAATAACTTGACGGTGAGCCATGGTACCATGATATTAAAGAATATTTGAGGACAGAAGTGTACCCAGCGCAAGACACGGGAGATCAGAAAAGGGCTAAAGGCGACTAGCGAATGGATTTTTTTTCAGCGAAGGAGTTGTATACAAGAGAACCTCAGATTTAGGTCTACTGAGATGTATAGATACAATCATGGCTGAAATACATGCAGGAGCTTGCGGGCCTCATATGAGTGGATATGTTTTGACCAAAAAAATACTAAGAGCTGGATACCATTGGCTCACCATGGAGCGTGATTGCATTAGGTATGTGCGGAAATGCCACCAATGCCAGATACACGGAGATTTGATTCACTCCACACCCTATGAGTTGCATACAATGTCAGCACCGTGACCATTCATCGCCTGGGGCATGGAAGTCATCGGCCTAATAGAACCCGCAGCATCTAATGGGCACAGGTTTATCTTGGTAGCAATTGATTATTTCACTAAATGGGTGGAGGTGAAGACATTTAAAGCAGTAACAAAGAAGGCGGTAGTGTATTTCGTACATACAAATATCATTTGTCGCTTTGGAATTCCTAAGGTGATTATCACGGACAATGGAGCAAATCTTAATAATCACCTCATGGCAGAGGCATGTCAAAAGTTCAAAATCCTGCACCATAACTCTATACCTTATCGGCCTAAAGCAAATGGAGCAGTTGAGGCTGCGAATAAGAACATTAAGAAGATTCTCAGGAAGATGGTGGAAGAATCAAGACAGTGGCATGAAAAATTACCATTTGCTCTCATGGGTTATCGTACAACTGTACGTACTTCCATTGGTGCAACTCCTTACTCATTGGTGTACGGAACGGAGGCAGGTATACCTGCAGAAATTGAAATACCTTCCCTCCGGATCATAGCTGAGGCTGAAATTGACGATGATGAATAGGTAAAAGCCCGGCTAGAACAATTGAGCTTGATTGATGAAAAAACGTTAGCAACAGTCTGTCACGAACAGTTGTATCAACGGAGGATGGCCATAACATATAACAAGAAAGTACGTCCACGGAAATTCGAAGTTCGACAGTTGGTGCTAAGATGTATTTTACCGTACTGGGCCGAAGCAAAAGGAAAGTTTGCACCTAATTGGCAAGGGCCATTCATGGTATCCCAGGTATTGTCCAACGGAACTTATATCTAACAGATGTGGAAGGAAAATGTGTAGAGACTGCTATCAACTCCGATGCAGTCAAGAGATATTATGTATGATTCCTTTTAATATGTACATTTGTATTTGTCATGATTTTGAAATTGATGTGATGGAGGCATTTTATTCCTCTATCCAAACACTTCACTCATTGTTACCCCTTTTGAGCCTTATTGCATTATTCTTTCATACCCCTCTCTCGGAATCAATTATGAACAATAAAATAAAATTAAAAAAAAATGAAGAAAAATGAAAAGGAAGAAAAATGAAAAGGAAGAAAAATGAAAAAAAATGAGGATGATGAAAAAAAAAGGAAAAACAAGAAAGAAAAAAAAATATAGAAAAAAAAATATATATACAAAAGAAAAATCGGGAAAAAGTCAAATGACGAAGATATCTTATTGTCTGAACTACGTCTAACTTGATCCCGAAAGGGTACGTAGGCAGTCTCAATGAGGTTCAGTCACGACAGAAATAAAATCCAAGATTCCCCAAATATTGAAACTGGGCAGAAGTTATATTTTATGATTCCGAGAGTTATAATTATTTTGAACCCTCATTTAAATTTTGAGCCTTTATACCTTTCTTTCTAAACCTATCCAAAAGCCACATTACGGTCCAAAGAAAGACCCTCTGATTGATTTCAAGAAAATGACAATACAAGAATAAAGAAAAACATGTCGTGGACAATACCTGGAAGTTTGGAAACAGAAAAATAAAAAAAAAATTAAATGAGAGAGTCTTATTGGTGAAAACCCTAACGGGCACCATAAGGCGAATGTGAGATGAGAGAAAAATAAATGAGAGAGCCTTATTAGTGAAAACCTTCACAGGCACCATAAGGCGAATGTGAGGAATGCTTTGATGAAAAGGAAACAACAAAATAAGAAAGGTATGGGTTGACGGAAAGATGAAATTAAGTCAGCAATGATTCGATTGGATAGACTGGGTCGGATATTCAAATACATGGCATGGTCAAAGGAATCAGCCTTCATACCCAGATAAGTTCTGTCTTTACTTTAAAATACCCTCACCCCTAAAATTCAGGTCATTGCATTTCATTCTATTTGTTCAAAACCAGTTTCCAATTAAAAGCTAGCTACCATGCTTCTCATGATAGATAGCGTAATAACACTGGGTCCTTCAAAGGAAAAGAGAAAATAAAAACACATGGCGATCATATAGCCAAAGAAAATAAAAGAAAAAGAAACAAAAGAGAAAAGTAGAGGGGATTACAAGAGAAAATTTGAGAAGACAATCAGGAATAAATTGCAAAGTAGAATGAAGCAAGATGAGGCAGACGATGGAAGCAAGCCAGCAAGAATGCCAGTTGCTAACCATCATTTTATAACTAATAAATTATTCACTGATTTAGACATGGACAAAAGATTCAAATTCTCACTAATCACTTTAAAGTGAATGTGACCAATGTGGGAGAAAACATAAAAAAATAGCAATAAAGGAGAGAATCCACAATTGAGGACTCAGTAATCAGGAACCTACTTGAACAGCAAGGGAGGTATTATCTTTTACAAAATTTACACCCCAGTTATCAAACTGAGGGAATACTTTTTGCATTTTTCATTTCGGCATCAGGCGCCCACCTAGATAACGAGGGAATACTTTCTACATTTTCATTTCTACATCAGGCGCCCACTTGGATAACGAGGCAATATTTTTCTGCATTTTCATTTCTGCATCAAGCGCCCACCTGGATAACGAGGGAATATTTTTCTGCATTTTCATTTCTGCATCATGTGCCCACATGTATAATGAGGGAATATTTTCAGCATTTTAATTTCTGTTCAGGCGCCCACCTGGATAACGAGGGAATATTTTTCTGCATTTTCATTTTTGCAGCATGCGCCCACCTATATAACGAGGGAATATTTTTCTGCATTTTCATTTCTGCATCAGGCGCCCACCTGGATAACGCAGGAATATTTTTCCGCATTTTCATTTTTGCATCAGGCACCCACCTGGATAACGAGGGAATATTTTTCTGCATTTTCATTTCTGCATCAGGCGCCCACCTGTATAATGAGGGAATATTTTCAGCATTTTAATTTCTGTTCAGGCGCCCACCTGTATAACGAGGGAATATTTTCAGCATTTTTAATTTCTGTTCAGGCGCCCACCTGTATAACGCGGAAATATTTTCAGCATTTTAATTTCTGTTCAGGCGCCCACCTGTATAACGAGGGAATACTTTTCAGCATTTTAATTTCCGTTCAGGCGCCCACCGGTATAACAAGGGAATATTTTTAAGCATTTTGATTTCTGTTCAGGCGCCCACCTGTATAACAAGGGAATACTTTTTAGCATTTTAATTTCTGTTCAGGCGCCCACTTGGATAACAAGGGAATACTTTCTGCATTTTTCATTTCTACATCAGGCGCCCACCTGTATAATGAGGGAATATTTTCACCATTTTAATTTCTGTTCAGGCGCCCACCTGTATAACGAGAGAATATTTTCTGCATTTTTCATTTCTGCATCAGGCGCCCACCTGGATAATGAGGGAATATTGTCAGCATTTTAATTCCTATTCAGGCCCCCATCTGTATAACGAGGGAATATTTTCAGCATTTTAATTTCTGTTCAGGCGCCCACCTGTATAACAAAGGAATACTTTTTGTAGTTTTGGTTGTTTTTCTAACAAGGTAACACCATAATACATTGAAAGCCCCATACTGGGGCAGAGGAAAGAGTTTTCTTTGAATTTGCAATAAGCAGGTATCAACCTGGAAGCAAGAAGCACATTTCGAAGCCATACAAATGGAGGAAAGTAGTATGTTGGAAGAAAGTCATAAGCGAAGATTCACAAAATTGGAAGATGCAAATAAAGAGCAACATGCAATATGGAAGAGTAAGATAATACAAGAAGACAAGACATAGATATGATTTTCTTGTAATTCATAGAACATGGCTTAGAATAGCTTCTTTATTTTTATCCCAGTGTAATAAGGAGTCAGTCAACAATAACAGCAACAACAACAGCAACAATAATTCCCTGGTAGTTTCAAAATGCCATACCTTCCCGAACTACATTGACCTGATTCCTGTTTAGCCCGGGATATGTAGGCAACTTCTGAAGCAGGGTGCGATCAAAAGTTTTTCAAATGCTTCGCACGGAATATGCAAGTGGGCAAAAATCTCTCATTACTGCTCACTTATCTTTGCACTGAAACTCTTCGTGTTCCCGAGCAAAGAGGGGCATCTATGAGCACGTAATTTTTTATATATATATATATATATATATATATATATATATATATATATATATATATATATATATATATATATATATATATATATATATATATATATATATATATATATATATATATATATATATATATATATATATATATATATATATATATATATATATATATATATATATATATATATATATATATATATATATATATATATTTTGTTTGATAATAAAATTAAATGAAAATACAAAAGAAATCAATTAGGAAAATATCACAAAAATGTTAAAAATTAGAAAAATCAAGTAAAAATGCAAAACATACCGGAAAATAAAGTAAAAATGCAAAAAATACCGGAAAATAAAGTAAAAATGCAAAAAAATATCAGAAAAATAAGGGGAAAATGCAAAAAATGAGAAGTAAAAGAAATATAAAACAAGTATAAAATAAAAAGTACAAAAATATAAAAGGAAAATGTAGAAATTAAATAAAATACAAAAATAATACAACATACAATATTTGGGCCAAATACATTCAACCCAATACCAAATACAGGCCAGGCCCAAATGAAACAAACCCAGTCTGCCCAGGCTTGAAATCAAACGACGTCGTCCAATACACCAAATCTGGGCCGTTGATACATTTGATCAATGGACCATATGAGGCGATTCCCTTATAAAGAAAATGACGTCGTGTTTAAAAAATAATCACAACCGTCCAACACGATTGATCTAATGGATGAGACCAATGAGTCATTAATTCAAACGATGTAGCTTAAATTAACTAATCTTGACCGTTCAAATAACCTGATCCAACGGACCTAATGAGATCCCTCACTAAATCAGACGACACCATTTCGAGGCTACAAGATCCTGGTCGTTGATCTCAACTAATCCAATGGCCAAGAATCAACAATACACGATTGATATATATCTCCCTTCTCTCTTCAGACGTCCATTACACACACACATACAATTCATACAAAACCTAGCCGCCTAAATCTCCACCTTCGTCCTCTCCCATTGTCTCCCATGGAGATCACCGAAGACCACCTCAACCTCCGTCTCCGGCTCGGGCCAAACTCCCAAACACCTTTCCCCCACCAAGAAACAAACCTTAACCCCCATTAATCCAGTCCAAAACTCTCCAGTTCCCCCAATCTTGAAATCTCGGTCACCGGAACCCTAGGCGGCGACCACCCAAATATGAACCAAGGTCTCAAATTAACGCCATTAGACCATCTTGAGGTGATCTACTACCTTATCTAGGTGGTTTCCCTTGAATAACCCCCAAACTCGTCGAATATTAGAAAAATACTCGCCGGAACCCTACTCCGGTGAGTACCAAAAACAAACCCCACCCCCAAAACATTACCCCAGGTCTCTAGATCCCCTCATATACACTCAAATTAAACCCTAAAGCCCCATTCAGAAGATCTAATACTCAGAAGACTAACCGTCTTCGAAGCTCTGAAAATCAAGAAAAAAATGAAAAGAAAGAAGAAAAAAAAAGAAAGAAAAGGAAAATGCCTGTGAAAAGCTAAGTATCCCCACCTTTGCTATTATGTGTTCAAAAAAATTGCTTCTTTACATGCCTACTATGTTTGTCTGAACTTGTTCCTATGAATGCCTAAAAATATGAATCTATCTCTGCTTTTCATTCATACTTGTTCATGCGAGCCTTGAATCTTATACATGCCTAAAAATTATCTAAGTGTTCTTAGGGTTTTGATATTAACTACTCATGAATCGTGTGCTAATTAGCCAGTTTTATATGATTGTTTATTATATTCTGTCTCGATTGGGCTTTAGTTAGTTGGAATTCAACCATTATCAAATTTCTCCTCTGAGATTCTGATTAATTGGAAGTTAATTCGTGAATAAGGTTATATGTGCAAAACAACTTGAATCTGGCTATATTTGTAACTTGATTTGTATGTGAGGTCATTCTGAACCTTTGAGTGCTTATGTTACTTAGGTCATGAGTATAAATGTCCTGTGGCTACGTTTGTTATCTAATTTTGGGTTCTAATTAGTGCTATGTTCTGATTAGTGGTTATGTTCTGAATAATGGCCATGTTTTGAATAGTGGCTATTTTTAAAAGTGGTTAGTAATGGAAAGGGTGTAGTCTGAAGATGATTAAGTATTAAAGACAAGGCCTAGTGGTTATTTATTACATAATTACTAACTTAGTCATGCCAGACCTAAGGCAGGTCGGGTAAATATATATAAATAAAAGGGGTAAAATGGGAAGAACAAATGGCATTTTTATAGATTAAATAGAGCATATAGGGATAAAAGTGACCTCAAAGCTTGGTATTTCTGAAATTACTTAGATAATAAAGGGCAGAATGGGTAGAGCTAAAAGGCATTAATGAAATAAACATTAACAAGTGAGGGCAATTAGGTAAAACATGCCTAATAGAACCTAATAGAACTGCCCAAAACCTTCTAGCGGGGGTCTTAGGGTAGTTCGATATATTTTTAACAGACCATTCTATAATTAATTGAAAAGAGAAGGGGAGGGAAATACAATTATTATTTGAAGTTCCCCTAAAATACCTCTATAAATAGTCTTCTAAGAAGCCTGAAAAAGGGTTCTAAAATGGAGAGTTAGACATTGATTGGCAATTAAGGGTACCACACATTTAGAAAAGCTGATTAACTTGAGTGCTATTCTGGGAATCACTGTGGGTCGTTTCTTCACTGATTCATCTCGACTTTGCTGGGTTCTCTAATTTTACTTGGGTTGATTTGTTGGGTTATATATTTGGAGTTTTGATAGCTGTTTGCTGTGATTGAATCGTTTTACTGCTGTTGATGTATCGTTATTGTTTGTCGCTAACTATTCTTCTTCTCCAAACTCTAGACTCATCAATTTGTCCTTGAACCAGGTACACTACCATGACTTGAAGTTGTAAATGAGCTGCTGATTGGAGAAATAAAATGAATATCATGTTTAGCTAAATCTTCGTGTACTTGTTACTTCGTTACGTAGTTTAAAAGTACTTAGATCATTGTAATTCATTTAGGACTTGATTGTAATAATTAGTGGACTGTACATACGCTTTCAACTCGGTAATAGTAGTAGTGATATAAATGATAGGATAAATAATCTAGGTAAGAGAATAATCACTTAAGTCCAAAACTAAAACTGGTATAAGTTTAGTTAAATCGTTCTGATTTGAAACGAGCTTAAACTATACATGAAGAATCATATTTAGGCATTTTATGTTTCGAATCTGAATTAGTTAATTTGTAAAAGTATAAGTAGTTTAGTATCTCAGACTGTGTTACTAATATTTTAGTTGATTTAGCTGTGAATTCGTTTTAAGATTCTGCAATTTGATAATAGTAACTCGAATATGTTTAATTAAAACTAGAACATTATTTTCTTCAGTTAAATAAAAAAAATGATAAAAATGATTTTGCAATTAGCATTCTAGTAGTGACTTGCTATCAAATTCGATTAGTTGAATAATAAGATTGGTGTTAATCCCTGTGTTAGAACTATTAGTTAATTAGAAGTGATTATATGAAAACTGGTGTTTTGCAAAATACTTAGTTAATAATAATAGTTGTCTCTATGTTCATTATTACATATTATGAAACTGTTAATTAGCCATTACCATACTTCAAATATAAATGATCTGGGCCTGAATATGAAATCATACCTTGATCGAAATGAGATGGCACTTATGCCCGTAAACGAAAAAGGAAATAAGTACTGGACTGCAGAAGCCCAGTATCTCTCTGCAGATTACTGAACTGATTCGTGGTCCAGGCCCAATAATAAATATGGCATGGACGCTAATACACGATAACATGGAATTAACATAAAAATAATTATATTAGTGTGAAAACAGAAATAGAGAATGTAGTATGTTTTAGGAAGAACCTTAATAAAAATGGAGATGAGCCTCGCCAAATCATAAAAGCACAGTTGCGGGGCCCTCCATAATTTCTATAAAAAATGTTAGAAATCGGAAAGACCGTTTAGCGAATTCCACGGTCTCTCCCAAAAATTAACAAGACGTAGACACCTTAGGGCACGATTTATAATAAATACACATTCCTAATACGAGTGCACATTTATGTGACTCAAATTCAAATCCCGGCGAAGCTGAAATGCATTAAGGTCACAGGCGTACTGGTTGCGGTGTGACTTGAAATGCGTTTTCGTAATGTCACAAAATATTAAAATTAACAAAAAGCGGAATACTAATAACATTTGAAACTAAAGCATATAAAGGAATCAGATAAAAATAAATATGGCAGTTGAGTGACCGTGCTAGAACCACGGAATTTGGGAGTGCCTAGCACCTTCTCCCGGGTTAACAGAATTCCTTATCCGGATTTTTAGTTTCGCGGACTGTTAAATAGAGTCATAATTTCCTCGGTTTGGGATTAAACCGGTGACTTGGGACACCCTTATTCTCCCAAGTGGCGACTCTGAAATCTAATAAATAAATCCCATTCCGATTGTCCTTTAAGTGGAAAAACTCCTTCACCACTACTATTGTTATGTCCCTTTTCGGGGTGTAATAGTAGATAGTTGAGACATTTTTGGTATGATAAAAAGGAGGTGTGACAGATGCCACCCTTGCAGTGCTCCAAAGGAGGAAGAAGGCAATAGGTTAGACATTGGCGGATATTCGGTGTATAAGCCCCTCTTTTTTCATGGAAAAAATCATATTGGAGGAGGATGCAAAGCCCCCCATGGAACATCTAAGACGATTGAATGAGGCCTTTCTAGAGGTAGTCAAGGAAGAGATCATCAAATCGTTGGATGCTGGGGTAGTCTACCCCATTCGTGATAGTTCATGGACCTCGTCGGTGCAATGTGTCCCAAAGAAGGGGGCATGACTTTGATTACAAATTACAACAAGGAGTTGATTCCCACAAGAAATGTTACGGTTGGAGAGTATGCATGGATTATGGGAAGCTCAACAAAGTGACTCGGAAAGACCATTTTCCGCTTTCATTTCTTGATTAAATAATGGATAGGCTAGCTGGACGTGCTTATTATTACGTCTTGGATGGGTATTTCGGATATAACAAGATTTTTATTGCACCTGAATACCAAGATAATACCACTTTTACTTGTCCGTATGGCACATTTTCATTCTCAAGGATGTCGTTTGGTTTATGTAATGCACCGACTACTTTTCAGTGGTGTATGATGGAAATCTTCACGGATATGGTGGAGGACTTACTCGAGGTTTTCATGGATGATTTCTCTATTGTGGGGATTCTTTTGAAGAGTATTTGGATAATCTTGATAAGGTATTGTCACGTTAAGATGAGACCAACTTAGTGCTTAATTGGGAGAAGTGTCACGTCATGGTTAGAGAGGGCATTGTCCTCGGCCACAAGATCTCCAAGAATGGTATTGAAGTGGATAAAGCAAAAATTGAAGTGATATCAAAACTCCCTCCTCCTACTTCCGTCAAAGGAGTGAGGGGCTTTCTTGGTCACGCGGGGTTTTATCGTATGTTCATCAAGGATTTCTTAAAGGTGCTGCAACCCTTATGCAAGTTGTTGGAAAAAGATGCAAAATTTGTATTCAATGATAATTGTATGAAGGCATTTGAGCTACTCAAGTATAAATTGACTACCAGTTCCATCATTACAGCACCAAATTAGAGCTTACCATTTGAGCTCGTGTGTGATGCTAGCGATGTAGCAGTAGGAGCGGTATTGGGGCAAAGAATCAACAAGATATTCCATCCGGTCTACTATGCTAGTAAGACCATGAACAATGCCCAAGTCAACTATAAGGTGTCCGAGAAAGAACTCTTAGTCATTGTCTTTGCTATGGAAAAGTTCTATCCGTACCTCATGGGTACCAAAGTGATTGTTCACATCGATCACGCGATGCTTTGTTATTTGATGAGTAAAAATGACTCAAAGGCTAGATTGATGCGGTGGGTACTTCTTCTAAAAGAATTTGATCTTGAAATCATAGACCTAAAAGGGAGTGAGAATCAAGTGGCGGACCACTTATCCTGTTTGGAAGAGAAGGGGAGGCCCTATGATGGACTTGAGATCAACTATTCCTTTACAAATGAACAACTTCTTTCCATGTCTTTGACCGGGATGCCTTGGTTCGCTTATTTTGCTAACTATCTTTTGAGCGGAATTATCCCGAATGAGTTCTCTTCTAACCAAAGGATGAAGTTCAAACAGGAATGCTTGGATTATTATTGGGATAAGCCATATCTTTTTAAAATTTGCACTGATGGCGTTATGAGGAGATATGTTCCAGAAGAAGAGCAATTGGTTATTCTTGAAGCTTGTCATTCTTTTCCCTATGATGGTTACCATGGTGGGGTGAGAACTGCTACAAAGGTCCTAACATGTGGATTCTATTAGCTTACCTTCTTCAAAGACGCTATCAAGCTTGTTAAGCAGTATGATGATTACCAAATGGCCGATAGAATTTCCAAGAAGAATGAGATGCCTTCCACCATCATCCTTGAGATTAATATTTTTTTATGTGTGGAGCATCAACTTTATATGTCCATTTGTGAGTTTGTGTAGGAACACCTATATTCTTGTTGCAGTGGATTACGTTTTGCAAATAGGTTGAAGCTGTGGATTTTTCCAATAATGAAGCACAGAGTGTGGTGTCTTTCTCGAAGAAAAATGCATTCACAAGGTTCGGCACCCCAAGAGCCATCATTAGTGATGGTGGTTCTCATTTTTGCAACAAAGCCTTTGACACTTTACTCTTAAAGTATGGTGTCACTCACAAGTTGTCAACCCCCTATCATCCCCAGGCAAGTAGACAGGTTGAAGTCTCCAACAGGGAGATCAAGAGTATTTTATCGAAGACTTTCAATGCAAACCGGACTGATTGGTCAAGAAAACTTGACGATGCTTTATGGGCCTATAGAACAGCTTACAAGACTCCAATTGGTATGTCTTCATATTGGTTGGTGTTTGGGAAAACATGTCACCTCCCGGTGGAATTAGAGCATAAGGCTATGTGGGCACTGAAGAAGTTGAACCTTAAGTGGGATACAACTGCTAATCTGGGGTTAGTAGTTTTTATTGCTTACTTGCCATAAATCTTGCCTAATTAGTGAAAACCCTAGTTTCGATCATACCTCAGTGCTGATATTATTTGAACTTTGCATCCCCGTACATTTTTTGTGTGGTCCGCAATAGGGTATGCAATCGCATACAAAATTGTGCGGACCACCATACCCTAGTTCCAAGGCAGTGTTATTTGCTTAGATTTCACGGCCACAATCACTTTTGTGCGGTCTGTGCACTTGAACTTCAGGGACTCAATCATTTGTTTTTGCGGCTGCACCAAAAATTTTATGCTCCGCAATTGGTCTTTCGAGGCCGTACTCATTTCTGTGAGGTCCGCGGTTGATTAACTCTAGATATCCAGTAGTCTAAGCCTCGTCTCTTTGCATCCACCTTCTCTTTTATACGAACTGCGAACCGTGATGGGCAGTTCACGACCGCACTCACTTTTATGCGATTCACGCCCTTTTCTGAGAAGCACTATTTTTCATTTCATCTGTAATGATTTAGCATATGTTGAACCCAATTCTAACTGACTTTCGCTACTTGTGTGTTTCAGATAATGGTATGTTCCTAAGTTTAACGTAATACTTTCGAAGGGAGGCCAGAACCCTCCCGAGGTCGGGGTCGAGGCAAACCCAACATACCCCTATCAGTTTAAAAAGTAATCGACAAGAAAGAAACCACTAATAAACCCCCAGATACTTCTGAGACTAGTGAGTATGTCCCACCCGGGGAGGTTTATGAAGAAAACTGTGGGCAAGCACAACCGAAAGTCCAGTCTAAACAAATTCCCGGGAAGATTGCATTTGGTTGATGAGTCCACCCCCTCTAAGGGTTCATCTGGGGATTCGAAAAAGGGTAGTGAAGATTTTGAACCCTCTTTTGTGCATGCTCCCTCAGCTCCAATCAATTTAGATGATGATGATGAAGTCATGGATGACGGGAGAAGGGGTGATACAATTGTGGGAGGCCTGTCTCAATCAAAGAACCCGAAGGTGTGGAGCTAATAGGTTTGTCGGTGAGAAAGCTTATGCACCATTTTGGGGAATAGTGGACCCAAAGGTCACTCACTCTTGAGCGACAGTTCATAACCAAAGACCTGAGCCAACACAATCCAAATGTTCTAAAGCAATTCTTGGAGAGAAAAGTATGGATATGCTTTTTTGGCCGTCCACATGATGCCAATGAATACCTCGTTAAGGAGTTTTATGCTAATGTTTCCCACATTAAAAAGGGTACAAAAGTGACGAAGGTCCTGAACTTAAAGCTGCAATCTGATGGCCAAGCACTGAACATATAGGGTTTGAGGAGACTGAGGCGGTGCAATACCTGGAGAAGCTAGCCTTGGGTGAGGCAGTTTGCCCATGGCTAGCTGAGTTACTTGCTATTCCGAGGGCGACACATGTATGGCTCATAGCTATCACACCTCATTTTTACCACCGAAAGGGGGTATAAAGGAGTTTTTCCAATTTAAATGATATTATTCAAAATGAGATTATTTTATTTATTTTAAAGTCGCCATTTGGAATAGTTTATTTGGTGTCCCAAGTCACCGATTTATTTTAAAATTCTAAATTGAGGAAAATTGACTTTATTTAAAAGTCTGCAAAACCAGAAATTCTAGATAAGGAATTATGTTAACCCGGGAGAAGGTGTTAGGCATTTTCGGATTCCACGGTTCTAGCATGGTCGCTTAAACTATTAGTAATCGGCCTATTATCTGATTTATTACATGTTTTAAACCAATTGTGAATTTTAACTTTATAAACTACTTTAAATTAATTTAAACGCTTTTTAGGATTTATGGTATTAGACTGGTACCCTTGAGCGGAAAATTAAAGAGGGAAAGGTATGGAATCGTCGACTACACTGTTGATCGACTGGTTTTACCACAAATACGCCTTTGCCAAATTTAGGGGTAATAATATTGGAAAGGTGCAACCACTCATTATAAGCGTTGATATGATATTTTGTTTGGCACGAGTGGAATATGATGTTGAAAAATGCAGTTACAAGTTGTCACGTATTTTCATATTCATGAAGTAATAATTATAACAGTTTCTCATAATTTACAACAGCGTTGAAGGAAAGCGATAAAGGAAGGCATTAAGAGAAATTAAGAAAAGAAACAAAGAACCAAGTTAGTTTTGTAGCAGAAGAAAGAATAAATACTTAAAATAGGTAAAGCCATGTAAAGAAGCATAAAGTCACAAATAGCATGAAATGGTAAAAGCCTTAAAGAAATCCCCAGCAGAGTCTCCATGTTGTCGATGCCCCCTTTTCTCGCGAAATTGGGCTTATGACATTTGGGCGGACAACTCTTTTCCTTTTGGGAATTGGGTTTTTGAATTGAAGAGTGTCCACCTAATGATTAAGTACATTAGGACACTAAGAAGAAATTTAACTAAAAAAAGAAGAAGAAGGACCAGATAATGGGTAAGGGCTTGAAATTATCTTGAGGGGAAGGTGTTAGGCACCCCTCAAGATCCACTAGAGTGGTTCTCGGTCATGCTACAAATTGGACTTTGAATACAAACGACAAATAAACAAGAAAGCATTGTAAATACTAGGTGATTTCACATAATAGTCGCAGATAGAAGGAGTACATGAGTTTTAAAGAGTGCTGAAATTTTAAAGAACGTAGTTTTGCAATTAAAGGAAGGATACACAAGTAAAGGGAAAGGTGTGTCAAATAATTGATGCAAGTAATTAAAAAAAAGAAGTGAAAGTGGCGGAAGTTGGGAGGGAATAATACTGAAAATCAAACGATTAAAAGAGAGATTTGCATAATTGAAGTGAAAGAGTTGAAGAGACTAAACAACTTTAAAAATTCTGGAAAAAGGGGAAGTGAACAAGTAAAGAGGAAGGGGGTCCTAGATTTATAAATAATATGGATCACCCCACACAACACCCGGTAACCATTTATACATGTGGTGTTACTGCGTGGTCATCATATCCACGTCTACCTTTACTCACCCTGTTAAAGTATTAAATGCAGAATAGTGTTGTTACTTATTGCATGCTAGTACGCATCTCAATCCTGACAGTCCCGGAGGCATTTGAGACTAATAATCCTAAAAGGAAGGGAGATTTGGATTTTTGGAGTTAAAAAGAACAAATTTTAATGCGACAAACAAAACACATGAAGCAATTAAGAGGAAACACATAGCAGTTTAAAGGCTCAAACATGCCTCCTCACTTAAAGCAGCAAATTGTTTAGCATGACTTACATATACTGGTTATGGTCTGAATTAAATTTAAAGCATTAAGGCGTGGCTGATTTATCACATATTTCTCATATGAGAAGTCCGAGTTGGTCTACACCTGGTTGTAATTACCAAAGACTGATGCAGTTAATTAATCACCTAATGGCTTGCCTAGGTAAAACTTATAGGCATGATATCTAATAATGCAAAATGTACTTACTTTAAGGAAGGCTTGCTGATTATAGAAAAAACACAAGTTCTATAGATTTTAGGTGACATTGCTACTGATTTTAGACTTGTAGATAAAAGAGACAAATCATATTCAACAGGTCACTCTTATAGGCATAATTTCTAAGCGTTGTTGGTTTTAAAATGATTATAGGGATGCAGGAATCCTATAGACATGGTTTGTAGGATGCAATTTGTTAAAATTTTAACCTATAGACTGTTTGCCTAATGACATATGTATATGCAGAAGTGTAGAAAACCTATAATCATGATTTCTATATGCGGAAGTGCAGAAACTTATAGACATGGTTTCTAATGTAGAAGTGCAGAAACATAAAGACATGATTTCTAATGAAATGCATAACTTATAGGTGGTATTTCTATGTGTAGATGCATAAACTTATATGCATTATTTCTATATGCAAATGAATAAACTTATAGGCAGGATTTCTATATGCAGTAATGAAGCAACTTATAGGCAGGATTTCTATATGTAGATGCATAAGCGAAAAACAGGCTGTGATTGCATAAGTAAATACCTAAAGCATGATGTCAAGCCACATGCATAACATGAGTGACCCTCCCTTTTCACTATACATCCCATAAGTTATTACAAATTATTACAACCCGAATGAATCAAGAAAAGTAAAATTACATCAGAAATTAAACTACAAGCAAGGAGCCTAAATCAGACTCAAGGTCTAAAATATGAAATAAACCAACTTCCAAAGATCAGATTTTTAAAGCCTTTCTCTTATTTAGGATGTCTCAAACTTCCCAAGAGCCTCAAGTGAACTCCAGACAGTGCTTACACCTCAAATACATTGTAGAATTAGATTATAATGTAGTATGGAAGGGCCAACCATCAAATATCTACGTTCAGAGGGAACTCAAGGTCCCAAGGCAAGGCTTCATAGGAGGGGGAAGAACTTAGAGTCTAAGAGTAAGTATAAGTGGACAGAGGGGAGTTATGGAAGGCCATGGTAGGCTGGTGGTCAGTCCATCAATTAGGAGTGCTGGCACATCCCTGACTAGCCTGTTAGCCAAATCTTAGGAGTTAGGATTCATTGAGGTTCAGATCTGGGCAGTAATTTGGATACTGTCAGGCCATGAGCCTTAACTCAAACACATAGAAGGGAATATGGGTACGGGGAATTCACAACAAACAGCAAATGCAAAGGGATATTAGCATATTTAATGCGGAACATGAACCGCAAAGTAGACAAGAGTGTAAACATTGTAAAGTAAACATGTAGGAAAAAAGCTAAAATCAAAATTGAGACATACCAGTTTCAGGGAAACAAATAAGTAAAATAGTGTCTTAAAAGCCAAATTGTAAGCAAACAGTCCAAAAGATCTCAAAAGAGAATAGAATGTTGCGAGAGTATTCAAATTGAAAAAGTGAATAATATGTGCTCAAGTAGTGAACTCAAAGAAGTACTGAATTGTAAGTGTATGAGTAGTGTAAGTTGAAGGTATTGAACTGAAGGTTCAAGGTTTCAAGTTCCAAGTTTTCTCTCTAAGTATAAATGTAGAAGGTTTGTGCCCCTTTTATAATGCAGAAAATAAGTAAAAAAAGGTAAGGAAATAGCTTGCAATCAATCACATAATGTCTCCATTTAGTCAAGGAATTCTGATTTCAAACGGGTAGGAGACAAATAAGGAAATAAATTTGATTCAAATCTTTTCCAAAGTAACACAAAAAGGGGTAAATACATTTTTATTTAAGGAAAAGTCTAGTGGTAGATGGTTTGTGAAAAATAAGGAAACAGAATCAATCAAACAGCCAGTGAACTCAAAATCATAGGCTTTGCTTGAATTAACCAAGTCAGGAAAAGGTAAGGAAGGTTCAATTAAAGGAAAATCAGTACCAATTAGTCAAGCCTTATTAAGAGGAATTGAGAATCAATTAGTAGTTGGAAAAACCTTTTTGAAAGCAGAATTTCTCATATATAAAGTAGACAAATCAAACAAACGGGGTTATCATATTACGTAGAAAATAGTCTAATATTGAAAGATTCAAAATCATTTGCAAAGGGATACAAGTTCAGTTTGTAGACTCATAGTGAGTCTGAGAGTCCAAGGTTCCAATGCAGAACCTTAATCAAACTTGCCAAAGAAACCCCCTAAATCCTAGGGTTTCGAATCAAACATGGAGATGAGAAGGCAAATCATGCGAAACAAAATAGATATGATAGCAGGTTTGAAACAACAAAGAAAGAAAAACTTATTTGAAGCATAAAAGAGCATGTTTTAGAAAAGTTGAAACTTAAGGAAGTGGTGTAAACTTAAGCCACAGTAGATGAAATATGCTTAGCAAGAACACAACAGAGTCTAGTAAAGCAAAAATAAAAAAATAAAGAACTCAACAGTAAGCACATATAGTAGAAGAGTAAAGAAACATAACAAGGATTAGCATGTGAGAACAAGAGTAACATGTATAGTAGAAAAAAAAGAAGCGGAAGAACAACACATGCGTAGTAAAAGAAAATATACGAGCATAGTATAGATAAACACACATAAAGGAAAGAACAAGCAAGAGTCATAAAGATAATTTTTGAAAACCTTTCAGAAACCCTAAATCGAAAGTAAACGATTTTGAAAAAAAATTGGGAAAAACAATTTACAGGTCTAGCAGAACACAAAAATATCATAGATCTAAGAAAATAAATAGAGAAAAACCTTGAACAACTTAGGGTTTTGGAGAAGCCCTAGAAAATGAGAAAGGCTTGGAAAGGTCAGATCCTAGGTCGAAGAGGTCAGGAATCAAACTTCTCGTGCTTGAATATGCCAGAGCATGGCCGGAGAAGCCATGGAACCAAATATATATGAGAAGATCTGAAAGAGAACCATTGAATTCGAACTTCAAAACCTCGAACTCCCAAGGTTTAATGGTGGAGAGGGGTGAGTACAGCCCATCCATGGCCTGAGAAGCCATAGATTCCTGTGAAAGTATGGTGGAAGAGGGTCGGAGACGAGCTAGGGTTTCGAAGAACCTTCGAGAGTGTTTTGAGAGCGAAGAGCATTCAAGGATGGCGGAATTAACAAAATGGGGGATAAGGGTATGGTTTCGAGAATTAAAAATGGAAAGGGGAGATCGTGACCGTTGATTAGATTGATCAACAGTCTAGATTAAAGCACGCTTGGGTCGGGTAGTTAAATGGGTTAAGGGTATGGAATTGGGTTAGCCTAGTTGGGATTTAAATTGGGTCAATTGGGGGGGGGGGGTTAATGTGGCTATAATCAAAATGCAAATGGGCTACAATTGAAACGAAATGAGGCTAAATTTTAAATAGCCAGTTTTACCCCTTTTATTTTATAAAAATAGTAGAAAATGATTTTAAAAGCAAATTAAAAGTACTGAACCAATTAATAATATATAAATATTAATTAAAAAATATTAAAAACAATTTTACAATTATAGAAGTGCGATTAATCTTAAAATAGGCTAAAATTGTAATTGTATACAATTAAGATTTAAAAATACCAGATAAATTCATAAAAATATATAAAAATCACCTTAGCTATATTTTGGTATAAATATAAGAATAAAATAATAGTTTTGGAATTAATTACTGATTTTTGTACTGCTAAAAATGGACAATAAATTGATTTTAAAAATTTGAAAAAAATACCAAAATCTTTGGGCATGCTTATATATGCATGTACATGTTATTTTGAAAATATTTTGTATGTAAAAAATACATATAAAAAAATTGGGTATCAACATTGGTGTTGTTGATAATTCATTGTGTTGAGGGTAATTGTTAGTCCCAATTGATGCATGATTAATTCACATTAAGGCAACTGAAATATCCTTCTATTTTAGTGAAAGTGGGAATTATCTTATTTTCTTGAGGATAAGAAAATGCGTAAGTTTGGAGGAGTTGATAAGTAGAGATTTGAACTTATTATTTGCTCTCTTTTACTTGTGTTTTAGGCCAAATATGTGTGAAGGTATTCCCGAAACTAATGTAATGTGCTTGCATGCAGGAATAGTTCAAATTGAGCCAAAGGAGTCATAATCAACTAATAAAGGAGTCAAAACTTGAACAAAAACCAAGCCTGGTCCATGAGATCTGAAACACAAAACAGCAAAAATATTGTGCAGCCACGAAAGCCACAATGTGGTCGCGATCATAAATATGCGGTCCGCAAAAGGGTGATTCGGAGATTTGCATTTTCAGGATAAATGATAAGCGCGGACTGCACCAGAAATGTGGGACCGCTAAAGTCCCTCCGTAACCGCGATGAAAATTATGCGGACCACGATGCATGAAGTTGAGATAGATCACTACTTGAGCAAAAGAAAGAAGTGCGGTCCGCATCAGAGTTGTGCGGTCGCAGAAGTCCCTTACGTGGCCGTGATGGAAATTATGCGGCCGCGAAACTCAACTCAACTCAACCAAGATCCAGATTTGAAGAACGCAAACCGTAATTAGAATTACGCGTCCGCGAAAGCAAGAACGCAATCGCACTCATAATTACGGCCACACAACCCCCGTAGGGGTATTTTTGTCTGAAAAGTTTAAGCTTAGTATAAATAGATTATTTTGTCCTTTTAGATTATGTTATGTATTGGAGGGGCACCTGAGACGGCTGAGTTTACTGCTTTTGGAAATTTTGTACTAGATTCATCTTTTAATATTAGATTTTCATCTTTTAATCTAGTATTATGAATTTTATCTTCTTTTCATCTTTGATTTATGTTATTTCCATGAGTAACTAGACTTAAAGCTAGGATTGTGACCCAACTCTAGTGTGGTTATTTAATGGGTACTGAATTAGGGCTTGAATGTGTATGGGTTAGTGATATTTAGTCTAGTTCTTGCTAAAACTATAGAATTAGTGGTAGCAAACACTAATTCATGCCTTTATGACTTATTATCTACTTGATAAAGAGGGACTAAGTCTAGGAAAACTAGACTAGCAAGGAATTAGGGTGAACTCAAGAAATTGATATCCCAATTGAAGGGTTAAACCTAGAGATAGTAATACCCGACTTGAGCTAATATAACTTGAATTGCATGAATATCCATTTGGACTTGAGAAAGCCAAATTGGGTAAAATCACTCAAACTACCGAGAGGTATAGAGTGAGTACCATGTGTAATAGCTATATTACGATCCCAACTAATCACACGATTGCCCTAGATTCTTTCTACCTGTTAGATATCCACCTAGGTGGAAGTCACTACCCTAGTCTCTTTAGACCCTTGAAAATCAAAAATAAAACTATTATACTTAGTGTCAAATATTGCACACAATATAATAGAGTTAGATGTAGAATCAATCCCAAAGTGAGTGGAAGTATAATTAAGAGCAAAACCTGCATCTAGACTTAGATATAAACCTAATTCCAAATAAATTAACTTCTTGTGGATTCGATCCCAACCTAGTTGGGTAAAACTGCATTGACCACCCTCACTAGTGCAGGCTTGGACCCGATCAACGAATCCTCCCAAATCATACACGAAGCCTTGCCCCACATCTCCACGTCAACCCACTTTAATAACACCTATCCACATAGAACAAATCACTATAGCATACAATGACACCTCAAAAGCCTCTTCACTTTTATCACTAGACCCTAGCGCCGCCATCCTACATGCCACAGTTCATGACCCAATCGACATGCCTATCGACTCCTTAATACAATTACTAGTAAAATACAATGATGAGCAACCATGTGAAAATCTTCTCCAAGAAACACATACTACTACTCACACGCAAGGGCTACTTTTACATGCAAGCACACAATCACCATTATTAAAAATACCCTCAAATCAAATAAATCCTCATTCTTCATCTTTTTAAATAACAATCAAACAGCCTACACTACCACCCTCACAAAAACAACATGCAACGTCCCAACCATCCACACAAACTATGAAATACCAATACGAGAGACAATGTCAGATAAAACAACAAATATTTTCACCTACCCAGACTCAACATGGACGACACTCATCACCACGTCCGACTCCACCACTAGTTTACACCTCCAAAACACATTAAATGTATCAACCACTACAAGATAGTCTAGATATGGGCCTACAAGATTATGTACTAACATTTACCATGGAATTACACAACCAAGAAGTGATCATTCTAGTGCAGAATCCGACCCACCTAGCAGAGATAGTCATTGAGGAAATGAAGTTGGGAATGGAAACATCCGGACAGAGTCAGTGCTACTCCACACACACTCCTCTCCTGATCGATCACCATCGTCCATCGTCCTTCTTGAATCATCTGTGGAACTATGCCATCCACCCACCAGTCCAACCAATGAGCCATATATCAACCTATTCCCTTTCTATCCTCCATACCACTCGGGGCCCATTTATTCTCCATGGTTTCAACCACAAAATTTTTTTAGTCCAGAGACACTATACCCATATCCAACCAGCCTTTACGACCCAGTAACACCAATAAACAGCCAACCACCAATCCCACCTCCATCGCTCAATGCACTAGAAGAACAAACACAATAGGAGATAGTTGAAATAATGATAGAAGTCACGAAATCAAAGACGAGGTTTATTTGGCTCGAAGGAATAGATCTTTACAACCTAAAGGAATAGTACGCAAAAGAGTTCATACTCAAGTGTCCACCAGAAATGCTTAGATGCAGCATAAATCTCTGAGCAACTATGAATCGCGAAACGGGGAAGTATGCCATAGTTATAATTCTGATGCTCCGCGAGATACCCAATGCAAGGGTACAACCACAAGAAGCACCAGCAGCTTTACAACTGCTACTCTCTAACCCACTCACAATATAACCTCCACCATGCCCAATAATGAATATGATAATTTGAAAATGATGGGGGGCTCATAATAAGGAGTTTAGATGTTAGTTTAGAGCATTGCTAGATAATCATAGGCTTGTTCTAGCGGTTCTTCTAGAAACTCACATGCATGATCATTCCACCATTAAAGAGGACTTTACTTACACAAATATATCACAAGTACCAGCCAATGGTCCATCCGGGGTTTGGTAGTGTTATGGAACAACGATCTCATCAATGTAGAGGAGTTTACTATGTCTGAATAAGAAATTCATTATATGGTTCATGTATGGCCTAACCCCTCTAAATGGTTATTTTCAACTATTTATGCAAATACTTGTTATTAGGTTCGTAGTTTATTATGGGACAATTTAAAATTATTGCTTGATAATTACAAGGGACAATGGCTAATCGGGGGTGCTCTTAATGATATCCTCACTACCTCAGAAAAATTTGGTGGGCGCCCTATCAATAATAAACGGGCAGACTCATTAATAAATTGTATCGACTATTGTAATTTATTAGATTTGAGCTTTAAAGGTAGCCGGTACACATGGACCAATCAAAGGAATCTAGGACATACCATATTAGAAAGACAATATCGTATATTTGCCAACTATGATTGGCTAAATCTTTGACAAACGCAACAGTCCATCATCTACCTTGAACACATTCAGACCGTTTCCCCTTTTGATTAATCTAAAACCACGAAATTATCACATTAAAAAAATTCTTCAAGTTTGAATTAATTTGGATAACTCATCCGGATTCAATAACTTAGTACAACATAGTTGGAATACCCACCAAAACCTACTAGATGCTACTATGTCCATCACATAAAATGTGACTTGTTGGAATAAGCACTCGTTTATCTTTACCAAAAAATAAAAATTACTAGCAAGACTTACAGGTCTACAAGCTTCTATCTATTACCCTATGAGCTCCTTCCTTCAAAATCTTGAATTAGAAATTGTAATGAATATAATAACATTCTTCGTACTATGGAAGAGGATTTTCGGAAGCTCAAACCACATATCACTTGGCTTAACCAATGCAAATACGAATTTTTCCATATGTCCACAATACATAGGCGTAGTCATAATAGAATCAATGCTTTAAGAGGCTTCGTAGATTATTGGTGCTACAACCATATTGAAATAGATAATACCATTATAAATTACTATCAAAAACTCTTCACCACCACTCACTCTCAATCATCACCACTCTATCCAAATGTCCATTCACACAGTCTAAGTCTAGAGAAATACAACTCACTCTAGTACCCTCTATAAGACATAGAAATCACAAATGCATTACATTCCTTCAAAACTTTTAAAGTTGCGCGACCGGATGGGTTACAACCTTTCTTCGACCAGCGTTATTGGAATGTAGTTGGTCATACTATCACATCCTTTTCCATAAGGTTTTCCAGGAATATTCAGTACCGGCAAGTATAAATTCCACACACATATGCCTAATACCTAAAGTTACCAATGCATGTTCCATAATGCGATACATGCCACTAAGCTTATGTGACCCTATTTATAAACTCATTACTAGTAATATTGCCAACCGGATAAAGCCTCTTCTAACAAACCTTATTAGTCCAACACAATATAGTTTTCAAAAAGGGAAACGAGCATCAGACAATACCATCATGGTCTAGAATATTTTACATAAACTCACAAGCCAAAAAGGGAAAAACAACAATATGATGCTTAAAATATACCTAGAAAAAGCATTTGGTAGACTTGAATGGTCTTTCATAAGACGTAGCTTGTAATATTTTTCATTCTCACCCTCCTTTATCAAACTAAGAATGTCTTGTATAACATCTGTATCAACATTCATACTTATTAATGGTAAGTCAATCCCCTTCCTCCTACCCTTAAGGGGTATTAGACAAGGTGATCCACTATCACTATATTTATTTTATCCTGTCCATGGAAATAATATCACAAAGTATTTCTTTATCGGCCGGCTACCTAGCCTGGAAACCAATCACCATGTCCAAAAAATGACCTCAACTTTCTCACCTCCTATTTGCAGATGATATAATTGTACTCTCTAGCACCAATACTAAGAGCTGCCATGCAATTATATATACCTTGAACCACTTCAATCAAGCATCGGGGCAAAAGATCAACTTCCAAAAATGAAAGATCTTCTTCTCCAAATATTGCCCTAATAATACTAAATAATTTGTCCTAACATCTTTCCAAATGCCAGAAGGTACTATTTTGGTAGATACCTTGGATTTTCAATCCTTCACATGTGGCCAACCACAACTGACTTTCAATTTCTCCTGAATAATTTAAAAAAAAAGGCTTGCAGGATGGAAATCAAACTTCTTTATAATGGCGGGTCGCACAACATCAATAAAATACATCCTAAACTCTATTCCAAACCATGTCATGCCATATATATCACTTTCAGCCAGCATCATCCATAAGATGGAGTGATACCAACAAAATTTCCTATGGGCCACTACTATCCACAAGAAAAAACTACACCTACTTAAGTTGGAAAATTGTTACTACTCCTAAAGAAATAGGAGGCCGAGGAATACAAAACTTAAAAGCAAAAAATCAAGCTCTAATTGCGAGTTTATCCCAGCGTCTATTTCATTCACCAAAAACACTCTGGGCTTCAACTTTGCTTCATAAATACCTCTATAAACACAACCCTAATAATACCACGTACGTACGAAAAAATATTTTACAAGGTTGGTCAAATTGTCAACGGGGTCTGTAATGGAAAGTAGATTCTGGTACTTTTATAAAATTTTGGGATGATCCTTGGATTAGAATCAGCACAAATCTGAGATCAAAAATCGTAGGCTCACTACCGACAAATCACCAAAATACTACAATGAGCTTATATCGCAATCTTGAATTGTTTTCCTTTTGAAATGCCTATAGCGATAAAACATAATATACAAAATATCCACCTCTCACAAATATTCCAATAACCATGATTGCACTTACTGAGGCCTCACGACCAATAGTCTCTTTACTGTATGCTCAATGTACCAGAATATACTATTTCAAACAAACAACAATTACAAATGGATCTGGAGGTTACCAATTCCACCAAAAATTCAATACTTTATAGGGTTAATATAAAGTTTGTGGAACTTTTACAAGTGCTTTATAAGCTAAACCCAAAAACAATCCTTCCAATAAGTTTGTGGAACATCTGTAAAACTAGGAGCACAAATGTGTTTCAACACAAACACATTCCTGTTCCATCAAATCAAATACTAAACCAAGCAGTCGAGTACACCTATCTAGCTAGCAACTCTCTACGTAAGCCATGAATACTTATAAAAGATGTTAAATGGGAACCACCATCACTACGAGCTAAATACGGATGGCACAACTTCCGTACAAACAGGAAAATCTGTAATAGGGGGTTTCATTCGCGATCATACGGACTGGGTACAGTAGGAGTATACCACACACATCAAGCATCCATGTAGAACTGCGAGCTTTACTGCAAGGAATCAAGTTAAAGGTCCAACAGAATCTTTAACCAATACACATTAACGTTGATGCAATGGAGGTACTCACAATATTGAAAAACAATAATGTTGTCTATACTAATATTGTCTCCAATTGCAGGCACCTCCTCCACCAGCTACATGATGCAGAAGTAACTTATACATACAAAGAGCAGAATTTTGTAGCAGATATACTGACAAAAGGAGGCAGTAACATGGAATTCTCTAAAGAGCGATTGTTTTTGACTCACCACCACTTTTTATTACTGTTCAACTACATGCAGATCTACGGGGAGAAGCATCCTCCAGATACATCACACAGGAAACAACCATGGTTGGAGACCTAAATACTAACAAACCCTAGGGCATCAACACAAGCACAAGTTCAGATGGAAGCTACTTTACTGCCTCATCTTATTCACCAATGTATTACATACCGAATCGTTTAGTAGTAATCGATATTGTAGTTGTAATCTGATGATGCATCAACATCATCCTCTCTGTACTACTGTTTTATGATAAAATTACATAATAATGTAATCCATAAGTTGACCTTGCATTATTTTAGCCCACTTACAAGTTTGCAAATGTGTAGCCAAATATCAATAAGCTTGGATCTGAATTTTTTTCTAGTTTTTTATGATCTATATCTTTAAGCGTGAAACATTATTCCATTCTCCTTTTTTCTCAAGCTTCTACGCACCTATCACAACTACGAAATAAAAACAGATACGAGAAATCTAAATCTCATCTTCTTTAGTGCTAATCTTGTTAGATTTTGAATATGATTTTATGAGAAATTTGGAATGGGTATTGTTTGAACTAATTCTAGTTAGTCTAAGTAGATTGTATACGAAGTCATTTAATGGAGATTTGAAATAGTTTTAATCAATAATTGCGAGTGAAAATCGTACAAAAAGTTCGTCAGAGATGCTTATACATTTTTATACAATATTATATATTTTTATACAAAGAGGTATATTAAATGACTTCGTATACAAAGAGGTATATATATCTCTTTGTATAAAAATATATAATATTGTATAAAAATGTATAAGAATCTCTGACGAACTTTTTGTACGATTTTCACTCGCAATTATTGATTAAAACTATTCCAAATCTCTATTAAATGACTTCGTATACAATCTACTTAGACATATATATATATACACAATAGTAAAAATGTTAGTAATACACCATGTATATAGGTGTAGTAGAAAAGAAGAAGAAGAAGAAGAAGAAGAAGAAGAAGAAGAAGAAGAAGGAGAAGAAGAAGAAGAAAAAGTGTGAGAAATCCACCAAATACCTGAAAATAATGTATCAACCTTGTATAAAATAATGTATAAGAGGTGTTTATAGACCATTATACATTACTTATACACTATTATACAAATGACTCCTATTAATGGAGTTTCACAGGTTCTTCTTCTTCTTTGGGCATCTTCTGAAATTCAACTCAAATCTAGCTCAAATTTGCTCCAAGTCACTTCAAATTTGAGTTTTGTACTCCTCTTGACGATCCCACTCAATTGGGCCAACACCCAATCTAAACAACTAACAAAATCAAAAAACTAATTTCTAAAATTGAAGTTTCAAATGACCTTTAATGGAGACTCCTCTTAAGTGGTATTTTTTCTTCTCATCTTAATAGTGATTATCAAATCTGAATCTAGATGAGAATTGAAGAATATATATAATAGTAGAGAAATTTTGGTGTGCAAAGTCGTGAAAGAGAAAAATAAGAACGAAGAAAAGAAAAAAAATAAGGCGGGCCAACTGGTGAAAAATAATTTTCAGATTATGTACAACCTGAGCCATATCAGGTAAGAGCTGCCATTTTTTAATGGATTGTTGGGCTAAGTGATAAGGAGCGTAATTCCTATAGTCGATGCAAAATTTATCTTTCCTAACAAAAAAAAAAAGACAGAACACATTTTCTAACGAATTTGACATTTAGGTGTGTTTGGTACGGAGGAAAATATTTTCTACATATTTGGTTTGGCTTAATTATTTTGAAAGGGAGTTTTGGCGTAACTGGTAAAGTGTCACAATGTGACCAGGACGGGTTTGAATCGTGGAAATAGCTTATTGCAGAAATGCAGGATAAGACAGCGTATAATAGACTCATCTGGTACGACCCTTTCCCAGACCCACACATAGTAGGAGCTTAGTGCACCGGGCTACCTTTTTGTTATTGACTTAAATGTTTTGGGAAGTATTTTTCTCGTAAATTTATTTTCATCTAATTGAAAGAAAATATTTTTCCTACCAAGAGAAAGAAAAAATATATTTCAAAAGTCTTCCAACCTTCCCCACCTTATTTTTCACCCCGCCCACTCCAACCACCCATCCCACGCCCGTCCATTATTTAAAAAAAAAATTTCTTCGTACGAAACATACCGTTAGTAATTGTTCATCTACTTATTTTTTTTCCCTCTCACATATTTAATTCGTGTCACTATTACATATACACCTCCTCGCCACCACGAGAATCGTTACGTTTCAACAAGATCATCTCACTCCTAAATCCTACAGCTTTACATAACATTTTTATTTTACTTTTTCTTTCTTCTTCCTATTCAAGAATATTGTCACCATTAGAACCAATTAAGAGGCACATATTTAAGTCGTGACCTACATAATGTGTATCTAAAGATTATATTTATAAATAATAAAATAATGCAATATAATACCATACATTATATGCTAAATAACAATGATCCAAATAGAAATTTTAATCTGCATCACATGCATTGTCACTAATTATAAGAGGCTCTTTTTTATCTCATAAAATTGTAAACCATAATGTTATCCACAAAACTTTGAGATAAAAGGTTGGATCATACAATTAATGTAAGTTATAGTAGAGATAAATTAAATTTTCCTGATCCAAACGGAGCATAAAGTTCCTATCGCTCAATCTGCAACAGCAATCTGAGGAAGGAAAAAAAAATCAAAAAAATATTTACAAGATTTGATTGGTAAAACGGAAGGAAGGCCAAAGTGCCGAAGGAGAGTGGAGGAACATGAACTTCCTCCATAGAGTAATATCCCCAAGCTCTCGTTCACAAGTTCTTGGATTTGCGAAAAGGTCCTTCAAAACTACACAAATCCCTTTTGGGTCCATTGCTTACTACACCACCTCAAGCTCCTTGGTCCATGGCATTCATCAATTTCATTGCCCGGTAAGTCTTCCCTGTCATTTTATAATTTTGATATATTTAATTGGACTGATATGAGGATTAAATTTCCTTTTTTTTTTTTAATTTATGAATAGGATGTGGTAGGAATACTTGCTAAACTATCGGAGTGCATAGCATCAAGGGATGGAAATATTCTCACTGCTGACATTTTTGTTCCTGACCACAATCATGTCTTTTACTCCAGAAGGTTCTTTTTATTCTTTCAAATTTACTCTTCATGTTCCTTTTAAATAAGAAAAAATTGGAAAATATTTGGGTGAATTCTTAGATAAGTTATTTCGTATTGGCATGAAATATTTTAGAGTGGATGCATGATTAATCGACTGATATCCCATGATTGCTGATAAAATTTGGTTTAATGACTGACATTGCTTATATATAGGAGAGACTAAATTTCCTTTAGAGCATACACTAGGTGTCAGAGTTGAAATAGGTTTTCCCCTACATCCAAGACGGGGCGGAGCTAGCCTTTAGTTTATGGGTTTGGTAGAATCCAGTAAATTTGGTCCAAATCCTGTATTTGTCTTAGAAAATTCATTGAATATGTACTAATTATTAATTTAGAAGAGAGTAACTTAATAGAACTGCCATTCCGAACTCATAATCTTCTAATCCTAGCTCCGCCTATGTCCAAGGCAATTCATATTCTCAAAGTCAATGGGTGTGTCTCAACACCTTGAATAAAGTTAGGGATTGTTTGGTTCTTGGGCTAATAATACATAAACTATAATACATTAATTGCTATGTTGCTCGGACTCTCCGAGAATGTCGCCGGGTGCGTGACGGATTCTCCAAAAGCAGTGTATTTTGGAGAATAGGACACGGGTGCGGCAATATTTTGGAGAGTCCGCGCAACATAGATTAATTGTTATGCATCAAATACTAATGTAGGGATAGTTATATTATATAGTGATAATGATGTACACAGTTATGTGGCTATTGTCTACTTTATAAGAGTTTTCTTTCTTTAAATGCTCTTGTACAGGTATTTTGGGTACAAATATTATGATTCTATATTATATCCCACATAAAATAAGACAAAGAGTTTCACACAAGTCATATCAATATTAGTAATACAGAATTTAATACTGGAAAAAGACATTGCAATAGTGTGCAAAGTTTTATTGGAGAACCAAATGTTATTTTTGTTATTTGGTAGCTTGGGATTGTTTTTTCTTATGCGACTAACCAAACGACCCTAAAAGGCTTGATCTGTTGCAAATATTCCCTGACTTCAATATATTGGTCTATACATTACTAATAGTAATAGTTAAAGGAGCATTATGATTCTTGTAGGCCTTTGTGGAATTATTAAATCTATGCTCTCTTAAGACCATGTTGTAAATCTCTGATATCCTAAGTTAAGCAGGTTTTCTGAAGATTAAGCCTTAAATGGAAATTAGAAACACAGAAACCATTCTGAAAAACAATATTCTGCCTTTAAATGTGTTTGCTTAGTGTTGGTGGTTGGATTATTTGTTGAAGTGCACCATATCTGCAAAAAACATATAAAATTGCATTGATAATTGTTTACTCTTAACCCTCAGGGGTTGGCCTGGTGGCAATAGACTTGAGCCTTGGGGTTTGCTCCCTTTCAAGGTCTCAAGTTCGAAACCAACTGGGTGCAAACAATTTCTGAGGGCCATCGGACTGGGTAAAACCTGAATTAACCGTGGTGCACTTGCGGGAAACTCCTTGCCGATGCACCCCGGGATTAGTCGGGGCTCTTAGAGACTCGGACACCCGGTGCAAATAAAAAAAAAAAAAAGATAATTGTTTACTCTTTGCTGTACAAGGAAAATGCTCGTTTTCCAACAATAATATGAACATATATTCTCTGTTCTGATGTGATGAATCAGCTGTCTTCCGACCCTTGTTTACCTTTTTTGTCTTCCACTAACTACAACGACTAGAGAAACTAATTCTTGCTGCAACTTACAGCGAGTTTGTCTTTGACCCTGCTAAATGGCCACGTGAGCAAATGGATGCAGACTTCTCTAAACTAGCTAAAATGTTCAATGCAATGAAGTCTGTTGTTCGGGTGCCTGATATCGATCCCAAATATAAGATTGCAGTTCTAGCTTCAAAGCAGGTATTATTTTCAAACTTCTCAGAGCTGTTTAAACTTTAATCATTTTTAAAATAATTAAACCTCTTAGAGAATATTCACATAAATATTGTCACAATTTCGGCTCAGGAACACTGTCTTGTGGATTTGTTGCATGGTTGGCAGGACGGACGGCTTCCCATTCACATAACTTCTGTAATAAGGTAAAGTACGAAACTTCTTCATCATATTGATTCAATGTCATTATAAGGACTGTTGATGATGCCATACACTTTTCACCAGCAACCATGAGCGAGGTCCAAACACTCATGTGATTCGGTTTCTTGAGAGGCATGGGATTCCGTACTATCATTTGCCAACGACTAAGGAGAATAAAAGAGAAGGAGAAATCTTGGAAATAGTTCGGGATACTGATTTTTTGGTACTTGCTAGATACATGCAGGTAATCAACCCACGAGACATGTAACTGTTACTCTTGTTTTCTCCTGCATAGGAACAATTGTTTATCTGGTCTGTTGGGACAGTTCTTTATCATGCATTATGTTCTTAATTGATTTTCTTTAATGGTTCAAACAAATTGATTTAAAGTAGTCTTTTATTTGATTTGTTATGACATCCACTATTAGACAGATATCTTGGATTTGGACCCTTAACGTGCTTCTGTGTAATACAAATCTGCAGTCTTTTTGTGCAGGTATTATCTGGAGACTTCATAAGAAGCTATAAGAAAGATATCATTAATATTCACCATGGCTTGTTGCCATCATTCAAGGGCAGTCATCCATCTAAGCAGGTTCCTTTTCTGTATCCCTTTCTTCAAAAGGTCATTTTGCGGTTTTCCTCTCTGGAGTTACAGTTTTATAAGATTTATTTTATCTGTTACTAGGCTTTTGATGCTGGCGTTAAGTTGATTGGGGCGACAAGTCACTTCGTTAGTGAAGAACTAGATGCAGGTCCAATCATTGAGCAAATGGTAATAGTGTTCATGTTAGAATCATGCTATTGATGTCATTCGTAAAGCTTCTTGTAGTGTTTGCTGTAGAAATTGAGTTGCTTTTTTTTTTCTTTTCAAATAACTATATTGAACTGCTTGGTAACTCTAAAAGTGTGGTTATTTTTTGTTTTATTACCTTTTCACCTCTTTTACTTGTGAAGCTAAATGTAGTCTGCCTTCTTTCTAATATTCTCTGACCAAAGTATTTTGAAAAATAACCGACATATACTTGTAATTTGTGAGGTTGTATTTACAAATATTTAGGTTGACATAAGAATCAGTTTTCTGATATTCCGGTTTTATTGGATTAGCTTTCCCTTGCTTTCACCTTTTCATGCATTCCAGCCAAACATTATAAGCTGTCATTTACCACAGAGTTGGTCCTTAATTTGCATTCCCATGTTAAACTTGGTCATTTGTAAAGTATTTAATTTGTATTCGAATTGAACTAATAGCCTGTTTGACCAAGCTGCAAAAATCAGCTTATTTTGAGAAATGTTTTTTCTCAAAAGTAATTTTGGTGAGAAGCAGTTTGTGTTTGGCTAATTAATCTGAAATGTACTTCTAAGCGGCAATTAGCGTTTTGCCAAGCTTTTAAAAACTGCTTCTAAATGTATTTTTCTTAAAAGTGCTTTTGGCGAGAAACTACTTTTTTCTGCTTCTCCAAAACTGCTTATACTGCTCCTTAGAAGCATTATTTTTTTTCTTCCAAAAGCTTGGCCAAAACACTTCATCTTTGAGAAAGAAAACACTTTTTTTTTCCTTTCAAAAAAAAAAATGCTTCTAGAATTGGAGAAGCTTGGCCAAAGATGCTATAACAAGGTTCATAAGCCCTAATGTCAAAAGTTGTTTTAAAGGGGCTGGTGGTGTAACCTGCATCAAAAGACAGTATGCATTGTAAAATATGGTATTCAATTTCCTTAAAAGAAGTTATACCCTCTCTCATGCATCGATATTAAGCATAAACAAAGTGGTTTACTACGTGAAATTGTGTTCTGAAAGCAACATGTCATTCCTGTCGATTGATGCTATTCCTTATTATTTTGATCCCTCACTTTTCATCTCTTGTTTTGGTTTTGCTCCTCCAATCATAGTGTCTGCGTGTTATTATATATATTCCTACATGTACTTGATTGTTGCCTTCTTAATGCAAGTCTCACCATCTCACCTTGTAGTTGTTGCAACCTTCTAATTTATTCATCAAATGTAAGATGACTAACCTTGAAGTATCTTTTGGGAGTCTACCAATCTTTTTCTAGTAGGTTTTGACCATCATTGTACATCTGCATTCCCAGCTTTAATAGTTGCAAGCTTTGAATCTTTCAGGTTGAAAGGGTTTCTCATAGAGATAATTTGCGGACTTTCATACAAAAGTCTGAGGATGTTGAGAAAAGGTGTCTTGCAAAAGCAATCAAATCATACTGTGAGCTGCGTATTTTGCCGTATGAGGAGAGCAAGACTGTTGTGTTTAGGGCCTGATTGAAAAGGGAGCTGGGATAGCTGCATCGTTCTCTTTCTATTCTGTCCATCATTCAGTGATCACAAATATCATCATTGTGACTTGGTTATCCAAGTACACTGCCATACATGCCACTCCGAGAAGTGAAGATGAAAAGAAGAGTGCTGTTCGTAACAGAACTACCAGAGAAAGGAAGTTATGAGAAAGGAATGAGAAATAAAGAGGTTTCAACTGAAATGTTTTTTTAAAAAATTCGTGATTTAAGACAATGTCTCGATCTTTTTTCCCCTTTTCCACATGCAACAAATATTTGTACAATCTCCAAATTGTTTTTCTTCCTATCAAAGTGCATCAAAGCTGCTTTCGATGGTTGTAGATCATTTGAATTTATTGTCATTTGAGTTATGTTTGTATATGACACTGCAGGTGATGAATTTCAAATGGTCTTCAAACGTCAATTTTTACTTAGTTTTCAAGCTGGATTTTATCTGCCCCGAAATAACTGCATATCTTTGTTCTTCTCATGTGTTAGGCCATTTCATCCCTCATTGTTTATCTGTTTTTGCTCCTGTTCATGTTATAGTCATAACATAATGATAAGTTGAACTGTTGAAGTGAGGCTCAGAATATAGTGTGTGTGTGTGCGCGCATTCTGCACTAAAGAAGATATCACTTTGTTGTAATAGAGTTTTCTCCATTTATTTGACATGAACAAAAAGGGAATAAAGGGGATTGAAATATAAACAAGAACAAGTCCCAGGAGAATGACATCTTTCTTCAAAATTCCAGTATATTTAACTAGTTGGGATAATGAATTCATTGTTTCCATTCTCCTTTATTCAAGCCTATTTCATCCCAAAAACTAGGAAAATTTACAAAATTCTTACAAACATGACCTGGCCTGAGAATGCCAAGCTTTCAGATGCTAAATTCATGTTGAACAGTGAAATTAATGGACAAACCAGGTACTATCACAAACATATTATACAGAAAAGTAACACAAAAATTGAAAAAAAGAAACTAAGATGTTAGTCAAATGCTCTTGTTAATGTTCAACATTGTCATTGAGCCCTCAGTATCTTCAAATAAACTGACTCGATCAAGAAGCTGCTGAATTCTATCAACCCATTTTTGTCTTTGGCTTTTGTTCTTGCAGTTGAACTCCAGAAGACCCTGAGCCGTCTTTACTCCAAGGTACAAATCTTGGCTTTCAATCTCTTTATTGAACAACCATGCATCACTTCCATCACACACTTCGTAAACAACACCTGCCGCATACCAATGGAGTCAGAGGCGGACACAACATGAATTCAATGGGTTCAACTGAACCCAACATTTTCGACAGGGAGCATTATCTGAAAATCACTAAAATTTCAAACGCTGCACTGGATTTAGTAGTAAGAGCCTTAATTGTTGAACTCATCCAGTTTAAATTCTAGATTCGCCTCTAAATGGAGTGCATCGGTTATTGAACAACTCTAATAGAAATGAAAAAGAAAGAACAAAGATAACAGCGATGAAGTCGTTGGGGGGGAGATCTTACATTTATTATTTTTAGAGAAAGCTCCACCAACATGTTTACTCTTCAACTTGATCACAACCTGCAATTGATCCACAGAAGTTAGTGATTCCATCTTTGTTCATTCGCAACTCAATTTATGAAATTTATACCTCAAGGTGAAAATCATGAAAGCCTATGAACGGACCTGAGATTTTTTATTAATATAGACAGACACGCGTTTCCATCGGTGCACCCCTAAGAATTCAGAATAAAAAAGTAAATTCAGAAAGTAGAAAATTGAATGATCTTTAGTTGGACATTGTGAAATAACAAAACTAATATACTTCTTTAATATAAATCAGTATTCACCTTTCCTTGTGATATGCACCAATTCATCCACAAAGGGGGAATCGTGTTCGTCCGTGTCATTAGGGAAAGCAGCAAAACTTTGAGCTTCTACCATGCTTTTGTCACATGGACTTATAGATGCATTCCTCCTTGCTTCTTTTGGTAATCTTGACTTAAGAGTTGCTTCTCCTCTCAAAGCTTTTGATTCATAGCAATATAGTTATTGTTAATAAACATGTGTATCAATAGCTCAAATCCATTTGCAAGAACATAGGAATTAACTAATAAATGTACCTGTGGCAGCTGCAGCTGTGAGTGTGACAAGATCACTAGCACTATGTATGTCCACTGCTGATCTAACAACTGAGGCTACACGATCATGTTCTGCCCCGGCTGATTCAGCCATTTCAAGGCAATGTGAGGCCAAGAGTTCAGTAGCTGATGCTAAAGCCATGCTCATCTTTGAGCTTGAACCATTCGCATTTTCTGCTGCTGTGACAGCAGCCAATGCTGCAGCTAGTCCTGCTACAGACAAGACAGCGTGCATATGTGCGTTTTCTAGCCGCGCCTTCTCTTTCTTTTTTACTGAGCTACTGTTAGAATCCTTAGGATGGAACCACCTCACAATCCCCCCGGTTCTTCGTCCGTTTTGTGAATTAGACATCTTGGTACCTGGCTGCACAAAAATAATCACTCATGAGATAATTGAGTGGTTGAATTTCTTTCAACTCGATGAATTGGAATGTTTGTGGATAAAATTTCAGCATCTTACAACAAATTAAGACAAAAATGACTTGATCAAATAAGATTTCTTTTCTTTTATGGACCTACTCCAACTCCGGCTACTTGAGCTTGCTCATGTTGTTGGTCTCAAGATAAGATAAAGGAAAAGGTTGCGGTAAGTTGACAGTCAACCTAAAGCTAGTCAATTTATGGTGAATTCTCGCAATACAAGCAACATGGACATTGAGGATTTATATAGTTGACGCGAATTGCTTGTGATAAGTCCATATATTTCTAGCATTTTTATGGTTTTATATTCCTTACAAACACCAAATGGTCAATTTCCTACTTCCCCTCTTGCTTTAGTGGTGTTAGGCTGTTAAGTTTGCTTAATTTTGACTTCAGAAAAAATCTCATGTCACCAAGTTCAAGATTGAAGAAATGCAAAATTTGAACCATGAAAACAAATCAAATTATAGGCAAGAAAGTTACTTTTCTTAACATATGTTGGGCTCAACCGGCCAAAGACACTCTTAACATGAAATGATATTTTCCGCTTTAGACCAAGTTCTTACGGTTTTCACCCAAAAATCACACAGCATTAAGAGATCCATACACCTTATATATAGAATCCCAATCTTTTCAGCTACAAATATGGGACTTTATTCGTACACCCAACAACATTTTACATGAATGGAAGCAAAAGAAACAAAAGCTGAAGTAGGAAACTTACTAGCTGTGGAGGTGGAGAAACTGACTCAGGAATCACACTAAATTTCCTGTCAAAACTATGGAGTTTCTGTTTCTGAGCAAGAGCTTTTGATAATTCAGAGGCAGAAAGGCTCCAAGATCTTGACAAGAAATCCATAGGCTCCATTGGTGTTTGTGGCTGATGTAAAGAGGGTAAATCTGCTTTCATCTCTTCATCCTCTTCTACACTCACAAGCCAATTATCTGAATCTTTCTTCTTCCAACCCAATAGATAGTTTTCCTCCATTACACTTCTTACTTCTTGTTATTCAGCTCTGCAGTTTCCACCCTTTTGCTATATTTGCCTGAATATTTTGGTGTTCAAACCAAAGAAGAGTAAGGCAACACTTGAAGTATACTACTATTAAGTAGTGGACAATTAACTTGTACTATAATTCATGATTATGTTTTTGTAAAATATATTTTTCTTTTTCATCTAAATAGGGATATAGCGGTTTACTGGACCACAAGGCTATATAGTACATAAGTATTTCAAAAAATTGTTTCCACGACTCAGACCCGTAAATCAAATATTTTTTTAGCATTTGATTGGTGAGGATTATATTACTATTAAACTCGAGAGTATCTTGACGAAGTATTTGAGTTTTAAAGATTCATAATAATACCCAAGTATTAATTTGAGAAACATGAAGTTAAAAATGAGTATAATTGTAAAGAAAATAATTTCCTACATAAGCAAGGGAATTCATTTTCCTCTCTCTTGATGGATAAAAATGTTTTTCAACTAATTTTATGCAGCAAAATAATCTTTTTCTGAAAAATATTTTCTTGTAAAATGACTTCCGTCGTATCAAATACTACTATTATCTTAAGAAAAGAGTGAGACGGGGAAGGAATGGCTTACCTTGGCAATATGAGAATTGTATACAAACACTAATAGCAGAAAAAAGCAAGTAAAAACATACACACTTTGGTTTTAGCTTTAATTGTAGAATGAGTTTATATATAGGAGAGACAATAAAGCAAACAACAGAGGTACATGATAGCTAACATAGGCACACACATACACACACACTTGGTCTCGTGCTCCCAAGAATTCAGGTTGGTGTCATGAGAACAGAAAATAATACCTTAAAATATACGTCCTCGTGAAGAAAAAAAAATACATTGGTGTTCACGTATTCCAACCCAATTAATATTCCTTTTAAAAAAACCACCAATAAAATAATATTATTTTGACTAAAACCTAAGAAAACATTGTCCTAATTGAACGGGCCCTTTGTTTCCTAACGTTAAAACACTGGCTACAAAAGGTTGCATTACTTTATACACAGGCACACGAGCCTATAGTGTGAACCATAATATTCTATTCCAACCATGATTTAACTTATACGCACAGATGGCTTAGCTATTTTTGTCTATCGTACATAGTTTCTCTACAATTTTAATTTTCTCAAATCCCATTGGATATGTTATTGTTATAATTCGATGTACTCAATCTATTATGGAATGTTAATTTTCAGGATACTAAACTCATTTATATAAACAGTTAGTTGCAGATTTATGTAGGATTTGATATTTATAATTTCAACCTTTAAATCTTAGCACTATTGCAATTGTATTTTTAGTGTTATGGGTCTAAACCTACTATCTCTTGCAATCTTAGCGAATTTTTATACGTAAATTTAAGGAAAAACTACACAATATAGCCTCTCCAAAAAATATTAGTCGATAAAATGTAATTTTTTTGTAAAGTAACATATAAGAGATATGTACTATACATATTTTTGTTATATATTTGGCTATCAGATATAATTATTTTTGGTTGACCGCCAATTTTACCAACTTACCTTAAATTTAAGCTTTCCATCGAAAATACTGGATTTAAACGAATTCAATATTATAACTCTAGGGGTGTTCACGGAAAACCGAAAAACCGAACCAACCCGAAGACCAAACCAAACCGAGAAAAAAAACCAACATTTCTTTGGTTTAACTTGATTTGGTTTCTAATTTTAAAAAACCGACAAAGTTGGTTTGGATTTGGTTTTATACCCAAAAAACCCGAAAAATACCAAACCAAACCGATCATATAGATTGTGTTTTGAAAAAACTTAACTGTGATTGTGTTTTAAAAAAACTTAATTGTTTTTTGTTCATCCATTGGAGAAACGACTGTATTTCTTATCATGGGATAAAGTTGAGTAGTGAGTAACATAATTTTGGATTTCTTGGAAAGTTTTACTGTCTTCTTTTCTATAGTATGGAAGTTTATCTCTATAATGAATATAAATTGTCTTTATTCTTTCTTCTTTCTCCTAAAAGAATACGTGAAAAAGTAACAATGGCAACCATGCTTGTCTATTTTTTCTACGTTTCACCATTTGATTCTTTTGAAACTTTTTGTACCTTAAAAAACCGAAAAAACCGAAAAACCGATAAAAAACCGACAAAAACCGAAACCGATAAATTTCTGTTAATTTGGATTGGTTTGGTTTTACAATTTGAATAACCGACTTAATTGATTTGGTTATTTTTAAGGTAACAACCAACCCAAAGTCTATCCTTGTTTTTGGTAACCTAATAATAGTGTAAAAGAGTTTTTCTACAACATATAGCAATAAAAAACAACGAAAGAAAGGATAGTGGGGATCAAATCTATCATATATTTGAGACATAACTTTCGGTGGTTCTTAACTTTGGGAGTACACTATTACACGGTTTAAAAAACAGTGCTTTAATAATAAATAAATATATAAATAAATGATGAACCTTGGATTTGGGAAGAGGACGTGTAGGGACAAGATGAGGTATAGTATAAGATATAAGAAAAAGGTATTTTTTCCTTTTTAGTGTATAAAAGTGGTGTGACGTGCAATTCGAAAAGTTGATTTTTCAAGGGTGTAATTGATTAAATTGACTAATTGGAATTAGAGATGGACTTTTAAGATTGTATCCTTTCCTCTAAAGATACATAATGGTAAACCCTTCAATAATGATTCTATGGTTGGAATTTAGAAGGGTAGTTTGACGTAACAAATAAAGTTGATGTTATATGATCAAAGGTCACGAGTTCAAGTACTAAAAATAACATCTTGCAGAAATACAAATTTTTGTGCCCAGCCCTTCCTCGAACCCTCCTCGTAGAAAAATTTAGTATACCGAGCTGCCTTTTTTATGGTTAGAATTTGCGCTTTCACTTTTTTTAGTTTGGTAATTGATTATATGCATAATGCTCTTCTTTTTGTTACATGGGAATTGGGATAAGGGGCAACAAAATGTTCAAGAATGTAGTAATCTTATTTTTTAAGTATCTAATTAAAGTCCTTTAAATAATAAGGTTGTTTTTTTTTAAAGATAAATCCTTTATAGAATAAGTTCGTAACCTTAAAATCAATCAGTTTGCCATTTTTAATGATTTTAATTTATATATAGTAACTATGTAAATAAAATATCATAAATTAGTATTATTAATGTAATTTAAAGTATCTTACATTTACGCGGGGTTCTAGAAACAACCGCACTCCAAAAGGTGTTATGTAAAGAACTTTCACTAATACAAACATAAGTGGTTGTTCACATGGCTTGTGTGCTGCGGACAACCTCCAATTATACAAACATTAATGGTTGTTTTCATGGCTTGAACCTATGAGTAATAGGTCACGTAGAGTCAACTTGATTACTGACACTAATAATATTGTATTATACTAAACTCTTCTTTAGTACTTTATCCCTAGAAAATGCAGTAGTTAAAACATAAATAAACAGAGATCTTAGTCATACCAAAGTGGTGATAGCAGAAAAGATAGGCTTGTGGCTTTGGGATGATCATGAACAGCAAAAATTCTTCAAGTGCAAGTGATCAGACTTGACATACTATTAGTTATTATGACAACACAACCTGGTACATAAACTATTTCACGTTTAAGCTAGTTTTGGGAAAGGACCGCACCTCAAAGGGGTATGATGTAGGTAGCTTCCCTTGATATTTCCACGACTCGAATCATCGACCTATAGGTCACATAGGGACAACTTTATTATTGTTCAAAAATTCCCCCTCTATAGCCACTTACAGATAAAACAACTCAAAAAGCTGACTTAGAAAGTGAAACTCAGGTGAATTTACAGCTGCATTTTGTTGCTTTATGGTCGAGTAGATCTCTACATAAATGGGAGTAATAGTGAGTATAGTGAATTTTTACTTGGAATCCCATGCGAGCACAATGATTTCGCTCCCATATTTAGCTGCTGCTTTTTTATCCTTTCACATGCCTATACCCAAGAGTTATTTGCCATAGGAATCAATCATTGTTTTGCAACTTTGGGAAAATAGCCACTATTATGCGTCCATTTTACTCTCATTATTTCCATTGACATGTATCATTATCATATGTCAAAGCACTTGCGGAATAATTTGAGACTTATGCATGCGTTACCAAAAAGTTAGTGGGGAAATAAAGATTGAGGCACTAAGCTAGCTCATATAATACTCGATTTCTAAGTAGTTGGAGACTCTTTTGAATTTAAGTGATAATACTAGTTGTTTGGCTCAAAAGTTATCTATTACTTTATAAGCTAAAAACAATCAAAGGATGTGAAAATGGGTAAATCGTAATCAAATATAATGAACCTAAATATAAAATCAGTGTGGTTATAATGTAAACATATTTGCAAGATTGGAAAACTTTTAAGAATACTCGCTTATTATAGTTGAGAGAGAGAAATAGAGAGAAAATGTGTTATTAGATAATAACACATGGTCTTTTACAACAGGGAAGCCTCCCTTTATATAGAGGTGAGGCATCCGTTCTAAAACTATAATCCGTAGGGGTAGTTGACGCCCTTATAAAGGGGTCATCCGAATATTAACGACGCCGTTCGGGTTCTTACGCTTAAACTGCATCCTCGTTGTAGGGGACGTATGAGAGGGGTCGTGCCCTTATCACTTGGGAGCGTGGGGAGACCTGCGTTCGGCCCCGTATGGTCAAGCCATATTTGGCCCTATACAGTTAGTCCCTCCGTCTGTTAGAGGCGTACGCGATACGTCTTTGATGGGCAGAAATGTTGATTCACCGTGGTGTCGTTAATGCGTTGACACATGGTCTACTTTTGGGACTGACGTCACTACCGACATGCGTCACAATTATAACTGCTCCCGAGATGGATCAGGGGGCAATTTGACGTTTTGGTTTCCCGCCCCTCTTTTTTTTATGTCTGCCTCTTCGATTTCCGTGTATTAGGGCCCTATAAATAGGGGAAAGGTTTAATTTCTGCTATCTTTTGAACTTCTCAGACTCTCACCTTCTTCTTTCATCTTCTATAAGGGAGACTAGTATCCTTTGTTCTGAACTTTTTGAGCCTTCTTTGAAGTCAATTTCTTTAGTTGTCGATATATTCATTCATAGATAAATAATTATTATGGCAAGGTGAGGCCAACAATATAGGAGAGATAGAGATGAGTTTTCTTCTAGGGTTCCACCATCTTCGAATGGTAGGAAAAAGACCCAAAGACCCCTCGTCTCCTTTACCGTGGACAATGTCCTTCCCTGAGAGCTTTATGCCCGAAGAGATTTTTGTACACGATGCCCAACTCCTTCATGGAACCGCTCCACATTCCTCAACTCACATTTGGATAGCCTGCGGGGGGCGTGCCAAATCCCTGATGCGGTGGTCATAGAGGCGGCCGGGGGGTGGAGGTGGGGGGTATTTTGCCAACGTACACCGACCGGGGGTTATGTGCTTTTTATGAATAGCCATTTTTTATCGGGTGCGACCTCCCAATTTACCCTCCGGCGGAGGAGCTTTGCCGCTTTTATAATGTATATCCATCTCAACTCACTCCGTATACGTGGAAAGTGAGTCGTATATTGACCACTTATGCGGATCGGGCCGGACTTGATATCTCGGTCCACCACATGTTGTAGTTGTTTATCCTGTTTTATAAGGGGATCGATGCTAGCTGCAGTTGAAGAGTCGTGGCACAAAAGGCTTGTTCGTCAGTGCGGATGACAAGCCCAATCGCCGCTTCTGGCTCAAATTATTTTATGTCCGGATAGCGGACCTGGTGGCGACCTCAGAAGGGTTCCCAGAGGTGTGGAATCCACAACGTGAGTGCTTTGATGCTTATTTAACATTTCTTGCAACTCTTGTCCGTTCAGTCTTTGTAACTTATTTCCTTCCCCTTTTTTGAAGCGAGGGTTTTTCTACCCCAACTTGTCGCAGATATAAGGTCGTGGGTAGAAAGAGTGATTCCTTTCGCGGATGAGTGCCGTACGTGGTCGGCATTCTTCACTCGGTACGGCCCGTCAGGTATGGCGCCGGCTTCTAGTTTAAAAATTCTGTTTTAAGTGTTTGTCATTTGAATTACTTTACTTTGGCAGCTCGGAGCGCCCCCTGCAGGAGAAGAAGGTGGAATGTTGCAGCCCCCTCGACAGCGAGGACTAATTCTGAGGATGAGTATGTACCTCAGGAACCTTCGGTCGAGGACGTTCCTGAGGCTGCTCAGCCCGCGGGAGAGTGTATGACCCAGGAGCCCTCTAGCGAGGACGTTCCTGAGGCTGCTCGGCCTGAGGTTGTACCGGTGGTCGAATCCACAAGCGAGACGACTCTTTCGCCTCCATCTCCTAGTCCCGAAGATGATGCTTCCGAAGGCGAAAAGCCGCCGGAGTGGAAGAGGCATCGATTACTTCTTGGAAAGGGAATTGCCATAAAGCGTAGAAGGGCAAATGTACGCCATCCAGAGTCGAGGCCGATCTTGATGGGTAATGCCATTCGCTCGGGGAGGCCGGCCCCTCAGAGGGGGTTGTACTTGATATCACCCCCGCAAGCGTCAAGGGAGACGACACGTCTGCTACCAAGGCGGTTGCTGATGAGGGGAGGACAGGTCATGAGCGGGCCCCCGCAACTGAGGATGTGCCGCAGGCGGATCACGCTCGAGTGGAGATGGCGGTAGTTGGGTCTATCCATCGGATCGTGATCCCGATTGGATATAACCTATTGCTGGAGAGTGAGAAGGCAGTGGCTGACATGACTTTACTTTGTGCGGCTGCTGAGAGCAAAACTTTAAAGAACGTCAGCGATAGGGACTTATCCCAAAGAGTCGCTGGTGCAACTTTGTAGGTATGCTTGCTATTTTCGTTTCTCAGAACAAACCTTAGGCGTATGTTGACTTGTGTTGTGTGTTGTTTTTTTTAGACCCTCATTTTGGAAGTGGAAAGGGGCCGGCGTGCTCAGAAGATGACCGCCACCCTTAGGAAGGTGGTAAAAAGTATAAAGAGTGTCGCGCCAAGCACCAGACGTTGGCAGACATATATGACCAGGACCCGCAGTTTCAAGTTTTACGCGCGGGCCTGGAGCAGTTGCAATCTCAGTTGCGAGAGCGTGTGACTCAGTTAAAGCAGGTATATGAAAATTTAATGACTGGCTTGGCTTGGAACACGAAGCTGGAGAACCTTCTTCGGTCGAAGGCGGATGAGTTAGAGGTTGGCCGTGGGCAATGGCGGAGGTCGTTGAGTTGCGTGCCAAAGTCGATGCCTCAACTGCCGAGCTTAACGCCAAGTCGGCTGAGGTTGACGCTCTTAGACAAACAGTAGTGATTGAGTTGGCCGATGATGTGTCTAGCGAGGCACACGATATGTGGGTGTACGCTGAAGCTAAGCTGGCCGTATTTGGAGATTTACATGCCGCTAGTCGGGCCACTGAGGCAGAGGTTGAGGACCAACATCGTTTGGTTCGGATTGACCGGGAAGCTTGTGGGTATAACTCTGATTCTCTGGACTCAGCGGGCTACACCTTTGAGGACGTGAATAATCTGGCTAATGGGTCCTGGATCTCTGTGGTATTTCAGGCCGAAGGCGGCGGTGGACAAGGCAAAGGGCCGGCTTGCAACGGGAAACAGGGCGGCGACGGCTAGGATGTGTATTTATTTTGCTGTTGTAATTTTGTAGTTATATGAATAAGACCTTCCATAAATGTATACTTTTATTTTTTTGAGGAAATGAAAGTTATTCTTTTGATATGCGTATATTTTTTGTTTCGTACTCTTGTTGTAGTAGCATGCGTAATGTCGATCGTTGTCAAGTTGATTTGTCGTAATTGAGCTGGGCCAACTTATTACGAAAATGGCCTTAGCCGTTTGCTCATTTTGAGATGGTCGTAGCCATTTAGTGATCTCGACTATGTCGAGTTGATTTATCATAATCGAACTGAGTCGACTTACTACGACAATGGCCTTATCCATTTGCTCGTTTTGAGGTGTTCGTGACCATTTAGCGATCTCTACTGTGTCGAGTTGATTTATTGTAATCAAACCGAGTTGACTTAATACGATAATGGCCTTATCCATTTGCTCGTTTTGAGATAGTCGTAACCATTTAGTGATCTCGACTGTGTCGAGTTGATTTATCGTAATCAAACGGTGTCGACTTAGTATGACAATGGCCTTAGCCATTTGCTCATTTTGAGATGGTCGTAACCATTTAGTGATCTCGACTGTGTCGAGTTGATTTATCGTAATCGAACTGAGTCCACTTAATATGACAATGGCCTTAGCCATTTGCTTGTTTTGAGATGGTCGTAACCATTTAGTGATATTGACTGTGTCGAGTTGATTTATCGTAATAACTGAGTCGACTTAGTACAACAATGGCCTTAGCCATTTGCTCATTTTGAGATGGTCGTAACCATTTATTCATTGGAGATGGTCGTAGCCTTTCACACATTGGAGATGGTCGTAGCCTTTCATACATTGGAGAAGACCATAGCCTTTCATACATTAGAGATGGTTGTAGCCTTTCATACATTGGAGATGGCTCTGTAGCCTTTCATACATTGGAGATGGCCGTAGCCTTTCATACATTGGAGATGGTCGTAGCCTTTCATACATTGGAGATGGCCGTAGCCTTTCAAACATCATAGATGGCCGTAGCCTTTCATACATTGGATATGGTCATAGCCTTTCATACATTGGACATGGCCCTAGCCTTTCATACATTGGAGATAGTCGTAGGTCCAGTCCCTTTGGCATGCCTGTTATGCTGGTTTGTAGAGTAACCGGCATGTCAAACTTGCCTCGTGAGCATTTCCGAGCATCGCCTCTTTAAAAACCTTTTCGAGAAAATCCAATTGGGACAAAACTCGGGTAAGGGAAAAAGAGTATGATTCAGGGGGTGCTCTTCAGAAATGGAAATACTTGATGTGAGAGATATTCCAATTGTTTTCGAGTGTCTTCCCTTCCATTTGTTTCAAGTTGAAATGACCATTTATCTGCTGTCGTAGTAATTTTGTACAGTCCGTCCCAATTGGTACCCAATTTTCCTTTGCTTGGGTCCTTAGATGCCAAGGTATTGGCTTTGAGGACGTAGTCACCTACTTTGAGCTGTCGGATTTTGGCCTTCTTGTTGTAGTATATTTCAATTTGCTATTTCTGGGCTGCCACCAGATGTGGGTCATTTCTCTCCTTTCCTCGACTTCATCGAGGTCTTGGAGTCGGTTCGAGTTGTTTTCTGCTTCTCTTATGTGTGAATACCTCAAGCTTGGTTCGCCTACTTCAACCGATATGACAACATCGGTCCCGTAAACCAGTGAGTATGGAGTTTCTCCCGTGGAAGATTTGGGGGTGATCATATGTGCCCATAGTACTTCTGGTAGCAGTTCTGGCCATAGCCCTTTGGCGTCTTCAAGCTTCTTTTTCAGTATTTCAGTATTGTCTTGTTGGATGACTCTACTTGACCATTGGCGGCAGGATGATATGGTGTGGAGAGTATTCGTTTGATGTGCAATTTGTCGAAGAATTCAGTCGTTTTCTGCTCAATGAACTGTCGACCGTTATCGCAGGTGATTTCCTTGGGGGTGCCGAAGCGGCTGGTGATGTTCTTCCATATGAAGCCGACGACCTCCTGTTCGCATATTTGGGTATATGCACCTGCTTCTACCCACTTGGAGAAATAGTTAGTTAAAACTAATATAAACCGTGCCATTCCTCGTCCAGCGGGTAACGAGCCGACTATGTCCATTCCCCACTTGATGAAGGGCCAAGGGGAGGTGACTGAGTGGAGGTGTTCTCCCGGTTGGTGTATCATGGGGGCAAAATTTTGGCATCTCTCGCATCGGCGGACATACTCTGCGGCATCTTTCTTCATGGTAGGCCACTAATAGCCGGCTTGTATTAGACAGCGCACGAGTGCGCGGTTGCGAGTATGGGCACCACAATTGCCTTCATGTACTTCCTCCAGTACTGGGGTTGTTTGATTAGGGCCTAGGAACTTGGCCAGGGGTCCTCCAAAGGTCCTTTTGTAGAGCTCGTGGTTTATCATGCAATACTTGGCGGCCTGTACACGGAGCTTCCTTGCCTCTTTTTTATCAGGCGGGAAAGTTCCTTCCTGCAAGTAGGATAAAAATTGGTTGTGCCAATCCCAGGTTAAGTTTAACGAGAGTACCTCCGCATGATCGATTACTGAGTGGAGGAGAGTGACGGCTGCAGCTACTTTTGCCAAACCGTGGGGCTGCAGCTCTGTGCACGTGGTGGCTGCAGCTCTGTGCTCTAGGGACCTGCTCGAAGCGGCACTCATCGAGTTGGGCCATCAATCTATGGATCTCCGCCTGGTACTTTTGCAATCTTTGTTCCTTGATTTGGTAAGTCCCAGTGACTTGATTTACCACGAGCTGAGAGTCGCTGTGGAGGACGAGTCGGCGGGTCCCATATTTGATGGACAATTTTATACCTACAATAACGGCTTCATATTTTGCCTCGTTGTTAGTCATCTCGAGGCATCGTATGGACTGGCGAATGATTTCTCCCATTGGGACTTTGAGGACGAGTCTTAGTCCCGATCATGAGGCATTAACGGCTCTATCCGTATAGAGAGATCATAGGTCGGTATTTGAGGTGGAGCGTAGAGTCTCCCTTTCTGCCTCTGGTAGTATTTTTGCGCTAAAGTCTGCCACGAAGTCGGCGAGGACTTGTGACTTGATGGCGGTTCTTGGGATATACGAGATGTCATGTTCGCTAAGCTCTATAGCCCATCTAGCAAGTCTGCCTGATAACTCGGGTTTATGTAGTATGCTTCTTAAGGGGAACGTGGTCGCCACATTAATGGGGTGGCATTTGAAATAGCGTCTGAGCTTTCTTGAAGTTGTGACCAGTGCCAGGGCTAATTTTTCGAGGTGTGGGTACCATGTTTCGGCGTCTACCAAGGTTTTGCTAATGTAAAAGATGGGGGATTGCATACATTTTGTTTTATGAACCAATACTGCACTGACGGCGACTTCTGACACGGCCAGATATTTCAATAGGGGCTCGCCCAGATCCGCTTTGGCTAGCAGTGGTGGTGACAACAGATATGTTTTTAGTTCTCGTAATGCTTTGACGCATTCCTTGTTCCACTGAAATCCGTTGTCCTTTCTTATCATGCTGAAAACTTTGTAGCATCTGTCAGAGGATCATGAGATGAATCTGGAAAGGGCGGCTATCTGACCCGTCAATTTTTGCACCTATTTTTTGCTGTTTAGCACTTGGGGTATTGTGGCGATTTCCTTGATTTGGTTGGGGTTGACTTTGATGCCTCATTGGGATGCAAGGAACCCTAGAAACTTCCCTGGCGCCATGCCAAAAGCACATTTCTCGGGATTCAATTTCATCCCGTACTTTTTTAGTATTTCAAAGTCAATGTTATCCTCCTCTTTTGCAAATTTCACCAGCATGTCGTCAATGTAGATTCCATGGTCTTGCCGAGTTGTTCTTTGAACATATTGGTAACTAGTCTTTGATATGTGGCCCCTGCGTTTTTGAGCCTAAAGGGCATCACTTTGTAGCAGTAGGTCCCTTGGTGGGTGATGAAGGTTGTCTTCTTCTGATCTTCTTCGGCCATCAGGATCTGATTGTAACCAGAATATACGTCTAAGAAACTTAGCAGTTCATGTCCTGTGGTGGCATCGATCAACTGGTCAATGTGGGGAAGGGGGAAGGAGTTCTTAGGGCACGCTTTATTCAGGTCGGTGAAGTCCACGCACATTCTCCACTTCCCATTTTTCGTTTTGACCATGACGGTATTGGCGACCCACTAAGGATATTTTAACTCCCTGATAGATCTATTGGCGAGTAGTTTGTCTACTTCCTCGCCAACTACTTCATTGATTGTAGCGTTGAACTTTCTTCTGATTTGTCGTACCGGTGGATGCAGCTTGTCAACATTTAGCTTATGGGTGGTGATATCTGGAAAAATCCCTGGCATATCTATATGGGAAAAGGCAAATAGGTCTGCATGGTTAGTTAAGAATTCACGGTACTTACTTGGATTGGCGAGTCCGTGTCAGATGTAGTCTTTCTTTGCAGGATTGTTGCTATCCAGTTGGATTGAATCGAGATCTTCGATCGTTGCTTTACAAGCTTTCACGATGTCAGGATCTTTGACGGTGTCTGCCGTCGGGTCGGTTTTAGTCCCCAACATGACTAATTGCTATGCCTCTGTACTCCCTTAGTTGTCCGGTGTGAGCGCAGTCTTGGGTTATTTTGTAGCACTCTTGTGCGGTGCGCAGTTCCCCCTTGATGCTGAATATTCCCCATGAGGTAGGGAACTTGACCGCTTGGTACAGGCTCAAAGGGACTGCTTGCATGGAATGTATCCATGGGTGCCCTATAATGATATTGTATGTCGTCTCCTGGTCCATCACGTGAAAAGTTGTCTCCAATGTGACCCCTCCCGCGAGGACGGTCAAGGTCACCTCTCAAGATGTACGTTCCACTGTATTGTTAAAATCGGTTAGTGTTATGCAGCGGGTATTACCCTATCCTTGAGCCCCATCTGTGTAAGGACTCTCGGGTGGATGATACAGGTGCAGCTTCCGTCATTGGTCATGACTCTCTTGACATCCATATCAATAATGCATAAAGTAATGACTACATCATCGTAATGAGAGAAATACAAACCGTCGGCATCAGACTTGTCGAAGGTGATACTTCCTTTGAAGTCGCCATACCGTTCGTGGGAGATGGCCCGTGAGTGTTGGCGAATTTGACTTGTTTGATTGCCGAGTAGTTGCCGTCGCTAACGATCATGTTTACCATCCGTGTCGGGGAAGGTGGCTTTGGTGGTCCGCAGGGTTGCTCTCGTCCACGTGCGAAGTTGGTCTTTCCTTTATTGCATAGTAGTTCTTTTAGGTATCCTTGGTTTAGCATTATGAGGACCTCTTGTTGCAGGCCTATGCAATCTTCGGTCCTGTGTCCCCGTTCCTAATAGAACTCGTACAGGACATTCGATTTCCTTATGGCGGGATCTGACTTCATCTTCTGAGTCCATTGCACCTTGGTGCCAAGCTTCTCTAGTGCGTACACTATTTCTGAAGGAGACACGCAAAAATTATGTGATGATAATAGGGGACTTACCTCTTTCATTTTGGAGTGGGCCGATGTGCCGTTCTAATGCGTCCATATGCCGGGGCGGTAGATGGGGGGATCTCATGTATGGATGATGTCGTTCTCTGTTGGAACGTAGAGAATGTTCCCGTCGTCCCTCGTGGCATTGGTCTTTACTTGTTTCCAATTGTATAGCCGTTAACCTTTGGGTTGGCCCATTGAGATCGTCTTCGTCCGCTCGTACTTCAACGCAGTAAGCGTTGTGGATTTCCTCTCATGTAATAGGGGGATACTTCATGAGGCGGTTCAGCGGTTTCTTAGGTACTTTGGAACTGTCCCTGCTTAGTCCGTTCTTGAAGGTGGTGACTGCCATCCTTTCTGATATGTTTGGCAGGCTCATTCTTACCCTATTGAATCTGGCTAGGAAGTCTCTAAGCCTTTCACGTGTGCTTTTTCTGATAGTGAAGATGTCTTTGACCCTTGCCTCTGCCTTCTTTGCACCTGCATGGGCGGTGACGAACTTATCCGCTATTTTTTCGAATGTTGGTATTCCATTGACAGGCAGTTGGGAGTACTATGTCAAGGCCCCTTTGGTTAACGTTTCGTCGAACTTTTTCAGCAACACTAATGGTACATGCTCTTTTGATAGGCTGTTACCTTTTACGGCGGTAACATAATGAATCAAATGATCCTCGGGATTAGTGGTCCTATCGTATACCCTTAAGTAAGAGGGCATCTTGAAAGTTTTCGAGATGGAGTAGGGGCAGCTTCTTCAGAGTATGTTTGCTCTACGAACCTCCACATGTCTCTTTTTGGTAACAACTTAGGGGCTCCGTGGATTTTGTCGATCTTCTCTGGTGCTCCTTCATCTGGTCGCGGAGAGCCTTTTTTTCGCTTTCCATTTCTTCCATCTTCTTCAGGATGGCGGTCAGCGTGTCATCATGGGTCTGTGTTTCGATGGGTTGATTGTTTACTCGCGTCTCTTCTTGTTCGCCCATGGCTGTGGTGATACTTGTCGTTAGTATTGCTTTCATGTTATCTGGTGGTGGTTTTTTGACTAAGCCACTCAGGGTGCTTGTTAGCCACTCTTCCAGCAATTTCCTGACCACCGACGGTGCCTCTTTGACAACGAATGTGGAAGCTCCTTTGTCATGCAAGGTCGTTGGATCTTCGGAGGAGGAAGGTGAGGTCTCTGCTTATGGTGCGGTACCGGAGGTTGTGTTTGGTGACGGCGTCGTTTCCGACCTCGTTGAGGGAGCCAAGAAGATTGGTTGTGACCCCCATTATTGCTTTGGATCTGGCGTTATTTTCGGTTATTTTTGGCTTCGCGTGGTATAGACGAGATGGTTGATCTTTAGGTGGATACTATAGTTTTGATTCTCGAAATCCCCACAGACGGCGCCAAATTGTTTGGCTCAAAAGTTATCTATTACTTTATAAGCTAAAAACAATCAAAGGATGTGAAAAGGGGTAAATCGAAATCAAATATAATAAACCTTAATATAAGATCAGCGTGGTTATAATATAAAGATAGTTGCAAGATTGGAGAACTTTTAAGAATAATCGCTTATCACAGTTGAGAGAGAGAATAGAGAGAAAATATATTATTAGATAATAACACATGGTACTTTACAACAGGGAACTCCCTTTATATAGAGGTGAGGCATCCGTTGTAAAACTATAATCCGTCGGGGGGTAATTGACGCCCTTATAAAGGGGACGTCCGAATATGAATGACGCCGTGCAGGTTCTTACGCTTAAACTGCATCCTCGCCGTATGGGACGTATGAGAGGGTTCGTGCCCTTATCACTTGGGAGTGTGGGGAGAGCAGCGTTCGCCCCCGTATGGTCAAGCCATATTTGGCCCTATACACTAATATATATTTTGTTATATATAAAAGAGTACGGAAAGAACAAAAATACAGTTTATCTATGCATATACCACATATACTTACGAAAAGGGAAAGGATCCCCTCGAGTAATGTTATGTCCATTATTCTTCAATGGAGCATAGATTTAATACACGTGTACAAAGATAAAATTAAAGGCTTGGATATTTTACTTGGTACTCTTCAAATTTTATTGTATCTATTTATTTCAACATTTAATAACTTTTTAAAACCCAAAATATTTATATGTATTGGTACTCATTCGATTTTATTTATTACTTATATTTTACACCAAAAAAGTGTAAAATAAAAATGTTGAGACATCCAGATCTAAAAATCAATTTCACTGTTCAAAGAAGAGCACAATAATAAAATCTACTTTTTGAAGAAAAGAACGTTACGTAGTGGTGAAATAAATAAAATTTTTTGAATCCAGCCCTTACTCAAATGCAACTTTGGCTTTAAAATAATTATTTTACCATTTAGTGTTGAAATAATAAATAGATAAAGGAAACTTTAAAGAGCCGAGTAAAATGATCCAAGCCTTTAATTTTACCTTCGTACACATGTATTAAATCCATTACTCCATTGATGAATAATGGACACAACGTATAGGATCCACACCAGTAACTTTATGCCCATTATTCTTCAATGGAGTAGTGGATTTAATACATGTGTACGAAAATAAAATTAAAGGCTTGGATCGGCTCTTCAAATTTTCCTTTATTCATTTATTATTTCAACACTGAGTGGTAAAATAACAATTTTAAAGTCGAAGATGCATTTGAGTAAGGGCTGAATCATTTTGTTAATACTCAAATTTTTTTTATTTATTTCACCACTACGTAACGTTCTTTTCTTCAAAAAGTAAATTTTATTATTGTGCTCTTCTTTGAACAATAAAATTGATTTTTAGATCTGGATGTAACATTTTTATTTTACACTTTTTTGGTGTAAAATATAAGCAATAAATAAAATCGAATGAGTACTAATACATATAAATATTTTGGGTTTTAAAAAGTTATTAAATGGTTAAATAAATAGAAACAAGAAAATTTGAAGAGTACCAAGTAAAATATCCAAGCCTTTTATTTTACCTTTGTACACGTGTATTAAATCTATGCTCCATTGAAGAATAATGGACATAACATTACTGGAAGGGATCCTTTCCCACAACGTATAGGATCCACTCCAGTAACGTTATGCCCATTATTCTTCAATGGAGTAGTGGATTTAATACATGTGTACGAAAATAAAATTAAACGCTTGGATCATTTTACTCGGCTCTTCAATTTTCTTTATCCATTTGTTATTTCAACACTGAGTGGGTAAATAACTATTTTAAAGCTAAAGATGCATTTGAGTAAGGGCTGGATCATTTTGTTAATACTCAAAAAAATTTATTTATTTCACCACTACGTAACGTTCTTTTTTTCAAAAAGTGAATTTTATTATTGTGCTTTTCTTTGAACAATAAAATTGATTTTTAGATCTGAATGTCTCAATATTTTTATTTTACACTTTTTTGGTGTAAAATATAAGCAATAAATAAAATTGAATGAGTACTAAACATATAAATATTTTGGGATTTAAAAAGTTATTAAATGGTGAAATAAATAGATACAAGAAAATTTAAAGAGTACCAAGTAAAATATCCAAGCCTTTTATTTTACCTTTGTACACTTGTATTAAATTTATGCTCCATTGAAGAATAATGAACATAACATTACTGGAGGGGATCCTTTCCCTTTGGTTGAACCCAATAACTTTTCCCCAAATAGTATATTTGTATTCTAAAAAAATTATTAAATATTTATAAATATTAAATTTAGAATAGAATTATTAGCATTTGAAGTCGTTGTTCTAAAATACAGAACCCATTTAATTAAAATCTTGACTCTGTTTGCTTCTATATCCCCTCCCACCCTTGGAAGTCAAATGAGGAAAAGTGGAAAACTCCATAACTAACTTAGTACAGTACTCACTACTCAGACCTCTATAACAGCATCCCAATATAACGATATTTCACTATAAAAGATAAGTTTTTTCCAAATAATTTTTTATGTTATGTTATAATATATGGTTCATATAATAATATTTTATTATAATATTCAAAAATATTCGAAACAAATGAGACTGTTGTAAAATGATTTGACTGTATATAAGAATAGACACCCTGCTAAATTTTTGGATGGATAATTCAAATGTGATTATTCGCCCCCTCATTGACTTATGAAAAGCAAGTGTAAATTTTCAAAATAGAGCTTTATTGTAGTGGGAATATGTAGTCGAATCAATCGTGCAGGGTATTAACTTTTACATCCATTGTAAATATGATCCATTACAAAGTAGAAAGGTAATTTCAATGTTTAAAAAGCCAACCCTCAATAAAAAGATTGCTTTCTGCACACTCTATGAAAAAGATGTCTTTTGATTAGCTTTCTCATCACGCGGCAAAAAGAGAAAAAAAATCCACTCTTCTTTTATGGTTAAAGTTCTATAAAGTCTTGAAAGGATTAGGGAATAGATTTTATTTTTGTTTACGTCTAACTAATAAATGCATGATATTCCTTCCGTTTTAATTTATGTATCTTAGAATTCACTCGATTGATTTCCACGTAATTGATGACTTTGATATAGAGAAAAGAGTTGTAAAAATAATTGCAAAAGATTACAAAATGAAATATCCACATTTTCTTAAATAAAATGAAGCAGAAATTACAAAGCTCACGTAAAAGTAAATGTTACATTTGAAAAACACAAATGACAAGAGTGAAAACTACACAATATAGCCGCTTCCAAAAATAATAAGTAGCTGATAAAATATATACTTTTAATACAAACTTTTTTGTATACTTGGTATAATTATTTTTGAATGATCGGTCAATGTGTTGTCCGAGAAAGATCTCTAAGCATAGTCTTCAGAGACTGGAAGGGGATCATGTGATCCAATAAACACATCACCATAAATAAGCCCAGCTAATCCTCCACCAATGAGTGGGCCGACCCAATAGATCCAGTTTTGAGAGAAATCTCCAGAAACCACAGCAGGCCCAAAAGATCGAGCCGGGTTCATTGACCCACCACTAAATGGGCCAGCAGCCAAGATATTTGCTCCAACAATGAACCCAATTGCAATAGGTGCAATTGTTCCAAGGGAGCCATTTTTGGGGTCTGCTGCAGTAGCATAAACAGTGTAGACCAGTGCAAAAGTTATGACTATCTCCATTACTACTCCTTCAAATCCAGTGAGCCCAGCAGCAACTCCATGGGTAGGAACAGCCTGTAAGAGCCCAATATGTGGGCCCATTAAGTTAGAAATGATACCAGGTAGCCATTTTAAAAAGCTGTCATTTAGAAATTAGCCAATATATCCCAAATTTCAGTTTTCAGTTCAATTTTTTGGATACAAAAAATATCCTAAATTGTCCTGAAATTGAAATTTTTGATTCAAATTTTCATGACAAAAGAAGTATTGGCTAATACCTAAATAGCAGTCCTAAGATTAGCTATTTCTATACTTCCCACTTATAACTCTTGTTACTCAAATAGTCAAAGTCAGACTTTATGTTTATTTTTTCTAGTCAGTATAATTAATCAATAGGGTTAAACAAATATTATATATAAATAATAATATATTTTTTGATAATTTTTAATTTAAGTGGTTGGATGGGTGGTTATTTGGTTAAAATTAAACAACCCCTACATAATACGTACCAATCCTCCAGTAACGAATTTGAGTAGAAGGCAAGCAACTGTAGAGCCAAGCACTTGGGCAATCCAGTAGAAGAAACCTGTCAAAATAGTTATATTGCCACCAACAGCCAATCCAAAGGTGACAGCTGGATTCAAATGGCCACCTGAGATATTGGCCGCCATTGAAACTCCAACAAATAATGCAAATGCATGTGCCACAGCCACTGCTACTAAACCAGCTGGGTCTAGAGCTGCATCTGTTGTCAACTTATCTGCAAAATCACCCAACAAATAAAAAATACTATAGTTTGATATATAATATATTTTTCTCTACTCACATATACTTCTCATAACTATTAGCGAACCCAGAAATTTTCTCAAAGATATAAAAAAAAACAAAAAAACCCGACAAAAAATATTTAATATATGTTAGATACATCTAAAATCTAATATTTTACTTATATATACAGTGTAATTTTTCGTAATATTTTGACCATTGACCACCCTTAGCAAAACGTGGTTTCGCCCCTACCCATAGCATGCAAACCTTAATAAAAATGCCTTTTGAAACATGTGTGTTTTCTCATTGCACAGCCGAGATTCATAATCTTTTCTAAGAATATTTCTATGATAAGCATAAAGACATAATAAACTTATTCTCTCTATGTAACGAAATAGAGGTTTGAATTTAAATGGCTTACGGCATCACAAAATTGACACCTAAGGATGGTAATACAAATGTTTTACTTACTGTAAGAAATTGCAGACCCAACACCAGCAAACACAAAGAGAAGAGTAGCAATGAATTCAGCTAGGTATGCCTTGATTGAGGATGCAGTAACAGAGTCATTATAGTTACCAAAGGCAATCTTCACCATTTTTGCTCCCAACTAAAAACTTGTTAATTAACCAAATATTGATGGTTTTAGAAGTTACAGAAATAATAGCTTATATAGTTGAGACTATAATTAGAATGAAACGGAAAAAAATAAGTTTATTTGCGTATTGGGTTAGGTTTCACCGACCATGCATGGGGCCTTATTTGAGTAGAGTCAGGCAAATGATTGGTGCAGGCCCAACCCACCGGCTTTCTTTGATATAATATTAAACATTATTGGGGTTTAATTATGTAGACAACTAATTAAGTTCAATTTGTTGTAAAATAAAAGCAATGCAGTAAAATGTAAATAAGAAGAGATAGAAAGAAGGGAGAAGAGTTTTGTTCTTTCACTTTGGTGTATTTTTCCATTGCAATTACATGGCCTTTTAAGGCATAAAAAGCAAAGAAGAGTGACATAAAATAAGAGATTTAATCTTTCAATTATTCACAACATGGGCATCCAATGTAGCATCCAATGTTGTAAAATTATTCATAACACTCCCCCTTGGATGTCCATGTAACATAATGTGTCTCACTAAGAACTTACAAAAAAAAATTGGGATGTACATAGTTATTTATAATATACATTGCTTGTTGCCTCATTAAAAACCTTACTAAGGAAAACCCAGTGGGACAAAACCTTGGTTAAGGAAAAGAGTGCAGCATGTACTTACTCCCCCGATGAAAAATCACTTAATGTTTCGAAGACGACGCATTCCAATCTTATATATCAGCTTTTCAAATATTGAGGTTGGTAATGCCTTAGTGAACAGATCAACCAAATTATCACTTGAACGAACTTGTTGTACATCTATTTCACCACTCTTCTGAAGATCATGAGTGAAAAAGAATTTTGGTGAAATGTGTTTTGTTCGATCTCCTTTGATATATCATCCTTTCAATTGAGCTATGCATGCAGCATTGTCTTCATACAATATTGTTGGAATATTCTCTTTCGAAGAAAGACCACATGTTTGCTGAATGTGTTGAGTTATAGATCTTAACCAAACGCATTCTCGACTTGCTTCATGAATGGCTATTATCTCTGCATGATTTGAAGAAGTAGCAACCATAGTTTGTTTTGTCGAACGCCATGATATGGCCGTACCTCCACTTGTAAATAAATAGCTTGTCTCAGATCGACCTTTGTGTGGATCAGACAAATATCCTGCATCTGCATAACCAATCAATGATGGCTTGGATTCATTTGAATAAAATAAACCCATATCAATGGTCCCTTTGAGGTATCTAAATATATGTTTAATACCATTCCAGTGTCTTTGTGTTGGCGAAGTACTAAATCTTGCCAATAAGCTTACCGAGAAAGCTATATCTGGTCGGGAATTATTAGCAAGATACATTAATGCCCCAATTGCACTAAGATATGGTACTTCGGCACCAAGAAGCTCTTCTTCATTTTCATGAGGTCGAAATGGATCTTTCTTTATATCAAGTGATCTTACAACCATCGGGGTACTCAATGGATGTGCTTTATCCATATAGAATCGCTTTAAAATCTTTTCGGTGTATGTTGATTGATGGACAAATATTCCATCTTTCATATACTCAATTTGTAGACCAAGACAAAATTTTGTCTTTCCAAGATCTTTCATTTCAAATTCTTTCTTCAAACAGTCTACTGTTTTTGGAAGCTCCCAGGAGTTCCAATGATATTTAAATCATCAACATATACGACGATTATAACAAATTCAGATCCAGACCTTTTTATAAAGACACAGGGACAAATTGGATCATTCTTGTACCCTTCTTTCAACAAGTATTCACCCAGACGATTGTACCACATACGACCTGATTGTTTCAATCCGTACAAAGATTTCTGAAGCTTTATTGAACAAGTTTCTTGAAAACCTTTATATGCTTCTCGCACTTTAAATCCCTCAGGTACTTTCATAAAAATTTCGCTGTCTAATGATCCATACAAATAGGATGTAACAACATCCATTAGATGCATATCAAGTTTTTCTTGCACTGCCATATTTATGAGATACCTGAAGGTGATAGCATCCACTACAGGAGAATATGTCTCCATATAATCAATTCCAGGCCTTTGGGAAAACCCTTGTGCCACAAGTCGTGCTTTATATCTAACGACTTCATTTTTATCATTTCGTTTTCGCACAAAAACCCATTTATACCCTATTGGATTTATGCCTTCAGGCGTTCGAACTATGGGTCCAAAGACTTCACGTTTTCCAAGTGAAGTTAACTCTGTCTGGATAGCGTCTTTCCATTTTGGCCAATCATTTCTCTGTCTACATTCATTGACAGATTTTGGTTCAAGATCCTCATCTTGTTGCATTATTTCAATAGCAACATTATAAGCAAAAATGTTATCGATAACAATATTATTTCGGTTCCATCTTTTCCCGGTTGAGACGTAACTTATTGATATCTCTTCATTTTTATTATTTTCAGGTACCTGGACCTTCCCCAAGGTCTTATCATTTGTTACATCTTGGGGCTCTTCTTGAGCCACTACCTCTGTGTTATGTTTACTTTGATCACTTGCTCCTTTTCTTCTTCGAGGATTTTTGTCTTTAGAACCGATTGGTCTACCACGTTTCAAGCAAGGCTTAGGCTCATTTGCTTTAATTAATTGTCCTTCCGGGATATCAACTCGAATTGGAGCATTAGCAGTTGGAATATGTGACTTAGTCACCCTTGGTAGGTTAGTGAATGCATCTGGCAATTAATTTGCAATATTTTGCAAATGAATAATCTTTTGAACCTCTTGTTCACATTGATTTGTTCGAGGATCTAAATGAGACAGTGATAATGCATTCCAATCTATCTTCATTTTCAACTGCTTATTTTCTCCCCCTAATGTTGGATATACTGATTCATCAAAATGGCAATCAGAAAATCTTGCCGTAAATAAATCTCCAGTCATTGGCTCTAGATATTTTATAATAGAAGGAGATTCATATCCAACATATATCCCCAACCTTCTTTGGGGACCCATCTTTGTGCGTTGTGGTGGAGCAATTGGAACATATGTCGCACAACCAAAGATCCTAAGATGGGAAATATTTGGCTCCTGACCAAAAGCCAACTGCAATGGGGAGACTTTATGATAACTTGTGGGCCTTATCCGCACAAGTGTTGCTGCGTGCAAAATAGCATGACCCCATACTGAAATGGGAAGTTTTGTTCTCATAAGCATTGTCTAGCAATTAATTGGAGGCGTTTGATCAATGATTCTGCTAGACCATTTTGTGTATGAACATGAGCAACCGGATGCTCAATTGTTATCCCGAGTTGAAATACAATAATCATTAAAGGCTTGGGATGTAAACTCACCAGCATTGTCAAGACGAATTGTCTTAATTGCATAATCTGGAAATTGTGCTCTTAACTTTATTATTTGAGCCAACAATCTCGCAAATGCCATATTGCGAGTTGATAGTAAACACACATGTGACCATCTTGTAGATGCATCTACCAAAATCATATAATATTTGAATGGTCCACATGGAGGGTGAATGGGCCCACATATATCACCCTGTATACGTTCCAGAAATGCGGGGGATTCCATCTTAACTTTAATAGTTGATGGTCTAATAATTAATTTTCCTTGAGAACATGCAGCACAAGAGAATTCCTTAAATTGAAGAATCTTTTGATTCTTCATTGCATGTCCATGTGAATTCTCAATTATTTTACGCATCATATTAGAACCAGGATGGCCCAATCGGTCATGCCAAATAATAAAATTATCTTGATTAGTAAACTTCTCATTTACTACGGCATGTGTTTCAATCCTGCTAATACTTGTATAGTACAAGCCGGAGGAAAGAGCAAGTAACATTTCAAGCACATATTTCTTACCGGACATTATTGTAGTAATATAAAGATATTCAATCTTTTCATTATTGGTAGTCTCAATATGATAGCCATTTTGGCGAATATCTTTGAAACTTAATAAGTTTCTTTGAGATTTACTACAATATAGTGCTTCATCAATAGCCAAATTTGTTCCTCCCGGTAGTAATAAATTGGCTCTTCCAGAACCTTCAATTAATCTTGTACTACCGGATATTGTATTAACATCCGCTTCTTTCATTACCAAATAAGAGAAATACCTCTTATCTTTTATAATAGTGTGTGTTGTAGCACTATCCAGAAGACATATATCATCTTTATTAATCTTGAGTCCAACTGAAGACTGAGGAATGTTCATATTCTTCATAAAAAAAGGACAAATAATACATTATAAGAAATATGAAAGTCAAGCAAAAAAAATATTAAGAAATACATTAGGAATGTAGAAAACTAGCAACACATGATGCATTAGGAAAATACACTCAAGAAAAATAAACTAGTTGCAAACATAAAAATAACAACTTTTATAGCTTCATTCCCAAGTAAGATGATTAGTTCTTCAGTCAATATCCTCGAAGAAGTCTCCAACTTCTAAATGAGTAATATTTGTTAGGCCTTCAAAATCATCATCTTTATATGCAAGATGTGCCTTAGAATCATATTTATATGCAAATGGCTTCAGACTCCAAGGCTCAATGAGCCCAATCTGTGAGAGCAAAGTTGAGGATCTCGGACTCAACATCGAGTCCTCACCAAAGCAAAACAAACATATATCCTCAACCATAAGCTAATAATTTTGTCACCATAATCAAATTTGCTTCTTCACAATTGTATATGCTTCGAGAAAATAACATAACGTATAATTAATGAAGCATGATATAACTTGTTAAATTGATTTAATTGCAAATCTGCCAAAGTAGTCACGAACATGAAACACATTTATAAGATGTTTATTCACATATTGAGAAATAACGTCAAAAATAACTAATTATATAATCACACCTACCCTTTCTACCATGGATTATATACATAATCACATTTATAACTTAAATTGGATCATGTTCCTTTCAACAATACAAATATAGAAGCTGACCTACATACTTGATCACCAAATATACTAATTATATAATCTCATACATTTAACATGAGTTTTCATTTGCCTTGGATGCTCCATAATGAGCTATTAAGCTAATAATATTATAGCAGACCATTCTAAGAGCAAACAGAAAGCAATATAATAAGATTAAGCTAAGCTAAATAGTTTCAAAAGCGCAGAAGAATTGAATAGCAAACTGCATCAGTACAAATTTCCATTTAAGAGAGCCAATCTTTATATTCGTCCATTCTTATACATTAGGAGGTGAGACGAATACCTTAATCAAATATGGCTCAACTTAGCGGGAGTTAAGAATAAAATTAGAGCTTCGTGCTGATAACGTGTTGTAAAATAAAAGCAATGCAGTAAAATGTAAATAAGAAGAGATAGAAAGAAGGGAGAAGAGTTTTGTTCTTTCACTTTGGTGTATTTTTCCATTGCAATTACATGGCATTTTATAGGCATAAAAAGCAAAGAAGATTGACATAAAATAAGAGATTTAATCTTTCAATTATTCACAACATGGGCATCCAATGTAGTATCCAATGTAGCATCCAATGTTGTAAAATTATTCATAACACAATTACATATATAGTAAACGGACATTCCAACAATTGAATTGAAATTTTTGGTTGATAAGCTTAACTACTACTACTACAACATTTCAAATAAGTGACGAAGAATAGAATCTTAACCCCCCCCCCCCCAAAAAAAATAAGAAAAAAATAAAGAAGGTATTTGTGATGTCACTATCAATCATTTTGAGAATAAAATAACCAAAATGACGTTCCAAAACGTGGGGGTATCGTGGTATAGTACATCCATCCATGTCACACCTTAGTTTTTTTTTTTATTTATTATTATTGTTATTTTTTTTAAATGTTACAATTTTGTTGTGGTTGAAAATAAGAAAGAGCAAAAAGAGAATTAAGGGGCTATCTTGGTGCCGGATTTATTAGGGAACATTCACTTTTAGCTTGCAACATAAATTATTTATATTTGGTATTCGTAAATTACTTGCGAGATACGAATTCAATTGATCTCTTCGGTCTAAGCAACTTTGGATCAAAGACAAATCTAAGCTATAGTGTGGGCCAGGGGCGAAGCTACGTGCATTCATGGGTGGTCGACTGACCACCCTTCGTCGAAAAATTATACTCCGTATAAGGTAAAATATTACTTGTTATTGATTAAAAATAGACTTTGAACACCCTTAAATAGTCCAATAGCAAATGTTTGAACATCCTTATTGAATTTTCTGGGTTCGCCACTGTATATAAAAGATATTTTTTGACTAATATATTGAGAGCAACTATACGGTACCATTTCCTTACACGCTATATATACCTTCTTTCTTTCACTATATATATATATATATATAAAAGATATTTTTTGACTAATATATTGAGAGCAACTATACAGTACCATTTCCTTACACGCTATATATACCTTCTTTCTTTCACTGTCTTTTTGTACTTTGTTGTTTTGTACTACCTTTTAAAAGGTTATTAAGTTAAACCTATTTTTTTGCATATTAAGAGAAAATTGCTCTAATGATTAGAGTTCTTCACTTTCAACGACCCTTGGGAAGAAGGGTCATTGATCCTTGGAGTTTTAAATCACCATAGAAGGAAAGAGAGAGAAAGAAAAATTAGTTTGATGGTTTACCAAATCAAAAGCAAAATAAAAGAAAAAGTAAGACCTCTTCTACGATTTTAGAACAATTCTTTTTTAAAACAATTAACAAAAGAAGAAGAGTAGATACAATTGCGCGGCATTGATCTCATAATTGTGTACATTTTTGTGCTTTTCTGTTTTCTGATTCCTGGGTTTTTACTTTTTATAATGATTTGTGTCTACTAATACAATTAGATAACAATTAAATTTATAACGTAATTTCAAGGACACATGATTTCACCTAATATCAATTGATAAATATAAAGATTAGTGATAGAAATTAACATTTATTATAAAATATAACTATAGTGGATGGCCATAACCAACAAATGAGTAATACCCATTACTCTCCGGCCTCATTTGTTTGCACTTAATGGAGGTCTGAATCTTAATCATTCAGATCTCAGACATTAAGTGCATTTGTTTTTAAAGTCTGAATCTTAATTATTCAGATCTTAATCATTAAGTGTGTTTGTTTTTTTAACTTCACAGCCACTTAATGGGTCTGAATAGGTTTGTATGATTAAGGTCTACGACAGAGACTTAATTTCATTAAGATGGTATCACATATTTATCTGCCGTCACCACCTACCATTACAAACTACCACCATGCCACCACTACCACCCTACTCAACCACCACCATCACCTCTACCACCACTACCACCACCACGCCATCATCATCCTCAATCACAGCTGCCATCATTATCGACCATTACCATCCATTATTCCCACCACTCCGACCACCATATACCATTATCACCCACAATTAACACCCATCCAGCTCAACTATCACAACTGACCACCCCATCACCATCAACAACCTCAGTCGGCATTGCTCACCATTATAACATACCACCACTCACCCACCATCTATCTCAGTAATAACTACTACCACCACCCGCCATTCTTAACTATCACCACCCACCACCACCATCCTCAATCATAATCACCACCATTACCAATCACTACTAGCTACTAGCATTAACCACCATCATCAACCAAAACTACTACCAACCACCACCTTTAGCCGGCATCACCCTTTCGCCATCACCCGTTAGCCATCACCAACAACTATTATCATATTTAAAAAACTACATATTTTATTGATAGAATATTAGATTAGTTAGTATTTCATTTGAATTGTATGTTTATTAATTTTCAAATAAAGATAAATTTAAAACATTCAGATGTTAAAAATCAAACAGTCTTAATTATTTCTATTCAGATCTTAATACACATCTTAATATATTCAGATGTGTATCCAGATTCAGATGTCTTAATCTTAATACGCATCTTGATATTCAGATGTGTATTCAGATTCAGACGTCCTAATCTTAAAAAAAACAAATGAGGCCTCCGTAACTTCCACTACTCTAATACTTATGGAGTTATGTTGTAACTCTTATACCTCCCCCATGATATTCCACCATGATCTCAAATGTTTGATGGCATATTGTGATGACCCAAAAATGTTCGAAAATCTACACTCATGCATTAGAATTGGCTTATTAGCGTTAACTGATGTTAATTAGTTAATTATGCATAGATTCAGGCGGTTTAGAAGTGAAAACTAAACGAAAAGCTGTATTTGAGGCTTGAGTTTGGCCGTGGAATCGAGGTAAGTGTTTGGTCTAACCTTTAGCTTGAGGGAATAAGTGTTGTTGTCTTATTTGCTATGTGTTAGTGTTGAGTACGACGTATAGGTATAGTGACGAGTATCTATACGTTGATGTTGAGCATGCAAGTGAGTCTTATATTGTGACTGTTGTGTCTCTTATCACGTACTGTTCATGCTTAATTTGATGATTCTCTATGTTGAACAAGTCTTATGATATTTTCTAGGTATTATATCATTGTTGAGTATTAACTCAAGTTGAGACTTATTTTGTGAAGTTAACTGTTGAAATAAGATTGGTTATTGTTGATTTCCTTACCGGATGTTATTGTTTCTACTGTTTGGGTGAGGAAGAGTGTAAAGTAAGAAGGGTGATGCCATGCACGATATTACGAGTGAGTGTTAATGCACGAAGAGTGATGTCGTGCCATATTTTATGAGTGTTAATGCATGAGGGGTGATGTCGTGCCATGATTATGAGAGCTAATGCACGAAGGGTGATATCGTGTCGTTTCTGTTGTTCCTTATGGCGAGGACGAGCTTAAAAGCACAAAGGGTAATGCCGTGCAAGTGTTACATTTCATTATTCATGTTGATTCAAATATGGTGTTTACCTTGTTTCTCTACTGAATTACTGTCAGAATTTGATATTCCCCGCAACATATTTTCCTATCTCGTCTTTATCTGTTAAATTTATGTTATTATTGTTTCCTCGTATATAATTTAACTGCATTGATTTATATTGATGTCATGTCCTAGCCTCGTCACTACTTCACCGAGGTTAGGCTTGACACTTTGTAGTACATGTGTCGGTTGTACTGATACTTTACTCTGTACTTTCTGTGTAGATTTTGGTGCCGGACCTCATGAGTAGAGTTTGGGTTGCTGCCTTCAGTCCACGGGAGACCCAAGGTAGATTTGCTGGCATTCGCAGACCGCGGAGTCCTCCTTTATCCCCCATTTTTGATTTCATGTTTCTTTCTATTTTGAGAGCAGGCGTACTTCTTTCAAACCAATATTTGTAAAATTTCTTAGACTTTTGTGGATTGTGATACCAGTTCATTGGGATAGTCTAACTTTGGCACTTTATATCTGTTTAGCAATAGTTATTATTTATTGTTGTTTTAGTTAAGAAAATTAATGTGTTAAAGTTGTATTGGTTGGCTTGCCTAGCTTTTAAGAGTAGGTGTCATCACGATCCCGATGGTGAGAAATTTGGACCGTGACACATATTTATAGAATTCTTTTGGTATAGCTCTATGTAATACTATAAATAAAAGATGATAAGTCATTTTGTAACACACTTGAATATATGAAAGAAATAAGAATCTCTCATCTCTTGCTCCTTCTTGTCTATTTTTTTGTTTTATATTATTACTTTGAGCTAAATTTTTTAACACATTTTTCGGCACGAATTGCTATATTCTTCTAATACTTCCTAAAAGAAGTGAAAACCTTCCATGGAAGCTACAATTGCTTTTGCTTATTTGCCAAGTGATAAGTTGATATTTCATGTCGTTGGTAAGTTAGCCCATGTTTTAAACTCATCTCATCTTTTGCTTATTTTCCAAGTGATAAATTGACATTTCATGTTGTTGGTAAGTTAGCCCATGTTTTAAATTCATCTCATTACGAGAACCAAGAAAAAAATGTATATAATCAGGTATCCTTCTACTGGGATTTATTTATGATTTGGAAATAAGTTTCTACCAATTTTTCAAACTAAACTATTTTGATTCGCATATACAAGATCAATTCATACGTACTATTTTTAGTTTCTAAAGTAGTGTAATCTAACCACTACATGATACGCAAGTTGTTTTCACGTAAGTCAAAATTTGAGAATCAAAAAGCTATTCCTTCTTATAAGCCTTTGTACATCCAAAATAATTTTAATTTGTTTTATAAAGACTATAAGGAGTTATTCCCTTTTAATGGATTTTTTTAAGTTTACCATACATGCTTTGTGCAAAAGTGACCGTTGTTGCATTTAATTCTTTTGGGAAGTAATTCTTTTCTAGTCTCAAACTTGATGAATTTGAATGGAATTCAAAGGTATAAATTCACATCTAGAGAGTTTCACCTAACTGTTAGTTGTTATTTTAAAAGGTATAGCAATAATATTTAGTAGGTGCTATGTATTACTCTCTATTTTATCCATAATAAAATAATATCAATATTCAAACGATTTGACTATTCCACAAGACGTATAATGGTTTGAACTCTTCAAATATGATATTAAAATATTATCGTAAATAAATTTTAGACACAATAAACCTGTGCTCTGATACCACTGATGGATTGCGTATAGGTGTTCGTAACACGCAGCGGAAGACAATAACAATCCTAGGTAGATTTTTTCGTGTTTAAAATTTATTTACATGTCAAAGATCGGATCTAAGACGTACCTGGTGGAGAGAGTTTCGTTTCCGAATTTCTTCGATAGTGCGAAGACTCTATGCGTATCCACACCGAGACCGATCCTTGCTATCAACTCTTTGATTAATGAAACTCGCGAACAAATTTGACGAAATATTGTGTTGAAATATTTCTCAAAAATCTCAACTCAAATATAGAAGAACAAGAAACACTTTTCTTGCAATTGTATTTTCTCTCTTGGCTTTGTATTATATTCTCACTTTCACAAAGTGATATTCTTGCTGCTCATCTGAAATATTTTTACTTCCTCACGTTATTTGCTGAACGTGAGAATTAGTGCAACATACTGGACTTCTTATAATTTTACATTATAAGTACAAATCCTATTCACAATAGGACAAATTAGCCAACAAATCCTTTTACACTTAAATTACTTTAAGAATCCTTTTTCCAATTGAATGAGGAAAAGTCAAAAGGCAGTATCCTTTTCCAAGTCTAATGCCTAACAATATTTTCCAATTGAAATTGGAATCTCACTTGGGCAAATGTTTGCCGACAAGTCCTTTTTGGACTCTTACGCCACTTAATCCAATTCAAAGTTGGATTACAAGCATAATTAATATTATATATACAACTTTTGTGCAATATTAATTATATTATATATATTTCAATCAAGAGATAGAGTTTAATTTTCTATTTCAAATAGAAAACTTTAATTTGTTCACAATATTAATTATATCCTATGTGCTAGCAAAGAATATAATAATATTTCATTTGGACTAATAACAATATTTATTTGACTAATTAAATTCTTTAATTTAATTATCAAATGATAAAGTAACTAATCCTTTAGCAAAGATCAGAACACTCGTTAGTGTGCGACCCCATAGGTTCAATACTAAGCCGGTAGTAAGTTAATCACATTAATATACTAATCAAGGGTGGCGTCTAGCAACACTCCTTAACGACCGGATAGCACGAAGTATACAATTTACTCTCAAGAACCAGTAGAAGAATAATGTTGTAATTCCTTCTGTCCTTATAGCTCTGGATCACCCTAGGATTGGTTCAACTGTCAAATCCTAATAGGCGACCAACTATGTATTCATGTGAAATATAATCGACCATTGAATGGCCTAAGAAACCCTTTTCTTCTTTCATTCAATTGCCCTGGCCAAGGTCTTAGTTTGGTCGTTTATAATTCATGGCAACATGGAGCTTAAACTCATTACCAAGAGTTGACAGATTCCATCTTGATCAATCACTAATTCTACAAGTATTTAATCGTACCCAATATCCTTTCAACTATCGCCCTAAGGCCATAGGTGTCTGGTATCAAAGCACAATAAATGACTTGTCAATTACTATGACGATCTCAGGTCAAAGGAAACTGTTACATCATATTCTTCAAGAGAATATCCTATTGAGAGTTTATGGTAATTCTAACCATTAGGAATTATCCAATGAGTCGGTTCAATGATCATATCTCTATATGCATCATCTACTTATGTGATTTAGTTAATGAGATCAACTAATCTTTATCCCATAAATACGATCACATAAATATTGATCTAACCGGATTACTAATGTCCAAATTAATAATCCTACGATCAAGAACAAATTTAGATTAAATTGTAAGAGACTTTGCTCTCATTATCATGATCTCTATCACGATGACAAATCTCAAAGTTTAATCAAGGACATTATCAAATTAATCAAGTAATTAATAACAATGATAAAATAATATCAAATGCCATATAAATTTTATATCAAATAATGTACGCAAAAATATGTTCAAATCATCAAATATGATATTGGATCTAGGGCATATCTATTATATCCCTAACAATCTCCCACTTGCACTAGAGCCAATCGCTCTTGTACTTCATTCCCAATTTCCACTTGTGCTTGTCAAACTCCTTTGCGCCAAGAGCTTTAGTGAATGGGTCTGCAGCATTTTCCTTTCCATCGACCTTTTGAATCTCGACGTCTCCACGTTCAATGATCTCTCTTATCAAGTGATACCTTCGCAGAACGTGTTTGGATTTTTGGTGTGATCTTGGTTCTTTTGCTTGAGCAATGGCTCCAGTGTTGTCGCACAACAGTGGAACCGCACCTTCTATTGAAGGAACCACACCAAGTTCTGTTAAGAACTTTTTCATCCATACAGCTTCCTTAGCAGCTTCACTAGCTGCTATATATTCTGCTTCGGTCACTGAATCAGCTACCGTAGCTTGTTTGGAACTTTTCCAACTCACTGCACCACCATTTAAAGTGAATACATAACCAGAAATAGATTTGCTATCATCTCGATCTGAAGAGAAACTTGCATCAGTATAACCTTCAAGTTTCAACTCAGAATCTCCATAGATGAGGAATTGGTCTTTAGTCCTTCTTAAGTACTTAAGAATGGTCTTCACCACCTTCCAATGTTCCTCACCAGGACTTGCCTGATATCGGCTAGTCACTCCAAGTGCATAAGCCACATCAGGACGTGTACATGTCATGGTATACATGATAGCTCCCACTGCACTAGCGTATGGGATCCTACTCATGCGTTCTCTCTCTTCGGGTGTTTTAGGACAATCCTCCCTACTGAGAGTAATTCCAGTGCCTATTGGTAGATAGCCTCTTTTGGAATTATCCATGTTATACCTCTTTAAGATGGTATCAATGTACAAAGACTGGGAAAGTCCAAGCAGCTTCCTAGATCTATCTCTATAAATCTTTATTCCTAATATATAAGCTGCTTCTCCCAAGTCTTTCATGGAGAACTGTTCAGATAGCCAAATCTTGGTACTTTGCAATGCCGGTATGTCATTCCCTATGAGCAATATATCATCAACATACAATACTAGGAATATAATTGTGCTCCCACTAACCTTTTTGTATACACAAGGTTCTTCTTCGCATCTAACAAAATTGAACTTTTCAATTGTCTTGTTAAATCGAATATTCCAACTTCGAGAAGCTTGCTTCAGTCCATAAATGGATCTTTGTAGCTTACAAATTTTATTATGATCAGACGAAGATGTGAAACCTTCAGGTTGTGTCATGTACACATCCTCTTCTAGCTCACCATTTAGGAAAGCTGTTTTCACATCCATTTGCCATATTTCATAATCATAGTATTCTGCTATAGCAAGCAAAATCCGAATTGATTTGAGCATTGCCACGGGAGAGAAAGTCTCGTCATAGTCGACTCCTTCTTTTTGACGATATCCCTTGGCAACAAGACGGGCTTTGTAGGTCTCCACCTTTCCGTCTGCTCCAATCTTTTTCTTAAAAACCCATTTACAACCTATAGGTTTTATATCCTTTGAAGGTTCAACTAAAGTCCATACTTTATTTTCCTTCATGGATTCCATTTCGGATTCCATGGCTTTTTGCCATTTCTCATAATCGGAACTTTGTATAGCCTCTTCGTAGGTCTTAGGGTCATCATCATTATGATCAACCTCGTTTGATACATCATCTTGTACCAATAAATTTAATCTAGTTGGTACATGACGTTCTCGTGTAGACCTTCTAAGAGGTACTTGTACAACTTGTTCACTTTGTGTTGGATTTGATTGTTGTTCAATTTGGTTTGGAACTGGTTCATTAACTTGTTCTTGAACTTCATTTAGTTCTTGAACTTCAACCGTTGAAGATGGCAACTTCCTTGGCAACTTCAAAATATCCAATAAAGGTTCTTCAACTTGGGTCTCATGATCATTATTTTGTGTTGGTTCATTAGTTTCTTGAACTTCATCAAGTTCTATTTCTCCATCATAATTTCCTTCTAAAAGAAATTCCCTTTCCAAAAAGGTTGCTCCTCTGGCCACAAACACTTTATGGTCAGAAGGGTGATAGAAATAATATCCCATTGTTTCCTTGGGATACCCAATGAACCTACACTTATCAGATTTTGAGTCAAGTTTATTGGACTGTAGTCTCTTAACATAAGTTGGACAACCCCAAACTTTAATATGTTTAAGGTTAGGCTTACATCCTTTCCATATCTCATATGGTGTTGTAGAGACTGACTTAGTGGGAACTTTATTAAGTAAGTATGTTGCTGCTTCTAAAGCATATCCCCATAAATTTATTGGAAGATCAGTGAACCCCATCATAGATCTCACCATATCTAATAAGGTTCGATTTCTCCTTTCAGACACACCATTGTGTTGTGGTGTTCCTGGAGGTGTCCACTGTGAGAGAATTCCATTCTCTTTTAGATATCTAGTAAAATCTTCACTAAGATATTCTCCACCTCTATCAGACCTTAGTATTTTGATACTTTTACCAGTCTGATTCTCAACTTCACTACGGAACCTTTTGAACATTTCAAAAGATTCAGACTTATGTTTCATAAGATACACAAATCCATATCTTGACATATCATCAGTGAAGGTGATGAAGTAAGAATATCCACCTCTAGCTTGAATTTTCATGGGCCCACAAACATCTGTATGAATTAGTCCCAATAATTCAGAAGCTCTTTCTCCACTTCCAATAAATGGAGATTTGGTCATTTTTCCTTTGAGACATGATTCACAAGTTGGATATGATTCAAAATCATACTTATCAAGGTACCCTTCCTTGTACAACTTGTTAATTCTTTTCTCTCCAATATGACCAAGTCTACAATGCCAAAGGTATGTTTGATTTACATGATCATCTCTTTTCCTCTTAAGACTTGAAACATGCATAATCGAATTAGCATTCACATTTGGTAAGACGTAAACATCATGTTGGAGATAGCCATTCACATATAAATTATCACTATAATAAATAGAGCAAATACCATTGCCTATATTAATGCGAAAACCACGTTTGTCTAACATAGAAGCTGAAATTATGTTCGAAACAAATTTAGGAACGTAATAACAATCATCCAACATAAGTACTTTGCCCGTAGGCATTATTAAAGAAATTGATCCTACAGCTACGGCTGCAACTTTTGCACCATTTCCTACTTGTAGATTAACTTCTCCTTTCTTCAACCTTCTACTTATGTGGAACCCCTGCAACATATTACAGATGTTATAACCACTGCCAGTATCTAATACCCACAATGAAGAATTAGTAGTAGTTAAAGAAACCTTGAAAACATTTTTCATTAAAGTCTTACCTTGTTTCTTGTCCTTTAAGGTTGCAAGATACTCCGAGCAGTTTCTCTTCCAATGTCCTATTTTCTTACAATGGAAACATACAACATCAGATTGGTCAGCTTTGCCTTCTTTGCCTTTGGGTTTGGTCACACCATCCTTGGGCGCAGTAGGCTTTTTCTTGGGTTTACTTTTACCCTTACCCTTCTTCTTAGAAGAGTTTCCAACCAACATGATAGTTCCTTTCTTCTTCTCGGATGCAAGTTGATTCTCATAATCAATTAGCATGTTAAGCATCTCATGAAGATCACAATCCATTTTATTCATATTGAAATTAATAACAAATTGTGAAAAGGATTCTGATAGTGACTGCAAGATCAAATCTTGAGAAAGCTCTTTACCCAGTTTGCACCCCAACTTCTCAAGTTCTTCAATAAGATCAATCATATGATTGACATAGGGTCCAACTGGAGAGTTTCCGGTCAATTTGGATCCAAATAAAGCCTTAGATAGCTGGTATCTAGTTGTCCTGCTTTGTGTACCAAACATCTTCTTAAGATGTTCAATGATTGCAGTTGGATCCATATCCTGATGTTTCCTCTGTAGTTCAAAATTCATAGAAGCGAGAATGATGCATTTGGTAGTAAGACATTCTTCCAAGTATTTCTGATAAATCTTGGTAGCATCCTCATCATTCTCATCTGGGACTTCCTTGGCAGGCTTATCGATCACATCAATAAGTTTTTCATGCATGAGAACAATTCTCAAATTTCTGTACCAATCATCAAAGTTTGGTCCTACCAACTTGTTGGTCTCAAGTATTCCACGTAGTGATATGACAGACATATTGAGAATCTAAAACATAGAAAAGAAAAGGCAATAATATAAGAACATATTTGCATATATCATAAAGACATGGACTTTTATCTAAATGATATTTTCACTAATTATTTTAAACTATTTACCCTCATTATAGTTTACGAAATCTTTATTTCTTTTAGTGGAGTAAAGGAATCCTTTAACAATATGTATGAGCCCCTTGGAAGTCAAGTCGTTTCTCACATATATTTTAAAGGTAGGTACTCTTACCAATTGTATCCCCATACAATTTCCTTAAATAGCTCTATGTCAAATAGTCCCCTGGTAGTCAAGTCGATCCTATTGGCATAGTTGAGTTCAACCATCATGATAGCAAAGAACTTATTAAATTTTATTCTCCCCCGGGTAGTCCAGGCGTCTAGTGTAAAATTGAATAATTCTTTCAATCCATGCATCCAATGCAATAAATAATTTTAACATATTCTCGAACTACAAATCTCCTGGTAGTCAGGCCGCTCCTTATAAACGAGAAATAAGTAAAATTGTTTACCTTGATGGATAGCTCTATAATAAAATATCTTATATTTTATGATTTAAGAACTCAAAATTTAGTAAGAGGGAATTGTTACTAAAACAATTTTTAATAACATAAAGATCAAATCTTTTTCTAGCATGTGAATTTAGTTCAAGTTGTCTACATGCTTAGTCCTAAATTAATTTACATCACATGTAATAAATAATTCAAAATTATGTGACGAACAAGCACATGACATAGAAACGAAATTCAACATCCTCTAACATGTTTATCTTATATATCACATAAAAAGAATTCATGCTAGAATATTATTATTAATTAACATCTCATGAACTAATAGCAATTAAAGATAACAATAGAATCATGTAACATATTATAGATTCCCATTGTATCTAATACAAAATTTTAAATTCAGGTTATGAACTATCTCAATAGTTATATGAATGCATATTTTATCCATAATAAAATAATATCAATATTCAAACGATTTGACTATTCCACAAGACGTATAATGGTTTGAACTCTTCAAATATGATATTAAAATATTATCGTAAATAAATTTTAGACACAATAAACCACGGCTCTGATACCACTGAAGGATTGCGTATAGGTGTTCGTAACACGCAGCGGAAGACAATAACAATCCTAGGTAGATTTTTTCGTGTTTAAAATTTATTTACATGTCAAAGATCGGATCTAAGACGTACCTGGTGGAGAGAGTTTCGTTTCCGAATTTCTTCGATAGTGCGAAGACTCTATGCGTATCCACACCGAGACCGATCCTTGCTATCAACTCTTTGATTAATGAAACTCGCGAACAAATTTGACGAAATATTGTGTTGAAATATTTCTCAAAAATCTCAACTCAAATATAGAAGAACAAGAAACACTTTTCTTGCAATTGTATTTTCTCTCTTGGCTTTGTATTATATTCTCACTTTCACAAAGTGATATTCTTGCTGCTCATCTGAAATATTTTTACTTCCTCACGTTATTTGCTGAACGTGAGAATTAGTGCAACATACTTGGACTTCTTATAATTTTACATTATAAGTACAAATCCTATTCACAATAGGACAAATTAGCCAACAAATCCTTTTACACTTAAATTACTTTAAGAATCCTTTTTCCAATTGAATGAGGAAAAGTCAAAAGGCAGTATCCTTTTCCAAGTCTAATGCCTAACAATATTTTCCAATTGAAATTGGAATCTCACTTGGGCAAATGTTTGCCGACAAGTCCTTTTTGGACTCTTACGCCACTTAATCCAATTCAAAGTTGGATTACAAGCATAATTAATATTATATATACAACTTTTGTGCAATATTAATTATATTATATATATTTCAATCAAGAGATAGAGTTTAATTTTCTATTTCAAATAGAAAACTTTAATTTGTTCACAATATTAATTATATCCTATGTGCTAGCAAAGAATATAATAATATTTCATTTGGACTAATAACAATATTTATTTGACTAATTAAATTCTTTAATTTAATTATCAAATGATAAAGTAACTAATCCTTTAGCAAAGATCAGAACACTCGTTAGTGTGCGACCCCATAGGTTCAATACTAAGCCGGTAGTAAGTTAATCACATTAATATACTAATCAAGGGTGGCGTCTAGCAACACTCCTTAACGACCGGATAGCACGAAGTATACAATTTACTCTCAAGAACCAGTAGAAGAATAATGTTGTAATTCCTTCTGTCCTTATAGCTCTGGATCACCCTAGGATTGGTTCAACTGTCAAATCCTAATAGGCGACCAACTATGTATTCATGTGAAATATAATCGACCATTGAATGGCCTAAGAAACCCTTTTCTTCTTTCATTCAATTGCCCTGGCCAAGGTCTTAGTTTGGTCGTTTATAATTCATGGCAACATGGAGCTTAAACTCATTACCAAGAGTTGACAGATTCCATCTTGATCAATCACTAATTCTACAAGTATTTAATCGTACCCAATATCCTTTCAACTATCGCCCTAAGGCCATAGGTGTCCGGTATCAAAGCACAATAAATGACTTGTCAATTACTATGACGATCTCAGGTCAAAGGAAACTGTTACATCATATTCTTCAAGAGAATATCCTATTGACAGTTTATGGTAATTCTAACCATTAGGAATTATCCAATGAGTCGGTTCAATGATCATATCTCTATATGCATCATCTACTTATGTGATTTAGTTAATGAGATCAACTAATCTTTATCCCATAAATACGATCACATAAATATTGATCTAACCGGATTACTAATGTCCAAATTAATAATCCTACGATCAAGAACAAATTTAGATTAAATTGTAAGAGACTTTGCTCTCATTATCATGATCTCTATCACGATGACAAATCTCAAAGTTTAATCAAGGACATTATCAAATTAATCAAGTAATTAATAACAATGATAAAATAATATCAAATGCCATATAAATTTTATATCAAATAATGTACGCAAAAATATGTTCAAATCATCAAATATGATATTGGATCTAGGGCATATCTATTATATCCCTAACAATATGTCCATCTCACAAGAAAATATTGCTCACTGATTGTAATAACTATATGAATAGAGGTGTGATAATTAATATTTTTAAATGCTCGAGGGTGAGCCTCAGCACGCTTTAGCCTATTATGCCATTGGTTGAGGGTAAAATATCGGGTTTGAGTCCCGGTGCACCATGATGATAAGGTCATGATATTGGTTTTGAGTTCCGACACATTTAACCAAACACGCTTGTGTATGGGTATGACATCGAGTTCAAATCTCAATGCACTATATTGATGATATAATGATGACTAAAGAAAAATAATATATATTTTTTTATGAAAGAGCATGAAGCTTGTCCCACTTGATTTCCACCATTCTTGAAGTGAATGCGGTAGCAGTGCATAATAAGTCTAATGAATACAAGTGTGTGTGTGTGTGTGTGATTCAAATTATGCATAAGAATGTGCTTATGCAAGACTCGACGAATATCACAACTTACCTCTAAGGGAGGTTTGAGAAAAATAAAGATAATGAATATTACAATGTGGTTATATGAATATGTCAATGGTTGCATACATGTAGTACACCAAAAAATATTTTGTCATGCCTTATAGAAGTTTATTAAGGCAAAATTAAAGCAAGAAATAATTTTGCTTATGATGATTTTCACCGTGAAAATTATTGTGATATGATTTTTTCCGTGAAGGAGACATTCACCATATGGATGGTGTGACAAAAGATTTTGTAGTACAAAATCAAGAGTGCTAAAAATATTAATTTGTTACTACCGAGATGAATGAAATTGTGCATGACATTGATATTGTAGTAAATTTCAAAAGAAACTTTTTGAGTTTCAAAAGAAACTTTTTGAGTTTCAAATGTATTAGCCAAAGTGGTTGGATTGCGACTATAAATGAAAGAAAGATTGGATATCTTTATATAACTTTAATCATACCGGGTAAAAATAAAAGATTACATAGTTTTCTTCTATTTGTACTACACTTGTATAAGCATGATGATGGAATCACATGCCACAAGTAAACAAGAGATTTACTGAAATAAATATTAGTTGCATGACCGGTTATCCATCCCGGTTTATTGATGCAAAAATTAATTAAGAATTTACATTGGTATATACTGAAGAAATAGAAGATTCTTCAAGGATTCTCTTGTGCTATTTTTTCTCATGATATACCAGTTAAGATTGGATTGGATAGAATCCCTTGATATCTGGAATGAATAAAAAATGATATATATGTATGAACCCAATCACATGCCATGTGGACCGTTTACTATTATAAGATTTTAATAGATGCATCTATTCTATGGTCACATGTGCGTTTGTGTGACAACCCGACCCGTCGTCTTATGTGTTACTGCTCTGTTTTCCCTGTTTATTGCTTCTTCATATTTTGTTATTAGTGTTTGGTGTATTAGAATTAACTTTGGGTTGGTTTTGGTAGAAAATGAGACACTTAGTCTCTTTAAGGAAGACTTATTTTGAAAAAAGTCAATTGGAAGTTGACTTGTGATTTAGAGGGCTCAGATGTGATTTTCAATAATTCAGTTAGCTTTGGGAGGTGATTTGTGACTTAGGAGTGCGATTGGAATTGAATTTGGAGGTTCGGTGTAGAAATAAGCTTGAATTGGCGAAGTTGGAATTTTGGCGGATCCCGATTGATAGCTGAGATTTTGATCTGAGGGTCGGAATGGAATTTCGAGAGTTGCAATATCTTCGTTAGATGATTTTGGATACGTCTACAAATTTTCAGGTCATTCGGACGTCGTTTGATTGGGTTTTTGATCGAATGTGAGATTCGGAAGTTTTGAAAAAAACTAGGCTTAAATCCAATGTGTTTGAATGGTTTTAGCATTGTTTGATATGTTTTGAGGATCGGAACAAGTTCGTATGATGTTTTGGGATGTGTTGGTACATTTTGTTGAGGTTCCGGGGGCCTCGGGACGATTTCGGATGGTCAACCGGACCATTTGTAGCTTTTGGGAGTTGTAGAAATTGCAGAATCAGGTGTTACAGGATTTAGGCCTATATGATCGCAATATCATCGATGCGATCGCATAAAAATGTCTGGGCAGGCTGGATATTTGGTCTCTGCTTTCGCAATAGTGTAATGCGATCGCATAGTGGAAGTGAGGGGCCACCTAAGTTGTTATGTGAGATCGCATAAGGTTGCCTGCGTTCGCAAAGGGTTGTGTCTTAAAGTAGTGCGATCGCATATGTGTTTCTGCGATCGCGTAGTTCATTTGAGGGTGGGGAATTTTTGTGCATTGTGATTGCAAGACTTGGTTCGCGATCACATAGAAAGGGCTTCAGGATCTAGGCAGAATGTTTTATAATATTTCATCCGCGGGTTTTAGTCATTTTTACTCCATTATTAAGTATTTTAAGAGATCTTTTGGGAAAATTAAAGAGAGATTCGATGAGGATTGCATGGAGGTAAGTTCCTTGGCCTAATTATTCAAGTTTATGATAGAATTAACATGAAAATTGGTTGAAATTCACCAAAAAGGGGTAAAGCTAGGGCTTGAGTTTTTTATATTTCAAATTTGAATTTGATAGGTCATTTGAGCTCGGATTTGGGAGTTATTGGTATGTACGAACTCGTGGCGAGATGAGGAATCCGGTAATATAAGTTTAGTAATTTTTTGAGAAGCGGACCCGGAGCTCGAGTTTTGCTAGTTTCGAGGTTCTTGCTATAATTCGATTATTTTTTATTGGTTATTGTCCCATTTACATATTGTGATATATTCTCTATGTTTTTTGCTATATTCGACGCGTGTCGAGGTCGATTTGAGGGGAAAAGGCATCGTGGGTTTGAGATTACGCCAATTCGAGGTGAGTAATACTTGAGAATGATATCTTGAGGGTTTGAAACCCCGAATTTGCATATCATAGTGCTGTTGAGGTGTCTTGCATTCCAGGTATGAGCGTGGGGTAGAGCACCGGTGGGGATTGTGACTTGGTCCGTCCCGGTTGTGGATTTTACTGCATAATTGACTCAAACTTACTAGACGCTATCTTGAATTGGGCTGATTGCCATGTTTTGGGCTATGTGCCGGTTATTTGAACTCTGTAGGGGTTGTTATCACGGTTTTGTTTATGACACTTAGCATACTGAATGATTTCAGTCCTGTGTTAAATACTATTTTCGAAATGCGCAGTCATATTGCTAAAGTTTAAAGGCTCAAATTGCATTTTCTGATATTTTGATTTAAAAAGCTATTACATGAAATTGCCCGAGTGGCTCATTTGCATGGATTGGATTGCACGCCGCAGTAGTATATTATATGGATTGGGCTGCACGCCGCAGCAGTATATACATATACATGCATGGATCGAAATGCACGCCGTAGTAGTATATTACATGGATCGGACTGCATGCCGCAGTAGTATTGCGCTTGGGCTGTAGGAGCCCCTCCGGAGTCCGTACACACCCCCAGTGAGCGCCGTCGTACCCAAATGGATCGGGCTTCAGTCCGTAGCGGTCATGTGCATTGCATTGCATTCATGCATTCACTCCTGTTTGTACTACGTGGCGTGACATTTAGCACTCACATATCATTGGCTTACATGCTATTACTTGCCTCGTTGACCAGATACCCTGATGTTATATCTTAAGGAGTGTTGTGACCAAGGAGCTGACTTATGTGCCGACTGGCACTATCTGATATAGCCTTCATATGCTTGGCTGCTGAAAAGAAAAAGATATTTTCAAAAGAGATTTTTACTGAGCTTGAGATTTTCTAAAGGATTTTCATAGTGTAACGGTTTTTCGTAAAAAGGGCTGTACTGTCTTTTATAGCATTATGGAGTGCTCATACTGTTTTCTTATCACTCAGATATTATTCTCTCTTATTACCACTGAGTTGGAAGTACTCATTTTACTCCCTGCACCTCGCGTGCAGTTGCAGGTATTGTTCACCCGGTAGCGAGTGATTATTGGATTGAAGGTAATACTAATATGGCTGAGCAAGGTGTCCGCCAGCGTTCGCGGCAACAGACTTCATCTTTTGGATTTCAGATTTTATTTAATACCTATATATAACCCTGTAGTTGTGTTCCTACCCCTTAGATGCTCATGACTTGTGACATCCCAATCGGGCTGAGTTAGGTTGTAATGTTGTCATTGACATTCTTTAAGTTTCATTTTCCACATATTTATGTTTAGTAAGTGTTAAAGAACGAGTTGGGGTTAGTTGGCTGGCCTTGTCTTCACGAGAGGCGCCATCATGATCGGGTATGGAATTGGATCGTGACAAGTTGGTATCAGAGCCTAGGTTACTAGGTCTCACGAGTCATGAGCAGGTTTAGTAGAGTCTCGCAGATCGGTACGGAGACGTCTGTATTTATCCTCGAGAGGCTGCAGAACCTTTAGGAAAACTTCCCATTCTTGGAATTCTTATCGTGCGTGCTTGTTTTAGCTTGAGATATAACTCTTGAAATTCCTTCTCCACGTCGGTATGTGCACGTGAGCGCTCAGGAGTATGTGCCTTGGTGGCTTATGATTTCCCCGATCGAGGGGTGAGAGGTAGTCATTGTGAGTATATTGGGCCAGTCGGGAGGACTTGAGGCCGGATCTTTGCCTATGGCTTGAGCACCGAGGTGCTGATTGTGCAAGCAAGAGTTTTGGACTTATATGTTCAGTGTTGTCCTTATTAGCCAGAATGGCGACTGGATATCCATGTGATGAGTATGCCAGTACTTTGAGATGTATCTGTATGATTTTTGGTAGTGACGAAAAAGTCTGTTGGATAATAGATGAGTTGTTAAGTGTTTGTTCGCTATTGCAATATGTTGTGTAGCCCCAAGTTATGGGCGTGTGAAGAATATTTTCGTATTCCCTAGTTGGAAAGTGAAGTGCAATACATGTGGCAGTATGAGTTCAAACTTAGGAAGACTAGATTGTTGTGTTATGTGTATGTCGATGGAAGGTTTGTTGAAATGCCAAACTGAGGCGAAGCAGACGTGTTATCTCCTATGGAGTGTTCGTGAGTGGTATGATCCTTATTTGTATGTTAGAAAATCTCATGTGTAATTGAAGGGTATGTGTTGGAATTTGAGAATTTGGGGCGCTTAAGAAAGTGGACTCAGCTGATGTGGAAATGAATGCAAGGTTTGTAGAAAATGTCAGTGCTAGATGATATGTGTATTCATAAAACTTGTAAATGATTTGAGTTTGATCTCACTGTGGAATTGTGGCATCACTAGAGTAAAAGTGCTATGAGTGTTAAGAGTGCCTTGATATATGGCTTCGAGCTAAGTTGGGGAGGTTGTTGTTGGTGAGCTGATTGCACGGTTATGTGCTATGTTGGTTCTGTTTCGAGGTATGATGGCGGATCAGTTCTGGTTGTAGAAATTGAGCCAAGGATGGCACGTGTGAAGGAAAGATTTTGATAAAGGTTATACGATGCTTCGTAGATGTGTGAAAATAATAGGATGTCTTGAGCTGTTGCTGGTAAAGAATGCTCAGTGTATAGAGAAGGAAGATGGTTGTTTGCATCGGTATGAGATCATGTTCTGTGGTGTTAGAGTGCTAATAAGATACGAGTAGTTCTGTTCGTTAAGTCAGATAAGTTATAGTTGTTTAAGAGTGAATGACTCTCGAGAAGTTTTACTATGTTCAAGATTTTGCATGTAATAATCAGGTGTCTTAAGGTTGTGTATGTGGTTAAGGACTGTGTTTCTATTTAGAAAAGATCAAGACTTGTGGTAATGTATGTAACTATGGGATTCTATGTATTCGTATCTGGAAAGTAATGGTGACAAATCTAGATTTGCAGGAAGTTCTTCAAGTAAAATATTCTGGAATGTGGTATTTCTGGAAAATGTTTGAGGGGGTATTTGGTGGCCTATGGGTCTTAGACAGTATGGTCTTATGTGTGAGTCTCATATGGTAAACCCGAGTTGAGGTATTGTGGTGCTACAGCAAGGTAGAATATCAAACTAATAATGAATCAGGAAGGAAATTGGATAAATGGAATAACTTGATAATAAACTGAATCGGTATAATAAGGATATGATTAATTCTTTGTATGTTTTCGAAGTAATAAGTCTTACAGGTAGGGGTGTACATGAGGCGGTTTGATTCGGTTTTTTATTAAACCAAAATCAAACCAATTATGTCGGTTTACTAAATTCATAACCAAATCAAACCAACATAAATTCGGTTTTTTCGGTTTCGATTTTAGTTAGTTTTTTTGGTTTTTTTGGTTTTTCGGTTTTTCGGTTTTTTTTTCGGTTTTCCTTTTTAGTTATATTATTCTTGAAAAGGAGATCAAATAATCACCAATTATCCGCATGATTTCTATTTTTCTTAATAATACACGAGGAATGTCAATTATTTGTATAAATCATAATTCCAAGACCTTCTATAATAGCAAATGGCAACAAACATGTGACAAAGCTTCTTTAATTTTTGAATTGGATCATAGGGAAGATATGGAATAATCTATTTTATTATTTTTTGTCTTGTTTGGTTTTAGTTTGGGCTTGAAATTTAGGTTATGTAGATAGAATCTACTAAGTGGATAGTGAATTTACAAGCCTACAAATAAATAATATCTCAAGACATTGAAAACTATAAAATAGTTTAGAAAATACTTACAAATTAGATTTTAATGATTATTTTTTATGTATAAATTTTTTAAGATTTATTTATATATAAGTCGGGTTGGTTTAGATTCAGTTTAAATTATTTTTTGTTAATGCCAAACCAAACCAAGAGTGATCGGTTTTTTATTTTCCAACACCAAACCAACCAAATCAAACCACAAGTCGGTTTTTTTCTTCGGTTTGACTTGGTTTGTCGGTTCGGTTTGGCTTGATGGTTTGACTTGTACACCCCTACTTACAGGTATTGTGCAACAAAGCTCTTGAGAGCTGACATTTTGCTTAGCTTGGTTTGGGTAGAAGGATTTAGTCCTGACAGTTTAGCTTGTGCAATGGAATTGGGAGAGAGAGAGAGTTCTTGATGTGTTTTATCGTAGTTTGAAGATGGGTATATTTCCTATGGGTATGCGAAGCATGGACTGTGTAATGATTTTTCTTCTATATGGGATCAATGAAAGTTTTTGACTTGTTGAGTGCGTCGATGTCTGCGGCACAGAAGAGAGATAAAAGTCCCCACGTTATTCTAGTGTGGTATGGTATACGCGGTATGTGGTGGAGAATTGAGATTTGCAGGTTCAAGGTTTTGGTTCAGTTCATAATGGGAAGTCATTAAATTCTTGAGCAGCACGGGCAGCTACAGCCGAGTAAAGAATCAATCTCCAGATGATTAAGGTGATGTAAACTGATGATACGTCAGTAGCATTGCGACATTTTCTTGTTAGATCGACTACGGATATTTGAGTTTGTTGACGGTGCAGGGAAATTTTTGAATATCTTTTGTGGTATGAATGGATACTTGATGTGTGTTATGTATTCGTACGGCGGAGTGTGGGATCAGGCATAGTGATTCATGTGTTATATGTGTTGGAGACTAGAAGTTTTCGTGATCCGACTATGCATTGGTTGTTAGAACGTGTGTATCGACACTATTTAGCGGTTATTGGAAAACATTGGAGGTTCGAGTGGGTCATTCTTTGCTTGGTATGTTAGATTTTGGTTATGATATTAGATTGTTGACTGGTTGTCTCAGTGTTGGGTCATTCTAGACTGTCATGCTATGAGCTATGTCATAAAATGCCACAGGTTGCATGGCAAGGCGCATCAGATTATGTTCTAATAGAGTGGTTGGTATTCCAAAGATCAACATACAGTTAGGAAGGATTGCTTTTCTTAATTGGGCCTTCGTGGCGGATGTTAGTGTAGGGATTCCTACCATTGATTCAGTTCCGGTATTGAGGGACTTTTCAGATGCATTTCTTGTGGTCGGGCATGTTGCCGGGTGAGATTGTGGATTTCGGTATTTATTGGGTGCCGGGCACGGTATCGTACAGCTCTGGAAGGAGTTATAGTAGTGGAAGGAACAACTTAAGGCTTCTTGGTATTGATTTTTTTGGCAAGACAGTGTGGATACGCCCTTAGCTTGATTTAGCTTGATTAGTCCCGAGTCGTATAGTTGAGGGATAGATTGTTTCGATTGTTCTTGAATTGGTTGGTGATTTAGGGAGATCTATGAGTTGCTTTCTATGTTGTGAGGCGTCATGAATTCTTGGATATGGGCACATGTAGTATGGTTCCATTAAGGATTCATAGAGGAAGTTGAGTGGGAAGGGTAATGAGATGTTGCTTGGTAAATGGAGCATCGGTTATGACCTGTCAGGTTGCGTATCGTATGTTGTTTGGTTCACCGTGGGTGTAATGAATTGCTTTGGTTTCAGGCATCAAAAAGTGTGTGTGTGGCGGTTGGATTTGAACATAGCGACTTGAGGTATTTCGTGTAACGGTGTTGGATAGGATCGCACGTGGTGGCAAGGCCACGTGAAGTTATGACCTTTCGAGGAGGATTCAGGTACTTTACTTCTATGATGTGAGACGGGATCTCAGTTTTGTGTTGTACTTGTACTGTTGAGCTTGAGGTATAGCTCTTTCGTTTGAGTCATTGTCATGAATTGAGTATGGTCAGACTACTTCTCATTGGTGCGTGTATTACGCAAGTTGTGGCTTAGGCCTGTATCGAGGTGTTATATCACCAGATGGGTGGTTGGAGTCGAAATGATTGTTGGAGTCATTAATGAGTACGAACAGATTTGATTTCAGCTTGTTAGAAAGGTAATATCGAGGTTTGGCATGGAAATATGTTATAGTATCAGTCAAGAGGGAATTGGATTCATGAATGGTTGATCTGAGAGATAGGTTCAATATATCGCGTGTTTCAGTTGTTGTTGGCAGTATATAAAAGTGTTGGAATAAGACTTTAGCTAATAGAAAGGTTTTTCTATCAGTATTTGGTTATTGTGAGCAATTGTTGTGAATAGAGGCCATCGTCTCGAGTGTTTGGGTTATGTAGTATACCATATGGTCTCACCTGGAGTGGCAAGTATGGGTTATTACAGTTGGTTCGGGTTTATTCTGAATACAGACGTGAGGTTCTGATTTGGTGTATGATTTAGGGAAGTGCAATGTGGTTTATGGTTTAGATGGACTGTGAAATTCCAGCTATATTGTGTTATCGGACCTATGTGAGATAAGGTGATGTGGGATCACCCCGAGTATATGCTTGGTAAGGTCATTCAGCTATTTTGTTGTTTCTAGTACAACTCTGGGTACGCACGAGGGCGAGCGTTTGTTTAAGTTAGGGAGGATGTGACGACCCGACCCATCATCTTATGTGTTACTACTCCGTTTTCCCCGTTTATTGCTTCTTTATGTTTATTTATAAGTGTTTGGTGTGTTAGAATTGATTTGGGTTGGTTTTGGTAGAAAATGAGACACTTAGTCTCTTTAAGGAAGGCTTATTTTGAAAAAGTCAACCGGAAGTTGACTTATGAGTTAGAGGGATCGAATTTGATTTTAGATGATTCGGTTAGCTTCGGGAGGTTATTTGTGACTTAGGAGTGCGATCGGAATTGAATTTGGAGGACCGGTGTAGAAATAAGCTTGAATTGGCGAAGTTGGAATTTTGACGGATTTCGGTTGATAGGTGAGATTTTGATTCGAAAGTCAGAATGGAATTCCGAGAGTTGCAGTAGCTTTGTTAGGTGATTTTGGATATGTCTGCAAATTTTCATGTCATTCGGACGTCGTTTGATTGGGTTTTTTATCGAATGTGAGATTCAGAAGTTTTGAAGAAAACTAGGCCTAAATCCGCTGTGTTTTAATGGTTTTAGCGTTGTTTGATGTATTTTAAGGATTGGAACAAGTTCGTATGAAGTTTTGGGATGTGTTGGTACATTTGGTTGAGGTCCCGGGGGCCTCGGGACGATTTCGGATGGTCAACCGGACCATTTGTAGCTTTTGGGAGTTGCAGAAATTGCAGAATTAGGTGTTGCAGGATTTAGGCCTATGCGATTGCAATATCATGGATGCGATCGCATAGAAGTGTCTGGGCAGGCTGGATATTTATTCTCTGTGATCGCAATAGTGTAATGCGATCGCATAGTGGAAGTGAGGGGCCACCTGAGTTGTTGTGTAGGATCGCATAAGTTTGCCTACGTTCGCAAAGGGTTGTGTCTTAAATCAGTGCGATCACATATGTGTTGCTATGATCGCGTAGTTCATTTTGAGGTTGGGGAATTTTTGTGTATTGCGATCGTATATAAGGGCTTCAGGAGCTGGGCAGAATGTTTTATAATATTTTATCCGCGCGTTTTAGTCATTTTTACTCCATTGTTGAGTATCTTGAGAGCTCTTTGGGGCAAATTGAAGAGGGATTCGAGGAGGATTGCATGGAGGTAAGTTCCTTGGCCTAATTATTCAATTTTATGGTAGAATTAACATGGAAACTGGTTGAAATTCATAAAAAAGGGGTAAAGCTAGGGCTTGAGTTTTTGATATTTCAAATTTGGATTTTATAGGTCATTTGAGCTCGGATTTGGGAGTTCTTGGTATGTACGGAATCGTAATAGATGAGGAAACCGATAATATAAGTTTCGTAATTTTTTGAGAAGCGGGCTCGGGGCTCGGATTTTGCGAGTTTCGAGGTTCTTGCTATAATTCTATTGTTTTCAATTGGGTATTGTCCAATTTGCATAGTGTGATGTATTCGCTCTATTTTTGGCTAGATTCGACATGCGTGGAGGCCGATTTGAGGGGAAAAGGCGTCGCGGGCTTGACATTTTGCCGGTTCGAGGTGAGTAATACTTGGGAATGATATCTTGAGGGTTTGAAACCCCGAATTTTCACATTATAGTGCTGTATTGAGGTGACTTTTTACGCCAGGTATGAGCATGGGGTAGAGCACCGATGGAGATTGTAACTTAGTCCATCCCGGTTGTAGATTTTACTACATAATTGACTGACACTTGCTGGATGCTATCTTGAATTGGGTTGATTTTCATATTTTGGGCTACGTGCCGGTTATTTGAACCCTGTAGGGGTTGTTATCACGGTTTTTTATGACACTTAGCATATTGAATGATTTCAGTCCTAAGTTAAATACTATTTTTGAAATGCGCAATCATATTGCTAAAGTTTAAAGGCTCAAATTGCATTTTTTGATATTTTGATTTTAAAAGATAGTACTTGACATTGCCCGAGTGGCTCATTTGTATGGATCGTACTGCAAGCCGCAGTAGTATATTATATGGATCGGGCTGCACGCCGCAGCAGTATATACATATACATGCATGGATCGGGCTGCACGCCGTAGTAGTATATTATATGGATCGGATTGCACGCCACAGTATTATTGCGCTTGGGTTGTAGAAGCCCCTCCAGAGTCTGTACACACCCCAAGTGAGCGCGGGTACCCAAATAGATCGGGCTGCACGCCGCAGCGGTCATGTGCATTGCATTGCATTCATGCATTCACTCCTGTTTGTACTACGTGGCATGACATTTAGCACTCACATATCATTAGCATACATGCTATTACTTGCCTCGTTGACCAAATACCCTGGTGTTATATGTTAAGGAGTGTTGTGCCCAAGAGGTTGACTTATGTGCCGACTTGCATTATCTGATATAGCCTTCATATGCTTGGCTGCTGAAAAGAAAAAGAGATTTTTTCCGAGCTTGAGATTTTCTAAAGGATTTGCACAGTGTAACGGTTTTTCTTAAAAAGGGTTGTACTGTCTTTTATAGCACTATGGAGTGCTCATACGTATTTTCTTATCGCTCAGATATTATTCTCTCATATTACCACTGAGTTGGAAGTACTCACTTTACTCCCTGCACCTCGCGTGCAATTGCAGGTATTGTTCACCCGTTAGCGGGTGATTAGTGGATTGAAGGTAATATTAATGTGGCTGATCAAGGTGTCCGCCAACGTTTGCGGCACCAGACTTCATCTTGTGGATTCCGGATTTCATTTTATACCTGTATATGACCCTGTAGTTGTGTTCCTACCCCTTAGATGCTCGTGACTTGTGACACCCCAGTCAGGCTGAGTTAGGTTGTAATATTGTAATTGATATTATTTAAGTTTCATTTTTCACATATTTATGTTTAGTAAGTGTTAAAGAACAAGTTGGGGTTAGTTGGCTGGCCTTGTCATCGCGAGAGGTGCCATCACGACCGGGTATGAAAATTGGGTCGTGACAGTTTGTTATCAACATGCAGTTTGGTTTTTGCAAGATTACTTGCTCAACTTAATAGAGCACAATTCCAGAATATAAATTATGATAATTTATCTTGATAATGCTGGTTTAAATCCAAGTTGGTTTAGCATAAATTGTATGTCTCCAATTAAGCTAAGCCATTGGTTATGAGAACAAAACTCAAAATATAAATTTTATATGAAGTGTATTATTTAATATACAAAAATACTTGTCCGCATCTAGCCAACAAGTTATGATACATTTTCCCTATCACAATTGGTTCAGGGTGAGAAACCAAATAATTTCCATCTAAAGATATGGATGTGCTATACGATCTTATTTTCCCACCATAATGCATAAAGATGGGTTCCCAAAGAAGGTTGGAAAATGTATTGGTGATCCTAGCATTATGGGGAGAAAATGGGCAGTTGAAAAGTAAAATATAGAGAATTATTATGAGTGCACCTAGATCCTCGTATAAGAAAATGTGAACTTGAAGTCCGGGTGATAATTCATCTGTAAAATATTGTCAGGCGCATTTGATGACCCAAAGCTAAATATTATATTTCATTTGCTAATACTCCAAATAGAATAAACTCCATGATGGACATAGTCTATGGAACGCATGAAATGTAATAGACTAATCGGGTCCAAAGATAAAACTGCTTGAAGAAGGAGAGGATCAAATGATAAAAATGGTCATACTAAGGAGGCAAGTGCTCTATAAGAGCACCACGACATAACACTTTATAAGACCTCATGGGAGAGGCTCAGGTACATGAATATAATTAGATAAAGATATCTTAATAAGTTATGTCTTTATTGGATAACAATAGAACCGATATAAAATGGTCGTCAACGATATTGTTGATATAGCGTAGCGCTCAATATTATTAATATTGATGAGGATCTTGAGCTCAAATCTATCATGGAATTTGGATAGATATATGATTGGCCAAATAAAAAATACGCAATGAAAATTGAATTCACCTGAAAAATATAAAATTGGACAAATAGTCCATTATGAAAAAAGTGAAATGAAAAATCAAGTTGATAGACATAAAGACGATTCATGGCGCAAGATTTTGTTAAATATCCTGGTATTCGCTATATGGAGACATGTTCTCCTGTGGTGAATGGAGTCATTTCAGATTTGGTCTGACAATACATTTGATTTGCATATAATAAAAATCCTTGATGGATTTAAATTGTTCAGAAGCATATTAAGGTTTCCAAGAAATTTATTAAATAAAGCTTCGGCAAATCCTTATGTATTAGAGTGATCATGGTGTATATGATTTGTTTTTGTGTCTAGTACAATTGGTGCACTAATATATCTGGCTAGAACCATGAGTACAACAATATGCTAGCGAGATATAGTTTTATTCCTATGTGGAAATATTGGAATACAATTAGTGTTATATTTCAAAAGGAATACTTGATGTAGATTTATTTATTCTAATAAATATTGCCAAGATTTTATTGGTTATGCAAATGCCGGCATTTTCCTGAAGTTTGTTATTTAAAGAATCTATTTGCATGTGAGTGTACTGCTATATTATCATTTTACAAGGTAGTTAATTGTTGATACTTATTCAAGTCATGCCAAGATAAGCAACTGATAAAGCAAGGGACTCAACACACAACAGACGTGTGACTTTTCTTCGAAGAGAAGATTCCAATAATACTGAAGATAATGTTATTTGCCTATCTCAATTGGAAGAAAGATATGTTGAAGGCAACAAATAAAGCACATTTCACCAAAGTTATTTTCGGACACGATCTTCGACACATTAGTGATATAGACGTTCAACAAATTTATATAATTGATAATTTGGTGGATCTGTTCAATGAATCATTACCAAACCCATCATTTGAGAAGCTGGTATACGGGATTGGAATGCGTCGTTTCCAAAAAAATAACGTGATGGTTTCATCCGGGGAGTAAGATACGCGTTGCATTCTTTTTTCTTACTTGAGGTTTTATTCCACTGGGTTTTCCTAGCAATGTATATTATAAGATATGTGTACTCTTTTTCCCTCACTAAGATTTTTTTCCACCAGGTTTTTTTAGTAAGGTTTTAATGAGGCACATTATTATGGACATCCAAGGGGGAGTGTTATAAGATATAATTATAGTGGATGACCACAACAACCAAATGAGTAATACCCACTACTCTTCTCTATTATCTCCATAACTCTCACTACTCTAATATTTATGAAGTTATGATTGTAACTCTCATACCTTCCCCATGATCTTCCATCATAATCTCAAATGCTTAATGACATATTTGTAGAGTTTTTTTGGTATACCTCTATGTAGTACTATAAATAGAGGATGAGAAGTCATTTTGTAACACACTTGAATATACGAAAGAAATAAGAATCTCTCATCTCTTGCTCCCTACATTCTTGTCAATTTTCTTGTTTTATATTATTATTTGAGATAAGTTTTTAATAACGATAAGATAAAGCAAACTAGTGTTGAAACGTAATTCAGCCGTCGCGCTAGAGTGCCCTCGAATTGGTCGTAACCAAAATAGTTAAAAAACAAGCAAGCTGATGAACAAGAATATAAGCTAAAGAAATAATGTTATATTGCTTTTATCTCCAGAGTGTAAGTGTCTTACAAATGGTTGGAACTCCTCTTTATATAGTAGAGGAATCGTAATTATAGTATAACTCTAAATGCAGAAGGAAATCCCATGATTGCCTAAACAATCGGTCTTGACTTGATTCGTGCTAATATTGTCGCCATGATCCTTGGCCATCCCGGATATCTCGGCTTTCTGTTACTCAACTTAGCTTCGATCTCCATCTTATTTGATATCGATATTGGTCAACCTCGAACTTAATCGGTCCCAGGATCTCGATAACTTAACCCCACGCCATAGATAAAAATCGAGGTCCAAACTTGATCTACTAGGTTTCGGCCTCGATCAATCAAACAAAAAAAGGGCATCCCGATTTTAACCGTATACAAATAGTACCCTTGTTTTTTTGGAGTGTAATGACTAAAAACAAATTGAGTCCGAGTTCCTTTGCTTGTTATTCTCAAAGCACCAAATATTCCAATCTCTATTATTCCTTGATCACAAAAACAAAATGGCCAAAATATCTAAAACTTCTACAAAAGGAAACTGCTTAGGTTCGGGCAAATGAGGTCGTCGAGCACGCCAAATGTCAGTCTCGAAGGGAGGCCCTTGAAAAAAAACATGCTCGGGGCTTTGATCTTTCGAACAAGATCGATGGACCCTGAATGAACATTTGAACTAGAGTTTAAGTAGCTCCTAGGCTTAACAGTCGAGTAAGGATTCACTCGAACTCGAAGTAAAGTTAGACCTTGGGCTTTTATGATAGTCCCCGAGTGAGAGTTTGCTCGAACTCGAGTTAAGATAGCCCATGGGATTTTATGATCGATTGAGGATTTTCTCGAAATCTAAGTGAAGTTATCCCTTAAGATTTATAGATAGTCCCCGAGTGAGAGTTTGCTCGAAGTGGGTTGAGATAGCCTTTGGGCTTTTACGATCGAATGAGGACTTGCTCGAACTCAAAGTAGAAGTAGCACTTAGGCCTTATAGTCGAGTGAGGATTTGCTCGAACCCGAAGTAGAGTTAGCCCTTAGGCTTTATAGATAGTCCCGAAGTGAGAGTTTGCTCGAACTTGGGTTAAGATTTCCCTTGGGCTTTTATGATCGAGTGAGGACTTGATCAAACTCGAAGTAGAAGTATCCCTTAAGCCTTATAGTCGAGTGAGAATTTGCTCGAACTTGAAGTAAAGTTAGCCATTAGGCTTCATAGATAGTCCCTGAGTAAGAGTTTGCTCAAACTTGGGTTAAGATAGCCCTTGGGATTTTAAGATCGAGTGAGGACTTGCTCGAATTCAAAGTAAAAGTATCCCTTAGGCCTTTGTATTTGTTACAGATTTTGGACATCTTCGATCCACGTTAATTTGGTCGTAAACTCTTTAGTTCAGAACCAGTCCATTGGGATTATTTTCCGTTTCACTTTGAGCTTGCCTGAAGTGTCAGTCCCGAGTGGGGTGACCATGGCTTGTAAAATCGAGGGTCGCCTTTAAGGTCTTATAGTCTCAAAATTTTAGTTGTTTGATTTTGTTTGTTTTTCAGACGGCGATCCTCAAGCGTGGGGTTAGTTGTTCGAACTCCTATCATGATTGACCCTTAAACATTTTACACAATAGATCAAGAGTATGAAGTAGGAAATTTTTTCTAAAGGCATGAGATATTGGCAAGGAAAAATACTTCTCTCAATAGATTATTATACATGTGTGCATGTTTGATGTTAGGGCTCGAGTAACCTATATGGGTACAGTTCATTTGACCGTTTGACCCTTACAATATTTTCCTATTGAGACCTCACTGTCATGAAGTAATTTTCTTGCAACAAGGTAGACATTCGAGGGTAACGCCCCCATTACTCGAGGCTTATTTTAGAGAACCTCGGATACTATTGAATTGCTCTAAGTTGGAACGAATAATGGTTGCCTCATTAAAAACCTTGCTGGAAAATCCCATTTGGAAAAAAAATAGGTCTAAGAAAAAATAGTGCAAGGCGTGCTTTAAGATCCAAAGCTTCGTGCCGATCCTTGTCGATAGACTGCAAGTGTTAGTAAAAAAATAGAAAGAATTGGACTGGGGTCATACCTTCATTCAGACTTTGGATGTTTGACGTGATCTCCCTCAATATAAAGTATCCGTGAATTTTGACCTCGATCAATTCTCCTCTCATTTCGTGTGAAGCTTCGCCTGGACCCGCTGCTTTTTGGTCTCCGTTGTACTGTTGATATCTATCTCTATTTGACCCTAGCTCTTAATTGATGTCCTTTTTATCCTATCCATGGGCCTTTTAGGATAAAAGGACCCGAAATGGGTCCCCAGTTGATCATCCTCGACTGACATCAATTATGAACGTCGACCCAAGTGACAGCAGGGTACTCGATCAAACTTTTCTTCAAGTGTTGTGAAGCTATGAAATTTTGTTTGCTGAGACCTTGAGTGAAGGCTTGAACTACCCAATCGTCGGTCACCGGTGAAAGATCCATCCGTCCATTTAAATCAAGATATGAATTCCTTGAGCATCTTATTGTCTTTTTCCCTTACTTCCAATAGGTTTGACTTTCTAGTTGCAAACTTAATGGCTCCGGTGTGCGCCAGGAATCTGCAAGCATAGCAAATGAGTCAATACAATTAGGTGGTAAATTATGGTACCATACCATGGCACCCTTTGATAGAGTTTCTCCAAATTTATTCAGCAAGACGGATTCAATCTCGTCATCTTCCAAGTCATTTCCCTTAATGGCGCACGTATAATAAGTAATATGCTCATTAGGGTCAGTGGCCACATTATATTTGGAAATTTCTGGCATGCAAAATTTCTTCGGGATGGGATGCAGAGCTATATCAATTGGAGGATGACTCCATCATCTTCTCTGCCCTGCATACCTCGACCACCTGAACAAACTTCCATGTGTACGCTACCCTCAGGATCAACACCCAATTTACATCTAGGGAGACATGTGAACTGACATCAACAGGATCTGCAATTGGTACTCCCTCGAGACCAGCCTGAGGCACTTTGATCCCTGGGGTGGCTACGTTGTCATTTTCTCCATGGAAACCGAGGTCGTTGTCGCCCTGAGTGGGTACTGCTTGCGAGTTAGACATGTTGATCCTGAAATAAAAAATACTCACAAGAACAAACGTAAAGTAGTGTGTGTTATGAGAATTAATATCATGCAATCACTATTATCCTTAGCCCCATGGTGGGCGCTAAACTATTTACCCTTAAAATTGGATAACAATTAAACTTATAATGTGGTTTTAAGGACACGTGATTTCACCTAATACCAATTGATAAATGTAAAAATTAGTGATAAAAATTAACAATAAGATAAAGCAAATCAGTGTTGAAACTTAATTCAGCCCTCGAGCTAGAGTGTCCTCGAACTGGTCGTAACCAAAATAGATAAAAATTAAGCAAGCTAAGAACAAGAATATGAGCTAAAGAAATAGTGTTATATTGCTTTTATATCCAAAATGTAAGTGTCTTACAAGTGGCTGGAACTACTCTTTATATAGTAGAGGAATCATAATTATGGTGTAACTCTAATTACAGAAGAAAATCCCATGATTGGATGAACAACCGGTCTTGACTTGATTCGTGCCGAGATTCTCGCCACGATCCTTGGCCGATCCCAGATATCTTACTCGACTTAGCTTCGGTCTCCATCTTAGTTGATCTCGATCTTAATCGACCTCGAGCTTAATCGGTCCCAGGGTCTCGATAGCTTAACCCCACGCCATAGATAAAAATCAAGGTCCAAACTTGATCTACCAAGTTCCGACCTCGATTAGTCGAACAAAAAGGGCATCCCGATTTTGATCGTATATAATTTGAGATAGCTATAAAGTTTTGAAAGTTTTGAAATTGAAGGCATGGAGACAAGAGGATGAAAAAGAGGCTAAGGAGAACCAATAGCAATGATCACTGAATATCGACACTCAACATATTTTTCTGAAATAACCTCAACATATTAAAACATACTAGGAGACTGTAGATAGATATCGACAGTGAAAGAATATTGTAAAAACAAATGATGCCGGAAATAATGAATTATGGATTTTATATTCATATGTTCATTATGAATTGTAATTAAACTTTTGGCCTAATGTATGGTCCATACCAAGTAAAAACGACGACGCTATAGACAATAATTTAGAGTAGTCTAGCTCTAGACTATGTCGAAGTACATATCTAAGATTAAAAAATCATGTGGCCCGAAAAGAGTTGTCAAAGTTAATAATCATGAGAGCTGTCTAAGATAAATCTCAACATAAATGATATTAGCAGGTAAATTCTTTTTATTTGTGTAAGTTTTGGCAAATAAACTTACCTATACTACATCGGTGAGAGGGTCTCGACTTGTAAGTAGGGGTGGCAAATAGGGGCTCCGGTCGGGTCGAATGTGTGGGGATCAAAATCGGATAATAAAATAATTGGATAAATTATTTGATTCGATTCACATTTAATACGGAAAGAATATATATAGGTTAATCGGCGGATAATATATCCATATTATTTTGAATATAATTGCTTTTGGAAAAATTCTCAATCTCCAAAACTTGAGGAACCCAATTTGAGTCTTTTCATTATAAAAGTTAAACTCATTAGTTATTTATTAGTTGTCCATTTTCTGAATGAATAATATGGTTCTTATCCATATTTTAAAAAGTTCATATCCAACCCATTTTTAGTGGTTAATATGTGTGAATAACTATTTACCACTACTACTTGCAAGCAAGCAATGATCCACTAAAGTCAGCCCGGACCATCGAGCTAAGTCTAGCCCGACCTGATTAGAACCCGGCTAACTAGTAGTGACAAATTAGTTAAAAGAAAATAGTTAACCACTCATATTATCCATTAATAAATGAGTGGATAATGAACTATTTAAAAACGGGTCAAATATGGATAAGAACGATATTATCCATTTAAAAAATATATAATGAATAGGTAATCAATGGATAACCAATGGGTCCAACTTTTACATTTGTAAAGCCTCAAATTAGGGGTTCCTCAAGTTATGGAGACTAATAATTCTCCCAGTGATCATATGCAAAAAGTGATAGTAACCCATTTTGTGACGACCCGGCCCGTCGTCACGGGAATTACCACCCCGTTATGTTGTAATTACATAATTCATGCTTTTATATAAGTGTTAGAGTCTATCGGGGGAGTTAGGAGTGAAATTAAATTGGAAATGAGGCATATAGCCTTTTTGGAGGAAGCTTGAATAAGGAAAGTCAACCCGGAGTTGACTATTTGGTTAGAGGGCTCGGAATCGGATTCGATGATTCGGTTAGTTCCGGAAGGTGATTTGTGACTTAGGGGAGCGATCGGAATTGAATTTGGAGGCCCGGTGTAGAAATAGGCTTGAATTGGCTAAGGTTGAATTTTGGCGAAATCCGAACGGTAGGTGAGATTTTGATCCGGGAGTCGGAATGGAATTCGACAGTTGCAGTAGCTCCGTTAGGTGATTTTGGATGTGCCTGCAAAATTTCAGGTCATTCCGACGTCGTTTGGTCGGGTTTTTCATCAAATGTGTAATTCGGAAAGTTTTAAGAAATTTAGGCTTGAATCCGTGTGTAATTGGTGATTTTGATGTTTAGGATGGTGTTTTTATGATTGGAACAAGTTCGTATCGTGTTTTGGGGTATGTTGGTGGTTTTCGTTGGGGCCCCGGGGGCCTCGGGGTGAATCCGGACCATCATCCGGCACTTTGGAACAAGGAATGGTCTGCTGTAAATTGCAGACCACTGGGCACCAGTTAAGCCTTCGCGTTCGCGAGGGCTAGGCCCGCGTTCGCGTAGGCCGAGGGAAAATGGTCACCGCGTTCGCGAGGGCACTGCCGCGTTCGCGTAGGCTGGGGCCAGTTGGCCATCGCGTTCGCGAGGTAACATGCCGCGTTCGCGAAGGAGAAGGTTGGAACGCATCGCGTTCGCGTGGGTGAAGGACGCGGACGCGTAAGAGGAAAAGACGAAGCATCGCGTTCGCGTGGTATGGGACGCGAACGCGTAGAGGAAAAATCCGGGCTAGGAAGATTGGTCTTCGCGAACGCGTGACTTTACGTCGCGTTCGCGATGAAGGAACGGAGCAAGGCATCGCGTTCGCGTGGAGACCATCGCGAACGCGTAGGGTAAAATCGTCTGGCAGTGAATTAAAATCACAGAACAGAGGGCTCTCGGGTTCATTAACCCAAAACGCCATTTTTGAGTTCTAGGGAGAGAAACTCACGGGAATTGCTGGGTAATTCATCGGGGATTCGTTGGAGGTAAGTTTTGTGGCTTAATTACATCATTTTAACATGAAATCCTTGGTTAAATCCTTGTAAATGGAAGATTTAAGGTGGGTTTGAGCCCTAGGCCTAAATTTAAGAAAAACACTGATTTGAGTGGGAAAATGGAGTCCGATTTTGGTAAAATTTATATGCCTAGACTCGTATCGAGATGAGGATTCCGAATATGTAAATTTTGTAATTTTTCGACAAGTGTACCAAAAGTCGGGTTTTGACAACTTGTGGGTTTTGATATAAATTGGGTTATTTCGAATGAATTTCGTGAAATTAGCGTATATTGATGCATTCTCTATGACTTTGAGCAGATTTGGCATCCGAGGAGATTGATTTGCGAGGCAAGCGCAAGGCGGATTGAAGCTTCTACCGGTTCGAGGTGAGTGGTAGTAGTAAACAATGCACTGAGGGTTTGAAACCCCGTACTAGCACTTTACAGTGCTATATTGAGATGAGACACGCGTTCTATGACGGGCGTGGTGACATTGTGATAAGGGGTTCGGACTTAGTCCTTCCCGGCTAATAGAATACTGTGTTGTACAACTGTTAATAATGTTATAACTGTACCATTGGGCTAATAGCCATGTTTGGGGCCTTGTGCCGATCTGTAGAGCATTAGGGAACCTATAGAGCTAGGTGACCTTTACATCGTGTTGGAAATATACACTCAGCCATAGCTCTAGCTGCATAGCATAATATGAGCCTGTACTCGATGTGTACATTGAGAGAGATTATCTAGGGTGGAATTCCCTGTTCTAGCTGAGTGGGCCTGAATGGCCAAGTTTATACCGATTGAGATGAGATAGGGTCGAGGACCCACTATGAGATGTTATATTGGGCCTGAAAGGCCAAGTCTATATTAACTGAGACAGGGTCAAGGAACCACTGTGATATATTATATTGGGCCTGAGAGGCCAAGTATATACTGATCGGGATAGGGTCGAGGACCCATTATGAGGTATTATATATATATACCTATATTGGATCGGGCTGCACGCCGCAGCAGTACATATATTGGATCGGACTGCATGCCGCAGTAATATACATGTAATATACATGTAATATACATGTGGGACGGACTGCACGTCGCAGTATTATTGCGCTTGGGCTGTAGGAGCCCCTTCGGAGTCTGAGTCTACACACACTGCACGCCGCAGTGATATATGGTGGACCTGGCTGCACGCCATAGCACCATAGCGCTTGGGCCTAGGGAGCCCCTCCGAAGTCTGTATACACCCCCAGTGAGCGCCGTCGACGTTAAATGGAGCGGGCTGCGCGCCGCAGCAGTATATGTATTGGAGCGGGCTGCACGCCGCATCATTATACTTAATCATATCCTACTATTTACTTAGATACTTATACATTATAGATATAAGTATATGCCTTTATATGTCGAGATGGCCGTACACCGTAGGGGTACGAGCGAGGGTTAGTTCAGTGTGGAATCTTGTAGAGATAAACGTAGATTGGAGGTTAAAGTACTACTATAGTGATGACGTACTTGTGAAGGTTGCCTTAGAACTGCTAAGTGATAGCACGGGAGTTCTTACTTTCAGTTATTATTTATTATTGTTACTCACTGAGTTGAAATATACTCACCCCACTCCCCTGCACTTTCTGTGCAGATCCACAGGTGCCCGAGAGCAGTTGAGATATTGTAGCTGCTGATCCTTGTCTACTATTGCAGAGATTACGAGGTAGCTGCCAGCGTCCGCCGAGCTTGTTTTCTCCTTCCTTATCATCTTGTTGATTTCCTACTTGCCTAGACTTGATTGTATTAGGATGCTATTCCGTAGAGGCTCAGTCTCGTGACACCACGATATGTTTGGGACCGTATTTTGTATGTTTTGACGTTTCGGTTATCACCTGTTATGACTAACTACTGTTTAAGTTTAATTTATTTAATAATTGGCTGGTTTAAAGAGATAATATGGTCGGGCTTGCCTAGCATTGTGTTGGGCGCCATCACGACCGGGGTTTGGGTCGTGACAAGTTGGTATCAAAGCCTAGGTTAATAGGTCTCGCGAGTCATGAGCCGGTTGGTAGAGTCTCGTGGATCGGTGCGGGGACGCCTGTACTTATCCTCGGGAGGCCGCAAACCTTTTTAGGAAAAGTTTCAATTCTTGGAATTCTTGTCGTGCGATTACTTTTGACTTGAGCTGAACTTTGACATTCTATTCTCTCGCAGATGGCGAGAACTCGATCATCCGGACGTGGAGGACGACCACCGCTACCACCTACTAGAGGCCGTGGACGCGGTCGCGGTCGTGGCGGAGTTAGGGCAGCTGAGGCAGTGCCAGCTGACCCACAGCCCCCAGTTGCAGAGGTGCCAGCAGCACCAGATCAGGCACCAGCTGTGCCCATTGCTATTCCGGGTCTACAGGAGACCCTGGCTCAGATACTAGCAGTCTGCACTGGCCTAGCACAGGCGGTTTCAGTTACTACTGCGGCAGCTGCATCAGGGATCGGGGGTGGTCATCAGACCCCCGCTGTACGCACTCCAGAGCCAGCAGTGCAGGGCATACGGACACCAGAGGCTCCTCCAGTTCAGCCTGTGGTTCCGGTTCGGCCAGCAGATCAGGTTTAGGGGGATAGGGTCCCAGCTATGACAAACGATGAGCAGTGTCGTCTCGAGAGGTTCACCAGGTTATCTCCTCCCGTGTTTACTAGTGCTCCGGGCGAGGACGCCCAAGGTTTTCTGGATAAGTGCCGTCGGATGCTTCGTACGGCAGGGATATTGGAGTCCAGTGGGGTATCTTTCACTACCTTTCAGTTTCAGGGACCAGCCTTTGCTTGGTGGGAGGCTTATGAGCGCCCCAGGCCAGCCGGAGCAGCACCACTATCATGGCCGGAGTTCTCCACTATGTTCTTGGAGAAATGGGTGCCTCGATCTCGGAGAGAGGAGATGCGTAGGCAGTTTGAGGGTCTCCGTCAGGGGGACATGTCAGTGTCAGAGTATGAGATCAGATTTACAGAGTTGTCCAGATATGCACCGTGGTTGGTTCATTCCGACAGAGAGAGGATTGGGCGCTTTGTGGACGGCCTCATCTACCCCATTCGTATTCTGATGACTCGGGAGAGGGTTTTGAGTCGTACATTTGAGGATGCCGTGGATATTGCTCGCGACATTGAGACAGATCGTCGCAGGGAGCGGGATGAGAGGGAGGCCAAGAGGCCTCGAGGAGCAGCTAGTTCCAATGGCACTCAGACCAGAGGCCAGAGTCAGCAGAGCCGAGGTCGCTCTTTCAGGTCTTCGCAGTCGGGTCGCTCAGATCGTCGCAGATGGTCTCCTAGACAGGATTATCAGGGTTCGCACCAGAGTCAGCCATCTCTCAGTGCCATGCCAGCTCAGAGTTCTTCACAGGCCCCATCCGCTCAGGGTTCATCTCGGCCTAGTTCATCAGCTGGCCATTCCAGCGCCAGAGGTCCTTATCAGTCTCAGTACCCAGCACCGGGGAGTTGCTACGAGTGCGGAGAGTTTGGGCATCACCGTAGGGAGTGTCCCCGTCTTGTTTCCGGATCTTATCAGCAGAGGGGGCAGCCCTCGTCATCTGGTCCTTCTACTTCAGCACCCGCCCCGCCAGCTAGGGGTGAGGGTCAGACAGCTAGGGGTCGCCCTCGAGGGGGAGGCCGATCAGGCGGTCAGGCTAGATGCTATGCTTTTCAGGGCCGATCTGAGGCTGTTGCTTCTGATGATGTCATTACAGGTATTATTTCAGTCTGCCACAGAGATGCCTCGGTATTGTTTGATCCCGGTTCTACTTATTCTTATGTGTCTACATATTTTGCTCCTCATTTGGGCACGACCCGAGGGAGTCTTGAGCTGCCAGTGCATGTATCTACCCCGGTAGGGGATACTATTGTTGTGGACAATGTATACCGGTCCTGTCTAGTCACTATTCGGGGTCTGGAGACCCGAGTAAACCTATTTCTTCCGAGCATGATTGATTTTGATGTTATATTGGGCATGGATTGGCTATCTCCGTGTCATGCTATTCTGGACTGTCATGCCAAGACAATCACTTTGGCTATGCCGGGCATTCAGAGGATCGAGTGGCGAGGCACGACTGAGTATGTACCTAGTAGGGTAATATCTTTCCTCAAGGCCCAACGAATGGTTGGGAAGGGATGTCTCTCTTATTTAGCATTTGTACGGGGAGTCGAGGCCCAGACTCCCAGTATTGATTCTGTTCCCATTGTGCGAGACTTTCCTGATGTGTTTCCCTCAGACCTGCCGGGCATGCCGCCGGACAGGGATATTGATTTTGGTATCGATTTGGTGCCGGGCACTCAGCCTATTTCTATTCCTCCGTATCGTATGGCACCAGCTGAGTTGAAGGAATTGAAGGAGCAGCTCCAGGAACTCCTAGATAAGGGGTTTATTCGGCCGAGTGTGTCGCCGTGGGGTGCACCAGTCCTGTTTGTTAAGAAAAAGGACGGATCTATGAGAATGTGTATTGACTATAGGCGGCTAAACAAAGTAACAGTGAAGAATAAGTATCCTCTTCCTCGTATTGATGATTTATTTGATCAGCTCCAGGGAGCTAGGGTGTTCTCGAAGATTGATCTTCGTTCAGGCTACCACCAGCTGAAGATTAGAGAGTCTGACATTATGAAGACTGCATTCCGGACCGGATATGGTCACTATGAGTTCCTCGTGATGTCTTTTGGGCTAACCAACGCCCCAGCAGCATTTATGCATCTGATGAACAGTGTATTCAGGCCGTATCTTGATTCATTTGTGATCGTATTCATTGATGACATACTTGTCTACTCTCGTAGCCGGGAGGAGCATGCTCGGCACTTGAGTATAGTATTGCAGAGATTGAGAGAGGAGAAGCTGTATGCCAAGTTCTCCAAATGTGAGTTCTGGCTTGAGTCCGTGGCATTCTTAGGGCACGTGGTGTCCTGTGATGGTATTCGGGTAGATCCGAGGAAGGTCGAGGCAGTGCAGAGTTGGCCCAGACCGACCTCAGTTACTGAGATCCGTAGCTTTCTGGGATTGGCAGGGTATTATCGCCGATTCGTTCAGGGGTTCTCTTCTATTGCTTCACCCTTGACTAGATTGACTCGGAAGGGTGTTCCTTTCTTATGGTCCGAGGAGTGCGAGGAGAGCTTTCAGAAGCTCAAGACAGCACTGACCACAGCACCAGTCTTGATTCTACCGACAGCTTCAGGTTCTTATACTGTATATTGTGATGCCTCAGGAGTGGGCATTGGTTGTGTGTTGATGCAGGAGGGTAGGGTCATTGCTTATGCCTCTCGTCAGTTGAAGCCCCACGAGAAGAACTACCCTGTTCATGATTTGGAGCTAGCAGCCATAGTTCATGCCTTGAAGATTTGGAGGCATTACCTGTATGGTGTCTCATGTGAGGTGTTCACGGATCATCGCAGCCTTCAGCACTTATTCAGACAGAAGGACCTTAATTTGAGACAACGGAGGTGGTTGGAGTTGCTTAAGGACTATGATATCACTATTTTGTATCATCCGGGAAAGGCCAATGTGGTGGCCGATGCCTTGAGTCGGAAGGCGGTTAGCATGGGCAGCTTAGCTTTCATCCCAGTTGGGGAGAGGCCATTTGCTTATGATGTTCAGGCCCTAGCCAATCGGCTAGTGAGATTAGATATTTCGGAGCCGAGTCGAGTGTTGGCTTGTATTGCTTCTCGATCTTCCTTATATGATCGCATCAGAGAGCGACAGTATGATGACCCACATTTGCTTGTCCTTAAGGACAGAGTGCAGCATAATGATGTCAGAGATGTGACTATCGACAGTGATGGTGTTTTGAGGATGCAGGGCCGTATATGTGTGCCCAATGTTGATGGTTTGCGGGAGTTGATACTTGAGGAGGCACACGGTTCGCGGTACTCTATTCACCCAGGTGCCGCAAAGATGTACCAAGACTTGAGACAGCACTACTGGTGGAGGAGAATGAAGATGGATATTGTTAGGCATGTAGCTAAGTGCCTCAATTGCCAGCAGGTCAAATATGAGCATCAGAGACCGGGCGGTGTTCTTCAGCGTATGGTTATTCCCGAGTGGAAATGGGAGAGGATCACCATGGATTTTGTTACTGGGCTACCTCGGACAGCGAGGAAGTTTGATTCTGTATGGGTGATTGTTGATCGGCTGACTAAGTCCGCACATTTCATCCCGGTTAGTACTACTTACTCATCGGAGCGGTTGGCAGTGATCTTTATTCGGGAGATTGTCAGGTTGCATGGGGTCCCAGTGTCTATTATATCTGACAGAGGCACTCAGTTCACTTCCCAGTTTTGGAGAGCATTTCAGCGAGAGATGGGTACGAGGGTTGAGTTGAGTACAGCATTTCACCCCCAGACAGACGGGCAGTCTGAGCGTACTATTCAGATCCTGGAGGATATGCTACGGGCGTGTGTGATTGATTTTGGTGGTTCGTGGGATGAATTCTTACCACTTGCTGAGTTTGCCTACAACAACAGCTACCAGTCGAGTATTCATATGGCCCCGTATGAGGCATTGTATGGCAGACGGTGTAGATCTCCCGTGGGATGGTTTGAGCCTCGTGAGGATAGACTGATAGGGACTGAGTTAGTTCAGGATGCTTTGGATAGAGCGAGGTTGATCCAGGAGAGACTTCGCACAGCACAGTCTCGCCAGAAGAGTTATGCGGACCGTAGAGTTCGAGAGTTGTCGTTCATGGTTGGTGACAGAGTATTGTTGAAGATTTCACCTATGAAGGGTGTCATGAGGTTCGGGAGGAAAGGGAAGCTGAGTCCCAGGTATATTGGCCCTTTTGAGATACTCAGGAGAGTTGGAGAGGTGGCATATGAGTTAGCCTTGCCACCCAGTTTATCCAGCGTTCATCCGGTATTCCATGTGTCTATGCTCCGGAAGTACATTGGAGATCCGTCTCATGTATTAGACTTCGGTACCATCCAGCTTGATGGTGATCTGTCCTATGATGTGGAGCCTATTGCTATTTTGGGTCGTCAGGTGAGAAAATTGAGGTCCAAGGAGATTGCATCGGTTAAGGTTCAGTGGAGAGGTCGACCCGTGGAGGAGGCTACTTGGGAGGTTGAGCGGGAGATGCGGAGCAGATACCCTCAGCTATTTGAGACTTCAGGTATGTTTCTTGACCCGCTCGAGGACGAGCGTTTGCTTAAGAGGGGGAGAATGTGACGACCCGGCCCGTCGTCACGGGAATTACCACCCCGTTATGTTGTAATTACATAATTCATGCTTTTATATAAGTGTTAGAGTCTATCGGGGGAGTTAGGAGTGAAATTAAATTGGAAATGAGGCATATAGCCTTTTTGGAGGAAGCTTGAATAAGGAAAGTCAACCCGGAGTTGACTATTTGGTTAGAGGGCTCGGAATCGGATTCCGATGATTCGGTTAGTTCCGGAAGGTGATTTGTGACTTAGGGGAGCGATCGGAATTGAATTTGGAGGCCGGTGTAGAAATAGGCTTGAATTGGCTAAGGTTGAATTTTGGCGAAATCCGAACGGTAGGTGAGATTTTGATCCGGGAGTCGGAATGGAGTTCCGACAGTTGCAGTAGCTCCGTTAGGTGATTTTGGATGTGCCTGCAAAATTTCAGGTCATTCGGACGTCGTTTGGTCGGGTTTTTCATCAAATGTGTAATTCGGAAAGTTTTAAGAAATTTAGGCTTGAATCCGTGTGTAATTGGTGATTTTGATGTTTAGGATGGTGTTTTTATGATTGGAACAAGTTCGTATCGTGTTTTGGAGTATGTTGGTGGTTTTCGTTGGGGCCCCGGGGGCCTCGGGGTGAATCCGGACCATCATCCGGCACCTTTGGAACAATGAATGGTCTGCTGTAAATTGCAGACCACTGGGCACCAGTTAAGCCTTCGCGTTCGCGAGGGCTAGGCCCGCGTTCGCGTAGGCTGAGGGAAAATGGTCATCGCGTTCGCGAGGGCACTGCCGCGTTCGCGTAGGCTGGGGCCAGTTGGCCATCGCGTTCGCGAGGTAACATGTCGCGTTCGCGAAGGAGAAGGTTGGAACGCATCGCGTTCGCGTGGGTGAAGGACGCGGACGCGTAAGAGGAAAAGACGAAGCATCGCGTTCGCGTGGTATGGGACGCGAACGCGTAGAGGAAAAATCCGGGCTAGGAAGATTGGTCTTCGCGAACGCGTGACTTTACGTCGCGTTCGCGATGAAGGAACGGAGCAAGGCATCGCGTTCGCGTGGAGACCATCGCGAACGCGTAGGGTAAAATCGTCTGGCAGTGAATTAAAATCACAGAACAGAGGGCTCTCGGGTTCATTAACCCAAAACGCCATTTTTGAGTTCTAGGGAGAGAAACTCACGGGAATTGCTGGTAATTCATCGGGGATTCGTTGGAGGTAAGTTTTGTGGCTTAATTACATCATTTTAACATGAAATCCTTGGTTAAATCCCAGTAAATGGAAGATTTAAGGTGGGTTTGAGCCCTAGGCCTAAATTTAAGAAAAACACTGATTTGAGTGGGCAAATGGAGTCCGATTTTGGTAAAATTTATATGCCTAGACTCGTATCGAGATGAGGATTCCGAATATGTAAATTTTGTAATTTTTCGACAAGTGTACCAAAAGTCGGGTTTTGACAACTTGTGGGTTTTGATATAAATTGGGTTATTTCGAATGAATTTCGTGAAATTAGCGTATATTGATGCATTCTCTATGACTTTGAGCAGATTTGGCATCCGAGGAGATTGATTTGCGAGGCAAGCGCAAGGCGGATTGAAGCTTCTACCGGTTCGAGGTGAGTGGTAGTAGTAAACAATGCACTGAGGGTTTGAAACCCCGTACTAGCACTTTACAGTGCTATATTGAGATGAGACACGCGTTCTATGACGGGCGTGGTGACATTGTGATAGGGGGTTCGGACTTAGTCCTTCCCGGCTAATAGAATATTGTGTTGTACAACTGTTAATAAGGTTATAACTGTACCATTGGGCTAATAGCCATGTTTGGGGCCTTGTGCCGATCTGTAGAGCATTAGGGAACCTATAGAGCTAGGTGACCTTTACATCGTGTCGGAAATATACACTCAGCCATAGCTCTAGCTGCATAGCATAATATGAGCCTGTACTAGATGTGTACATTGAGAGAGATTATCTAGGGTGGAATTCCCTGTTCTAGTTGAGTGGGCCTGAATGGCCAAGTTTATACCGATTGAGATGAGATAGGGTCGAGGACCCACTATGAGATGTTATATTGGGCCTGAAAGGCCAAGTCTATATTAACCGAGACAGGGTCAAGGACCCATTGTGATATATTATATTGGGCCTGAGAGGCCAAGTACATACTGACTGGGATAGGGTCGAGGACCCATTATGAGGTATTATGTATATAGATACCTATTTTGGATCGGACTGCACGCCGCAGTAATATACATGTGATATACATGTAATATACATATGGGACGGACTGCACGCCGCAGTATTATCGCGCTTGGGCTGTAGGAGCCCTTCGGAGTCTGAGTCTGCACACATTCCAGTGAGCGCCGGTATATTATGGGATCGGGCTGCACGCCGCAGCAGTATATATGTTGGATCGGACTGCACGCCGCAGTGATATATGGTGGACCTGGCTGCACGCCATAGCACCATAGCGCTTGGGCCTAGGGAGCCCCTCCGAAGTCTGTATACACCCCCAGTGAGCGCCGTCGACGTTAAATGGAACGGGCTGCGCGCCGCAGCAGTATATGTATTGGAGCGGGCTGCACGCCGCAACATTATACTTAATCATATCCTACTATTTACTTAGATACTTATACATTATAGATATAAGTATATGCCTTTATATGTCGAGATGGCCGTACACCGTAGGGGTACGAGCGAGGGTTAGTTCAGTGTGGAATCTTGTAGAGATAAACGTAGATTGGAGGTTAAAGTACTACTATAGTGATGACGTACTTGTGAAGGTTGCCTTAGAACTGCTAAGTGATAGCACGGGAGTTCTTACTTTCAGTTATTATTTATTATTGTTACTCACTGAGTTGAAATATACTCACCCCACTCCCCTGCACTTTTTGGTGCAGATCCACAGGTGCCCGAGAGCAGTTGAGACATTGTAGCTGCTGATTCATACCTACTTTTGCGGAGATTACGAGGTAGCTGCCAGCGTCCGCAGAGCTTGTTTTCTCCTTCTTTATCATCTTGTTGATTTCCTATTTGTCTAGACTTGGTTGTATTAGGATGCTATTCCGTAGAGGCTCAGTCTCGTGACACCACGATATGTTGGGACCGTATTTTGTATGTTTTGACGTTTCGGTTATCACCTGTTATGACTAACTACTGTTTAAGTTTAATTTATTTAATAATTGGCTGGTTAAAGGGATGATATGGTCGGGCTTGCCTAGCATTGTGTTGGGCGCCATCACGACCAGGGTTTGGGTCGTGACACATTTTTATCTGTAATGGGTCGGCGGATAATTGATCTATTTTTTCATTAATCATTTTCGACCCGGATCGTATTTGACCCCCCCCCCCCCCCCCATTTGCCACTCCTATGACTGACCCACAATCGGATACAGGCGCTGGACCAGACAGTATAAGTGGGCGTTTGGACATAAGAATTGTAAAATTCCAATAAAAAAGTGAAACAAAAATTCAAGTGAAAATGGTACTCGAAAATTAGAGTTGTGTTTGGATATTAATATAATTTTGGGTTGTTTTTGAAGTTTTGTGAGTAATCTGAGTGAATTTTGAAAAACAGCTTTTGGAGTTTTTCAAATTTCGATAAATTCCAAAATGCATCTTCAAAGAAAATTGGAAAATTTATGACCAAACGACGATTTCGAAAAAAAGTAAAAAAATTTGAACAAAATTAAAAATGTCATATGGCCAAACGGGCTCTTAGTATATCACTAAGAACATGAACCCAAGACTCGCCCACTTAAGCCAGTTCGGACCGGCTCAGACCGGAATTCAAAATTGGTCAACAATTTGAGTGTCACGTTAAATCGGATCGGCCGATTGAACCCTTAATATAGACAGTAAGAGCCCGTGTGGACATAAGAAATTTTTCCCTTTTTGGAAATTTTTTTTACTTTTTTCAAAATCAACATTTGTTCATAATTTTTTTAATTTTCACTTGAATATGCATTTTGGAACTTTTCTAAAAAATTTGAAAAACTTCAAAAACAACAATAAATTATATTCATGTCCAAACACAACTCTGGTTTTCAAATACCATTTTTACTTGAATTTTGTTTTCACATTTTTTTGAAATTTTACGATTCTTATGTCCAAATGCCCACTAAGTTATTTTGAGGATTTTTTTTTTTTGATAGTGCACTTGTGATGTGAACGATAATCTAAGTCAACGCAACAGTTGACCAAAATGTGGTCCAAACTCCAAAATCTAAATTTTGAAACTGGTTGAATTCAAAGCTCCAGACTCATAAGTTTCTACACTCATCGATGGCTGATTTATTGCTTAGTTTGGAAGAGTACAAATGCCATTATTGCACCTTCATTTAACTATTAGTACGTACTACCAACCATGCATGGTGGTGAGACCCATTTTTTCGGTGCATGCATGCATGCTCTGATTTACTAGTCAGTATTCCCCAACATTTTGAAAGCTACTATTCAAGAATCTTTCTTCCAGTTTTATTCTGATTGTTAATAACTTTTTAGAAACCAAATCCTATGCAGAATAAACTCTCTCTATTCTTTTATCTCAAGATTTCGCGAGGGAATTAGAGGCGAATTTAAGATTTTTATAACATAAGTATACTACTTATCGTTTGAAAGGGGTAAGTGGAAATTGATCCCTATTTCTCCAGGTAAATAACTCAACATTCAGTTAAGTGCACTATTTATAGAGGCGGATTCAGGATTTGAATCATTACAATTAAATATTTATAAATATTTAGTGAAATTTTTAATAGAAATACAGAGTCTAAGCAAAAGTTACTGGGTTCCCAAGAACCCAGTTACTTCACTCTAGATCCGCCACTGACTATTTAGCCTCGTTGTCAGTGGCGGATCCAGGATTTTAGGTTCGTGGGTGCTTAACATTTTTTTTGACGTGAAGTCAATATCAATCCCATCATATAAGTATGCAACTATTTAAATACAATGAAAAAAATTTAATTATAAAACCATGATATTAATTTTATGGACGCCGTGAAACTATAATGGATAACACAATTAGCGAGAAAAAGAATTAGTGGATTTTGCAGTTCTGGAAGGATTCTTTATTTTTCTAAAGAAATTATTATTTTTCTTTATTTGTTACTACAATTTAGTAGATAAAGTAAGAAAAGAAAAGCAAAAAAAAAAAGAAGTTAGAAGCAAAAGAATAAAAATAGTATTGGCTCAAAAAAGTCACTAGTAAAAACTGAAAAAAAAAACAGAAAGAGGACCTCATAATAGGGGCAAAAAAAAATACATGATAATATAACAAAAAATGCTTGCATAGAGTGGGATTCAATCTCTCACCCGTTGGCTTCTATAGCTCTCCAGCACCCACCATAAACCAAAGTACCCACTAAGCTCCTTGTTACCTGGGTGCTTTCTATTTTTTTATATTCGTTTTCTTAACTTCTCTATATAACTATAGTCATTCCGAGTTGAAATTAATGGGTGCTCGAGCACCCAATTATTGTACGTAAATTCGCCTCTGCTCGTTGTAGCATGAGTGTTCTGTACATAATTTATGGAGATATCATAAATTCACATTTCCGATATGCTGGGGTATAAATCCACCCGTGAAAGGAATATAGTCCAATATTAAAAATAGAGATATTTTAAATATCTCACCATATTATTTGGTGGTCATAGATGTATTTGCATCTTTGCAAGAGACTAAAGAATAAATACATGTCATGTTGGTACATCCCAAGAAGAAATAGTTGTGTAGATGATATGTCTATTTGCTTATACTAGCCACCTTTAAGAAAATGAATCGTTCGTAACAAATAAATTGAAAACATTTTAGACACACGAGTCAAAAAGAGGAGACAAATCAGAATTTGTTGTCTTAAGTATTATTTTAGAATTTGTTAACATACTCGAGCAATTTATTTTTGGAAAAAAAATCATTCTAATTTCTAAGAAGTAAGGAAAAGAAATACTAAACATTTTAGACGACAATGGGAAAAAGTTTAGTTCACATAGTAAATTAAAGTAAAAGTGAGTTCAAACTTCAAACTCAATCTTGTAAGTTCATCATATATACTGTTTTTCTTAACTTAAACAAAATTCAAGATCTCAGCAAAATTTGAAGCTTGATTCTAATGGCACCAATTGGTTGCTTCACCAAAAATGCATTTATTTCCTAATCTAGAGTTGCAAAAGCACATTTGCCCATAAAACAGCACCAACCTTTAAAAAATAAAGGTCAAATATATATACAACCCATCTAACTTGGTACCATTTTTTATTTTAACACTTTATCTCTTCCTCGTTTATTTTGGTTTTTTAACTCTATTTTATATGTTTCATTTTGGCCTTCCAACTCTATTTCTTATGTTCTACTTTAATACAAAAGCTAAAACCAATGCAAAAAGTATAGCGTGTGTATATGCACAAATAAGGTGTAATAAATATTCAATTAAATATTGACACCTTATTTTTTCAGCCATATCAAACGGGTGAATATTAAAATACCTAAATCCGACTATAGCTTTTTTGGGTTTATTTCATCTAGACGGGTCAGGCATGTAATCGTCATATGAATGTTTTGGAACCTAGAGAATGAAAATAGGCCAACAGTGGATGAAAAATACGGTCGAGTTCAGCTATTTTAGTATTAGTCCGTTTGACATGGATGAAAAAACCAGGTGGCAACATTCATTGATATTTATTACACCTCATATTTGTGTATACACACGCGCTATATTTTTTGCATTCGTTTCAGCTTTTGTGTTAAAATGGAACATAAGAAATAGAGTTGGAGGGCCAAATGGAACATATAAAATAGAGTTGGAGGGCCAAAATGGAACAACATAGAGATAAAGTGTCATAATGAAAAATGGTGCCAAGTTGAGGGAATATAATTACACTCTCTAACTCTTAAGGGGGCAAAGAATTGTTGGTAATTACATGGCGTAATTACAAGATTGTTTTTTTTATTCTCTTTTCTTTTCTTTTTAATTTACTTTTTATTTATATTTTTTTTCTTTTTTTTTCTTCTAATATTATTCTTTTTATGTTACTTACCTTTTATTCCTTATTTCTCATTTTCCAACCGTTAGTTCGCGTGTTTCTACATAATTTCTCATATTTTACTTCTTTCTTTATTGTTTTTTATTTCTTATTACATTTAGCTATATTGTTGTTGTTGTTATTATTATTATTATTATTATTATTATTATTATTATTATTATTATTATTATTTAAATTATAACTTGTAATCTCGGAAAGAATAAGCCATCCACAGCTTTGGCTTGTAATGAGTGATATTATTAAAGTTGAACTTTGTTATCGAAGAAGGTTACATGCAAATTTAACTATATTAAGATTAGATATTACTTTTTAAAATTTAAATAGTATTCTAATTTTCAACCTCTATTTTTTGTGATTTTATGTAGTTGCTAATATTTTTTTATTTTTCTTTATTTTCTTCGTTTAACATAATTGTGCTGTTATTCTAGTGTTGAAACTATATATCTTAATATTAAAAATAATGATTCATTAATAAATTCAGCATATAACAAGTGCTGCCATTAAAATAGAATCTCATTATTGAATGAGGTTATATAGACTTATATATTCCATTTCTAAATGAGTTATATTACTTAGATTATTTTGAAACTTATTTTCTGTTTTGTTGTAATTTACATAAGAGTATTATGTTATTTTTTTGAATTTTTAATTTATGTTATATTTTCGTTTTTTGTTTTATTTGCTTTAGTAGTATTGATTTATTAATTCAAATTGTATGCCATTCAATTTTCAGTTCGAATTGATAGATTAGTTTTTGTAATATATTTGAGTAATATTGTGATACTATATTAATAAATGTTAATCTTTATCAAGCATGCAGTCCAGGATGTTCTTTCAAAATATGTAATTTTAGTTTTATAATTAATTAGAACAAAATATTTATATTTACAATATTAGTTACAAATATATGAACAATATTAGTTACAAATATATGATTAGTATTTAATATATTTTCAAGAAAAAATATGTATCTTAAATGTCAAATCTAAATAAAGGCATATATTTGTTAACTCTTAATTTTTAATTTTTGATAATTAACTTTATATTTAAAATTCAATATAACTATTTAATTATATTTGTACAGCCAAATAATACACTTATAATTACACTGTACTTATACTATGACAGACAAATAAAACGTTATTATTAGATTATGTACTCCCTCCATTCACTTTTACTTGTCTAGTATTCTAAAAATAAAATTTTCTTTTACTTGTCACTTATAGCATATCAAGAGAAGATCATTTCTTTTTTTCTATTATACCAACAACAACATACCCAGTAAAATCCCACTAGTGAGGTCTGGAATATTTTCTATGGGTTCTTATTATACTCATAATATTAAATTCAAATTATTTTCTCAAGTTCATTAAAAATATGCATCAAATAATATGGGTATCATAGTAAATTATGCACTTCATTTATTATTTTTAAAGGGTGTGCAAAATTTATAGTGGACAAGTAAAATTGAACGAAGAAAGTAATTAGTACCTTAGTAATAACATCAATTCTAGTTAATTTCCAATTTTAGGGAGAGCTAAATGCTCTTATAATGTCTTTCTTAAAAACATTATTTAAAAGACTGATAATATAGACCTTTTATTAGAGTCCAGAACTTTTTTATTGTCTTTTTGGACAAATGCTACGCTAATGAGTGTTAAAAAAAGTTACTTTTCTATATATAAAATGCTGAAATTCTTTGCGCTATACCTTAATGGTAACTTTTGCTATTAAGGTATAACGCATGAATTTACTGCGATATACTTGTTAGCGGCAAAAATCTGTGCATTATACTCTGATGACTTGACTACCAGGTATAACGCATGGAATTAAAATGCTATACATATATAATGCAGTAAATTCATGTGTTATACCTGTTTATGGACCCACCAATAAGTGTGACGACTCAAAGGGTCATCACTTATTTTATTAATTATTTCGAGCTTTTGAGGCCTAGAAAACCTCATTCTATGTTGCCTTGATTTACGTGCACAATCCGAGCATGTAGCCGGAAAGATTTTTGTGATAGAAAATATGAATTCTATGAGAAATGTGGATAAAAATGATATTAATATTGATATGGTTGACTTTGGTCAACATTTTTGGTAAACGGATCCGGACCCGAGATTGGATGGTCCCGAAAGGTCCGTAGGAAAATATGGGACTTGGACATGCGTCCGGAGTCGAATTCCGAGGCCTAGAGCCCAAGTTATGAATTTTTCTGTGAAATTATTTTTGATGTAATTGTTAAAGGAAAATGAATTAATTGACCTTGGTATCGGGCTCGTATTTTGGTACCGACGCCCGGTACAAGTCTTAAATATTATATATGTGCTTTCTGCAAAGTTTGGTGACATTCGGATGTTGTTTGATATGTTTTGGACCTTGAGTTCCAAGTTTGAAAGTTTTAAAAACCAAAAGTATGAAAATCATGAACTTGAGGCTTGATTTGATGAAAACGATGTGTTATTGGCGATGTGATCGCACGAACAAGTTCACAATGTATTTTTGATGTTGTGTACATGTTTGGTTTGGAGCCCGGGAGGCTCGGGTAAAGATTTGATAGGCCGTTGGATCAATTTCCGAATTTTTTTGCACTGCTGGTTTTTCACCCAGCTGTTGGCTTCGCATTTGCGAAGACTTTCTCGCAAATGCGAAGAAGGCAGGTCAAGGCTGGGTTCGCAAATGCGAACCCATTATCGCAAATGCGATGCCTGCCAGAACCAGCCAAGTTCGCAAATGCGAACAAAGTGTCGCAAATGCGACACTGGCAGACCTGGGCCAGAGTTCGCAATTGCAAACTTAACCACGCAAATGCGAGGCCTTCAGTATATTGCCTGTCTTCGCAATTGAGAAGAATTTGTCGCAATTGCCACAAAACCCAGAAGCCAGCTTGTTCGCAAATGCGAACATTATTTCGCAAATGCGAAACCCCCAGCATTTGCCTTGGCTTCGCAAATGCGAACAAATGTTCGCAAATGCGAACTTCCCAGCCTTAGCTTATTTTTCAAACTCCTGAAATTGGTCGGGGTTCGCAATTGCGAACTCATGTTCGCAAATGTGAACACAGAGACCTGTAAATCACGATTTCCAGCTTATTCTTCACATTTTCACAACCCAAAAACACCCATTTGCGATTCTTCACGGACTTCCTCTTCTTCAAAACAATTGTAAGTCACTTTTTACTTAATTCTTTCAATTTCTAACATCATTAAGCATGTTTTTCAATAGAAATCAAAGGTTTTCATGGTAGAATTTCTTGTTTTTGGTAGAATATAGGGTTTTTCATAAATTGGGAAATTGGACCTCGAATTGAGGTTCGATTTTGAAACAAATCATATACTTGAACTCATGGGGGGATGGGTAACCGGATTTTGGTCCGAACCCCGAGTTCCGACCATGTGGGCCCGGGGTCGAATTTCACTATTCCGGGCAGAATGTTGTAAAAGTTGAAATTGGCTTTATGAATTAGTTTTGAGTAGTATTGATGATATTAAATCAATTGTGTATAGATACGATTGGATTGGAGCCGAATTTGAAAGGAAAAGGCATTGCCACAGATTGAATTGTTCGTAAAATATTTGAGGTAAGTGTTTGTTCTATCCTAGTTTGAAGGAATAGGAATTTAGTTATGAATGAATTGTTGATTAAGAGTTATTGGTGTTATACCGGTAATGGAGATAAATTGTTGAAATTACTATCAATTATTGGTTTAAAACCGGTAATTATAAATATTGTTGATGCAGAGATTATTGGCTAAATGCCGGTAATATATATATTTATGAATTGGGATCGTGTGGCGCGCCGACCACTTATATATATTTATGAATTGCGATTGTGTGGCGCGCCGACCACTTATATAATAAGAAATGGGATCGTGTGGCACGCCGACCACAAAGTGATTTAAATCTTGGCATTGGCCATAGTTGCCGGTAGCCTACTGATATATTTGGAAGCGGGTGGTACGCCTACCACAAGATGTAGTTACTGTGATAGTTGGGAGCGGGTGGTACGCCTACCACGAGATATGAAATGAGAAAGGAATTGAGACATGAAAGTAAGATTTATTCTGTTGATTAGATTATTCCGGATATCACGAGTTATTGACTGTTATTTCAGAGCAGAGTCTTTCCTTATAAATGTCTTGTATATATATATATATATATATATATATATTGCAACTGTACAGGTTTATGTGGGTGACTGGTCTTAGTCTTGTCACTACTTCGCCGGGATAGGCTAGGCACTTACTAGCACATGGGGTCGGTTGTGCTGATACTACACTCTGCGCTCTTTTTGCGCAGATACAAGTTATGGACAGCAGCAGCGGCAGTAGCACGATTGTGGATATTCGACTATTGAGATTACGAGGTAGCCTTGCAGGCGTCCGCAGGACCCGTTGTCTCTTCTATCTATGCTTTTCATTCTGTTATCTCATGTAATCGAGATAAACAGCTTGTATTTTCTTTCAGACAATTATGTGTATTATTCTTAGAAGTTCGTGAGTATTGTGACACCGGTCTTGGGTAGTGTATCATGTTTGGGTTTTCTTTATCATATTTGACTAAGTCTTCCGCTAAGTTTGATTATTCCGCTGTAATTTATGTGTTTTTAATTTTAATGTCTTAATAATAATTCGGTAATTAATGGAGGTGTAATTAATATTTGGCTTGCCTAGCTTCCACTAGTAGGCGCCATCATGACCCCGATTGTGGGAAATCTGGGTCGTGACAAGTTGGTATCAGAGCACTAGGTTGCACAGGTCTCACAACTCACGAACAACCTTAGTAGAGTCTGAAGGATCGGTACGGAGACGTCTGTATTTATCCTCCAAAGGCTATAGAGTTAGGAAAATATTCCCTTTATTCTTTCCGGTCGTGCGACTTGATCTTTCAAATATTTATTGAATTTCTACTCTGTTCTTCCGCAGATGGTAAGAACACGTGCATCTTCATCTAGTGACCAGCAGGCCCGAGGTCCCAGCAGCGGCAGCTCCCGCTAGGGGCAGAGGCCGAGGTCGAGGTCATACTAGAGGCCAAGGTAGGGGCGGAGCTCAGCCCGGAGCAGCAGCACGAGTGGCAGAACCTCAGGTTCATATCGAGGAGGAAGTTCCAGCCCCAGCAGCTCCAGTAGGCTCAGCTCAGGTCCCAGGAGGAGTTTTGTTTTCACCGAATCTTCAGGATGCTTTGGTCCGAATAGCAGGTTTTATGGACCATATCACCAGAGCAGGTTTATTACCGGTAGCACCAGCCACTTCTCAGGCTGGAGGAGGTAATCAGACTCCTGCTACGCACACTCCGGAGCCAGTAATTCCCCAGGCTCATGTTCCTGTGATTCAGCCAGTTGAGGCAGCTCGGCCTATTATTGTGACTCCGTCTAATGATGGTGCGGCCATGTCCGCTGACGCGTTATGGAGATTGGACAGGTTTACCAAGCTGTTCACTACCACATTCAGTGGCACTCCTTCAGAGGATCCACAGGATTTCCTATACAGTTGCCACGAAGTTCTCCGTACTATGGGCATTGTGGAGACTAATGGTGTGGACTTTTGCTACTTTTCGATTATCTGGTTCCGCCAAGACTTGGTGGAGGGATTATTGTCTATCCAGGCCAGCGAGATCATCATCTTTGACTTGGGAGCAATTTGCAGAATTATTCTTGGAAAAGTTCCTTCCAGCAACTCAGCGGGAGGTTATGCGCAGACAATTTGAGCGTCTTCATCAGGGTTCTATGTCTGTCACACAGTACGAGACTAGGTTCGTGGACCCGGCTCGTCATGCTATTATCATACTTCCCACAGATAGGGAAAGGGTGAGAAGGTTTATTGATGGCTTGAATCATCCAATTCGACTACAGATGGCCTTGGGGGCACGAAGTGAAATCACTTTTCAGGAGGCGGCTAATGCAGCCCGCCTGATCGAGATAGCTCTGTCACATGGAGCAAGACATGGATCAGATAAGAGATCTTGTAATTCGGGTAGATTCAGTGGTACCTCGTCTGGAGATAGAGATTTTCATGATAGAGGCCATCCTCCTAGGCCTTATCAGTCAGCTCTTCAAGTTTCTCATGATGCTTCAGGTGATAGTAATTCTCAGCCACGTTACTCTGATCAGCAGCCTATCAGTGCACCACCACTTCGCTATTTTCAGCGGCCGAGGGCTTGTTTTACGTGCGGTGATCTTAGGCACATTGCAAAGTATTGCCCTCGAGCTTCTGACAGATCTCAGCAGCAGGGTTCTCGTGCCATGATTCAGGCCCCAGTTCGCTCACAGCCTGCCCAGCCAGCTAGAGGCGGAGGTAGAGGACATAAAGGTGGAGATAGAGGTCATAGAGGTGGAGATCAGACCGATAGAGGTAGAGACCAGCCATCAGCCGATCGTCCTAGAGATACTGCTCAGGGTGGTGGGGCACAGCCCCTATGTTATGCACTTCCCACCAGACCAGAGGCTGAGTCTTCTGATGTCGTCATTACAGGTATTATTTTGGTTTGTGATAGAAAGGCATCAGCATTATTTGACCCTGGGTCTACATATTCGTACGCGTCTTCCTATTTTGCACCATACTTGATTCAGCCCAGTGATCCACTGAGTGTTCCTGTTCATGTGTCTACACCAGTAGGCGATTCTATTGTGGTTGATCGAGTTCATCGGTCATGTATTATAATAATTAAGGGTCTCGAGACCCGTGCTGATTTACTACTCCTAAATATGGTGGACTTTGATATTATACTAGGCATGGACTGGCTATCTCCATATCATGCTGTTTTAGATTGCCATGCCAAGACTGTGACTTTAGCTCTGCCGAATTTGCCTCGTATAGAGTGGAAAGGAATTTCAGGTCATACTAGTCGTAATGTTATTTCTTATGTTAAGGCTCGGCGTATGGTTGGAAAGGGATGCTTGGCTTATTTGGCCTATGTCCGTGATTCTAGTGCTGAGGTTCCTTCTATTGACTCTGTGCCTGTGGTTCGCGAATTTCCTGAAGTATTTCCTTCAGAATTGCCAGGTATGCCGCCCGATAGGGACATTGATTTTTTCATTGACTTGACTCCAGGCACTCAGCCCATTTCCATTCCCCCATACCGTATGGCTCCGCCGGAGTTAAAAGAATTGAAGGAACAGTTGCAGGATTTACTTGAAAAGGGTTTCATTAGACCCAGTGTTTCGCCGTGGGGTGCACCAGTATTATTTGTAAAGAAGAAAGATGGTTCTATGAGAATGTGTATTGACTATCGATAGTTAAACAAGGTGACTATCAAAAATCAATATCCACTTCCGCGAATTGATGATTTATTTGACCAACTTCAGGGTGCCAAGGTATTTTCAAAGATAGATTTGAGATCTGGCTATCATCAGCTGAAGATTAGGGCATCTGATGTCCCTAAGACAGCGTTCCGCACTCGGTATGGACATTATGAATTTCTGGTCATGTCTTTTGGGTTGACAAATGCTCCAGCGGCTTTTATGGAATTAATGAATCGGGTGTTCCGGCCTTATTTAGACTTGTTTGTAATAGTCTTCATTGATGACATATTAATATATTCCCGCGGTCAGGAGGAGCATGCGCAACATCTCAGAGTGGCCTTACAGACTCTGAGAGATAGCCAGCTATATGCAAAATTTTCAAAGTGTGAATTTTGGCTAAGTTCAGTTGCATTCCTGGGTCATATTGTGACGGCAGCAGGTATTGAGGTTGATCCGAAGAAAATTGAGGCAGTCAAGAGCTGGCCTAGACCGACATCAGCCACAGATATTCGGAGTTTCTTGGGGTTAGCGGGTTATTATCGCCGATTCGTAGAAGGATTTTCGTCAATTGCAGCCCCACTGACCAGATTGACCCAGAAGGGTGTTCAATTTGAATGGTCCGATGAATGTGAGGCGAGCTTCAAAAGCTCAAGACAACCTTGACAACAGCACCGGTATTGGTTTTACCCACAGGTACGGGACCTTATACTGTTTATTGTGATGCTTCCCGTATTGGGCTTGGTGCGGTGTTAATGCAGGATGGCAAGGTTATTGCCTATGCTTCGAGGCAGTTGAAGATTCATGAGAAGAACTATCCGGTGCATGATCTAGAATTGGCGGCGATTATTCACGCATTGAAGATCTGGAGGCATTATTTGTATGGTGTAGCATGTGAAGTATACACCGATCATAAGAGTCTTCAGTATTTGTTTAAGCAGAAAGAGTTGAATATGAGGGAGAGAAGGTGGCTAGAGTTGCTAAAAGACTATGATGTTACTATTTTATATCACCCAGGTAAGGCCAGTGTGGTGGCCGATGCATTGAGTAGAAAGTCTGCCAGCATGGGTAGTCTTGCATATATTCCGGTCAGTCAGAGACCATTAGCTCTAGATGTCCAGGCCTTAGCCAACCGGTTCGTGAGATTAGACATTTCTGAGCCTAGCAGGGTGTTAGCCTGCATGGTCGCTCGTTTTTCTTTATTAGAGCGTATCCGTGAGAGGGAATTTGATGATCCTCATTTGCGTGAGTTGAGAGATACAGTACAGCGGGGAGGTGCCACACAGGTAAATCTAGATGATGATGGGGTATTGAAATTGCAGGGTGGAGTTTGTGTGCCCAATGTCGAAGGGATTCGAGAGTTGATCTTAGCGGAGGCCCACAGTTCGCGGTATTCCATTCACCCAGAGGCCGCGAAGATGTACCAGGACTTGCGGCAGCACTATTGGTAGCGCAGAATGAAGAAAGATATCGTTGCGTATGTCGCTCGGTGTCTAAATTGTCATCAGGTGAAATATGAGCACCAGAGACCTGGTGGTGTATTCCAAAGGATTGAGATTCCCGAGTGGAAATGGGAGCGGATCACTATGGACTTCGTTACTGGACTTCCTTTGACTCGGAGGAAATTTGATGCTATTTGGGTCATTGTTGATAGGCTGACCAAGTCAGCACACTTTATTCCAGTATCTGTCTCCTACTCATCGGAGAGGTTAGCGAAGGTTTACATTAGGGAGATTGTTCGTCTTCATGGGGTGCCAGTATCTATTATCTCTGATCGGGGTACGCAGTTTACCTCGCGGTTCTGGAGAGCGGTCCAGCAGGAGTTAGGCACCAAGGTTCAGTTGAGTACAGCATTTCATCCTCAGACGGATGGCCAGTCCGAGAGGACTATTCAGATTCTAGAAGACATGCTTCGAGCATGTGTTATTGATTTCGGAGGCTCGTGGGACCAGTTTCTGCCATTAGCAGAGTTCGCCTACAATAAAAGCTACCAGTCCAGCATCCAGATGGCCCTGTATGAGGCGTTGTATGGTAGGCGATGTCGATCTCCAGTCGGATGGTTTGAGCCGGGGAAGGCTCGGTTGTTGGGTACAGACTTAGTTCCGGAGGCCTTGGATAAGGTCAAAATTATCCAGGAGAGATTGCGTGCCACTCAGTCCAGAGAGAAGACTTATGCGGATCGTAAGGTTCGAGATGTAGATTTCATGGTTGGTGAACGAGTATTGCTCCGAGTGTCGCCTATGAAGGGCGTGATGAGGTTCGGGAAGAAGGGCAAGCTCGGCCCTAGGTATATTGGTCCATTTGAGATTCTAGACAGAGTGGGAGGGGTGGCTTACAGATTAGCTTTGCCGCCTAGCTTATCAGCCGTGCATCCAGTTTTTCATGTATCTATGCTTTGGAGATACCACGGCGATCCCACACATGTGTTAGACTTCATTACTGTCCAATTGGACAATGATCTATCTTACGAGGAGGAGCCGGTGGCCATTCTAGACCGGCAGGTTCGACAGTTAAGGTCGAAGAGTTATCATTATGTGCGTGTTTAGTGGAGAGGTCAGCCTCCTGAGGCATCGACCTGGGAGTCCGAGTCTGATATGCGGAGCCGCTACCCATATTTGTTTCCTGACTCAGGAACTTCTTTCTTTTGTCCGTTCGAGGACGAACGATTGTTTTAGAGGTGGATATTGTGACGACCCAAAGGGTCATCACTTATTTTATTAATCATTTCGAGCTTCTGAGGCCTAAAAAACCTCATTCTATGTTGCCTCGATTTACGTGCACAATCCGAGCATGTAGCCGGAAAGATTTTTGTGATAGAAAATATGAATTCTATGAGAAATGTGGATAAAAATGATATTAATATTGATATGGTTGACTTCGGTCAACATTTTTTGGTAAACGGATCCGGACCCGAGATTTGCTGGTCCCGAAAGGTCCGTAGGAAAATATGGGACTTGGACATGCGTCCGAAGTCGAATTCTGAGGCATAGAGCCCAAGTTGTGAATTTTTCTGTGAAATCGTTTTTGATGTAATTGTTAAAGGAAAATGAATTAATTGACCTTGGTATCGGGCTCGTATTTTGGTTCCGATGCCCGGTACAAAGTCTTAAATATTATATATGTGCTTTCTACAAAGTTTGGTGACATTCGGATGTCGTTTGATATGTTTTGGACCTTGAGTTCCAAGTTTGAAAGTTTTAAAAACCAAAAGTATGAAAATCATGAACTTGAGGCTTGATTTGATGAAAACGATGTGTTATTGGCGATGTGATCGCACGAACAAGTTCATAATGTGTTTTTGATGTTGTGTACATGTTTGGTTTGGAGCCCGGGGGCTCGGGTAAAGATTTGATAGGCCGTTGGATCAATTTCCGAATTTTTTTGCACTGCTGGTTTTTCACCCAGTTGTTGGCTTCGCATTTGCGAAGACTTTCTCGCAAATGCGAAGAAGGCAGGTCAAGGATGGGTTCGCAAATGCGAACCCATTATCGCAAATGCGATGCCTGCCAGAACCAGTCAAGTTCGCAAATGCGAACAAAGTGTCGCAAATGCGACACTGGCAGACCTGGGCCAGAGTTCGCAATTGCGAACTTAACCTCGCAAATGCGAGGCCTTCAGTATATTGCCTGTCTTCGCAATTGCGACGAATTTGTCGCAATTGCGACAAAACCCAGAAGCCAGCTTGTTCGCAAATGCGAACATTATTTCGCAAATGCGAAAACCCCAGCATTAGCCTTGGCTTCGCAAATACGAACAAATGTTCGCAAATGCGAACTTCCCAGCCTTAGCTTATTTTTCAAACTCCTGAAATTGGTCGGGGTTCGCAATTGCGAACCCATGTTCGCAAATGCGAACATAGAGACCTGTAAATCATGATTTCCAGCTTATTCTTCACATTTTCACAACGCAAAAACACCCATTTGCGATTCTTCACGGACTTCCTCTTCTTCAAAACAATTGTAAGTCACTTTTTACTTAATTCTTTCAATTTCTAACATCATTAAGCATGTTTTTCAATAGAAATCAAAGGTTTTCATGGTAGAATTTCTTGTTTTTGGTAGAATATAGGGTTTTTCATAAATTGGGAAATTGGACCTCGAATTGAGGTCCGATTTTGAAACAAATCATATACTTGAACTCGTGGGGGGATGGGTAACCGGATTTTGGTCCGAACCCCGAGTTCCGACCATGTGGGCCCGGGGTCGAATTTCACTATTCCGGGCAGAATGTTGTAAAAGTTGAAATTGGCTTTATGAATTAGTTTGTTGAGTAGTATTGATGATATTAAATCAATTGTGTATAGGTACGATTGGATTGGAGCCGAATTTGAAAGGAAAAGGCATTGCCACAGATTGAATTGTTCGTAAAACATTTGAGGTAAGTGTTTGTTCTATCCTAGTTTGAAGGAATAGGAATTTAGTTATGAATGAATTGTTGATTAAGAGTTATTGGTGTTATACCGGTAATGGAGATAAATTGTTAAAATTATTATCAACTATTGGTTTAAAACCGGTAATTATAAAAATTGTTGATGCAGAGATTATTGGCTAAATGCTGGTAATATATATATTTATGAATTGGGATTGTGTGGTGCGCCGACCACTTATATATATTTATTAATTGGGATCGTGTGGCGCGCCGACCACTTATATAATAAGAAATGGGATCGTGTGGCACGCCGACCACAAAGTGATTTAAGTCTTGGCATTGGCCATAGTTGCCGGTAGCCTATTGATATATTTGGGAGTGGGTGGTACGCCTACCACAAGATGTAGTTATTGTGATAGTTGGGAGCGGGTGGTACGCCTACCACGAGATATGAAATGAGAAAGGAATTGAGACATGAAAGTAAGATTTATTCTGTTGATTAGATTATTCTGGATATCACGAGTTATTGATTGTTATTTCAGAGCAGAGTCTTTCCTTATAAATGTCTTGTATATATATATATATATTGCAACTGTACAGGTTTATGTGGGTGACTGGCCTTAGTCTCGTCACTAGTTCGCTGGGATAGGCCAAGCACTTACCAGCACATGGGGTCGGATGTGCTGATACTACACTCTGCGCTCTTTTTGCGTAGATACATGTTACGGACAGCAGCAGCGGCAGTAGCGATTTGTGGATTTTCTGACTACTGAGACTACGAGGTAGCCTTGCAGGCATCCGCATGACCCGTTGTCTCTTCTATCTATGCTTTTCATTCTGTTATCTCATGTAATCGAGATAAACAACTTATATTTTCTTTCAGACAATTGTGTGTATTATTCTTAGAAGTTCGTGAGTATTGTGACACCAGTCTTGGGTAGTGTATCATGTTTGGGTTTTCTTTATCATATTTGACTAAGTCTTCCGCTAAGTTTGATTATTCCGATGTAATTTATGTGTTTTTAATTTTAATGTCTTAATAATAAATCGGTAATTAATGGAGGTGTAATTAATATTTGGCTTGCCTAGCTTCCACTAGTAGGCGCCATCATGACCCCGATTGTGGGAAATCTGGGTCGTGACAAGTTGGTATCAGAGCACTAGGTTGCACAGGTCTCACAACTCACGAACAACCTTAGTAGAGTCTGAAGGATCGGTACGGAGACGTCTGTATTTATCCTCCAAAGGCTATAGAGTTAGGAAAATATTCCCTTTATTCTTTCCGGTCGTGCGACTTGATCTTTCAAATATTTATTGAATTTCTACTCTGTTCTTCCGCAGATGGTAAGAACACGTGCATCTTCATCTAGTGACCAGCAGCCCGAGGTCCCAGCAGCGGCATCTCCCGCTAGGGGCAGAGGCCGAGGTCGAGGTCGTACTAGAGGCCAAGGTAGGGGCAGAGCTCAGCCCCAAGCAGCAGCACGAGTGGCAGAACCTCAGGTTCATATCGAGGAGGAAGTTCCAGCCCCAGCAGCTCCAGTAGGCCCAGCTCAGGTCCCAGGAGGAGCTTTATTTTCACCGGATCTTCAGGATGCTTTGGTCCGGATAGCAGGTTTTATGGATCATATCACCAGAGCAGGTTTATTACCGGTAGCACCAGCCACTTCTCAGGTTGGAGGAGGTAATCAGGCTCCTGCTACGCGCACTCCGGAGCCAGTAATTCCCCAGGCTCAGGTTCCTGTGATTCAGCCAGTTGAGGCAGCTCAGCCTATTATTGTGACTCCGTCTAATGATGGTGCAGCCATGTCTGCTGACGCGTTATGGAGATTGGATAGGTTTACCAAGCTGTTCACTACCACATTCAGTGGCACTCCTTCAGAGGATCCACAGGATTTCCTATACAGCTGCCACAAAGTTCTCCGTACTATGGGCATTGTGGAGACTAATGGTGTGGACTTTTGCTACTTTTCGATTATCTGGTTCCGCCAAGACTTGGTGGAGGGATTATTGTCTATCCAGGCCAGCGGGATCATCATCTTTGACTTGGGAGCAATTTGCAGAATTATTCTTGGAAAAGTTCCTTCCAACAACTCAGAGGGAGGTTATGCGCCGACAATTTGAGCGTATTCATCAGGGTTCTATATCTGTCACACAGTACGAGACTAGGTTCGTGGACCTGACTTGTCATGCTATTATCATACTTCCCACAGATCGGGAAAGGGTGAGAAGGTTTATTGATGGCTTGAATCAGCCAATTCGACTACAGATGGCTTTGGGGGCAGGAACTGAAATCACTTTTCAGGAGGCGGCTAATGCAGCCCGCCGGATCGAGATGGCTCTGTCACAGGGAGCAAGACATGGATCGGATAAGAGATCTCGTAATTCGGGTAGATTCAGTGGTACCTCGTCTGGAGATAGAGATTTTTATGATAGAGGCCATCCTCCTAGGCCTTATCAGTCAGCTCTTCAGGTTTCTCATGATGCTTCGGGTGATCGTAATTCTCAGCCACGCTACTCTGATCAGCAGCCTATCAGTGCACCACTACTTTGCTATTTTCAGCAGCCGAGGGCTTGTTTTACGTGCGGTGATCTTAGGCACATTGCAAAGTATTGCCCTCGATCTTCTGACAGATCTCACCAGCAGGGTTCTTGTGCCATGATTCAAGCCCCAGTTCGCTCACAGCCTGCCCAGCCAGCTAGAGGTAGAGGTAGAGGACATAGAGGTGGAGGTAGAGGTCATAGAGGTGGAGATCAGACCGATAGAGGTAGAGACCAGCCAGCAGCTGATCGTCCTAGAGATACTGCTCAGGGTGGTGGGGCACAACCCCGATGTTATGCACTTCCCGCCAGACCAGAGGCTGAGTCTTCTGATGCCGTCATTACAGGTATTATTTTGGTTTGTGATAGAAAGGCATCAACATTATTTGACCCTGGGTCTACATATTCGTACGTGTCTTCCTATTTTGCACCATACTTGATTCAGCCCAGTGATCCACTGAGTGTTCCTGTTCATGTGTCTACACCAGTAGGCGATTCTATTGTGGTTGATCGAGTTCATCGGTCATGTATTATAGTAATTGAGGGTCTCGAGACCCGTGCTGATTTACTACTCCTAAATATGGTGGACTTTGATATTATACTAGGCATGGACTGGCTATCTCCATATCATGCTGTTTTAGATTGCCATGCCAAGGCTGTGACTTTAGCTCTGCCGAATTTGCCTCGTACAGAGTGGAAAGGAATTTCAGGTCATACTAGTCGTAATGTTATTTCTTATGTTAAGGCTCAGCGTATGTTTGGAAAGGGATGCTTGGCTTATTTGGCCTATGTCCGTGATTCTAGTGCTGAGGTTCCTTCTATTGACTCTGAGCCTGTGGTTCGCGAATTTCCTGAAGTATTTCCTTCAGACTTACCAGGTATGCCGCCCGATAGGGACATTGATTTTTGCATTGATTTGGCTCCAGGCACTCAGCCCATTTCCATTCCCCCATATCGTATGGCTCCGCCAGAGTTAAAAGAATTGAAGGAACAATTGCAGGATTTACTTGAAAAGGGTTTCATTAGACCCAGTGTTTTGTCGTGGGGTGCACCTGTATTATTTGTAAAGAAGAAAGATGGTTCGATGAGAATGTGCATTGACTATCGACAGTTAAACAAGGTGACTATCAAAAATAAATATCCACTTCCGCGAATTGATGATTTATTTGACCAGCTTCAGGGTGCCAAGGTATTTTCAAAGATAGATTTGAGATCCGGCTATCATCAGCTGAAGATTAGGGCATCTGATGTCCCTAAGACAGCGTTCCGCACTCGGTACGGACATTATGAATTTCTGGTCATGTCTTTTAGGTTGACAAATGCTCCAGCAGCTTTTATAGAATTAATGAATCGGGTGTTCCGGCCTTATTTAGACTTGTTTGTAATAGTCTTCATTGATGACATATTAATATATTCCCGCGGTCAGGAGGAGCATGCGCAACATCTCAGAGTGGCCTTGCAGACTCTGAGAGATAGCCAACTATATGCAAAATTTTCAAAGTGTGAATTTTGGCTAAGTTTAGTTGCATTCCTGGGTCATATTGTGACGCCAGCAGGTATTCACGTTGATCCAAAGAAAATTGATGCAGTCAAGAACTGGCCTAGACCGACATCAGCCACATATATTCGGAGTTTCTTGGGGTTAGCGGGTTATTATCGCCGATTCGTGGAAGGATTTTCGTCTATTGCAGCCCCACTGACCAGATTGACCCAGAAGGGTGTTCAATTTGAATGGTCCGATGAATGTGAGGCGAGCTTCAAAAGCTCAAGACAACCTTGACCACAGCACCGGTATTGGTTTTACCCACAGGTACGGGACCTTATACTGTTTATTGTGATGCTTCCCGTATTGGGCTTGGTGCGGTGTTAATGCAGGATGGCAAGGTTATTGCCTATGCTTCGAGGCAGTTGAAGATTCATGAGAAGAACTATCCAGTGCATGATCTAGAATTGGCGGCGATTATTCACGCATTGAAGATCCGGAGGCATTATTTGTATGGTGTAGCATGTGAAGTATACACCGATCATAAGAGTCTTCAGTATTTGTTTAAGCAGAAAGAGTTGAATATGAGGCAGAGAAGGTGGCTAGAGTTGCTAAAAGACTATGATGTTACTATCTTATATCACCCAGGTAAGGCCAATGTGGTGGCCGATGCTTTGAGTAGAAAGTACGCCAGCATGGGTAGTCTTGCATACATTCCGGTCAGTCAGAGACCATTAGCTCTAGATGTCCGGGCCTTAGCCAACCGGTTCGTGAGATTAGACATTTCTGAGCCTAGCAGGTGTTAGCCTGCACGGTCGCTCGTTCTTCTTTATTAGAGCGTATCCGTGAGAGGCAATTTGATGATCCTCATTTGCGTGAGTTGAGAGATACAGTACAGCGGGGAGGTGCCACACAGGTAAATCTAGATGATGATGGGGTATTGAAATTGCGGGGTCGAGTTTGTGTGCCCAATGTCGAAGGGATTCGAGAGTTGATCTTAGCGGAGGCCCACAGTTCGCGGTATTCCATTCACCCAGAGGCCGCGAAGATGTACCAGGACTTGCGGCAGCACTATTGGTAGCGCAGAATGAAGAAAGATATCGTTGCGTATGTCGCTTAGTGTCTAAATTGTCTGCAGGTGAAATATGAGCACCAGAGACCTGGTGGTGTATTCCAGAGGATTGAGATTCCGAGTGGAAATGGGAGCGGATCACTATGGACTTCGTTACTGGGACTTCCTTTGACTCGGAGGAAATTTGATGCTATTTGGGTCATTGTTGATAGGCTGACCAAGTCGGCACACTTTATTCTAGTATCTGTCTCCTACTCGTCGGAGAGGTTAGCGGAGGTTTACATTAGGGAGATTGTTCGTCTCCATGGGGTGCCAGTATCTATTATCTCTGATCAGGGAACGCAGTTTACCTCGCGGTTCGGAGAGCAGTCCAGTAGGAGTTAGGCACCCAGGTTCAGTTGAGTACAGCATTTCATCCTCAGACGGATGGCCAGTCCGAGAGGACTATTCAGATTCTAGAAGATATGCTTCGAGCATGTGTTATTGATTTCGGAGGCTCGTGGGACCAGTTTTTGCCATTAGCAGAGTTTGCCTACAATAACAGCTACCAGTCTAGCATCCAGATGGCCCCGTATGAGGCGTTGTATGGTAGGCGATGTCGATCACCGGTTGGATGGTTTGAACCGGGAGAGGCTCGGTTGTTGGGTACAGACTTAGTTCAGGAGGCCTTGGATAAGGTCAAGACTATTCAAGAGAGATTGCGTTCAGCTCAGTCCAGGCAGAAAACTTATGCGGATCGTAAGGTTCGAGATGTAGATTTCATGGTTGGTGAACGAGTATTGCTCCGAGTGTCGCCTATGAAGGGCGTGATGAGGTTCGGGAAGAAGGGCAAGCTCAGCCCTAGGTATATTGGTCCATTTGAGATTCTAGATAGAGTGGGAGGGGTGGCTTACGGATTAGCTTTGCCGCCTAGCTTATCAGCCGTGCATCCAGTTTTTCACGTATCTATGCTTCGGAGATACCACGACGATCCTACACATGTGTTAGACTTCAGTACTGTCCAATTGGACAAGGATCTATCTTACGAGGAGGAGCGGTGGCCATTCTAGACCGACAGGTTCGACAGTTGAGGTCGAAGAGTTTTCCTTCCGTGCGTGTCCAGTGGAGAGGTAAGCCTCCTAAGGCATCGACCTGGGAGTCCGAGTCTGATATGCGGAACCGCTACCCACATTTGTTTCCTGACTCAGGAACTTCTTTCTTTTGTCCGTTCGAGGACGAACGATTGTTTTAGAGGTGGATATTGTGACGACCCAAAGGGTCATCACTTATTTTATTAATCATTTCGAGCTTCTGAGGCCTAGAAAACCTCATTCTATGTTGCCTCAATTTACGTGCACAATCCGAGCATGTAGCCGGAAAGATTTTTGTCATAGAAAATATGAATTCTATGAGAAATGTGGATAAAAATGATATTAATATTGATATGGTTGACTTCGGTCAACATTTTTGGTAAACGGATCCGGACCCGAGATTTGCTGGTCCCGAAAGGTCCGTAGGAAAATATGGGACTTGGACATGCGTCCCGAGTCGAATTCTGAGGCCTAGAGCCCAAATTATGAATTTTTCTGTGAAATTGTTTTTGATGTAATTGTTAAAGGAAAATGAATTAATTGACCTTGGTATCGGGCTCGTATTTTGGTTCCGACGCCCGGTACAAGTCTTAAATATTATATATGTGCTTTCTACAAAGTTTGGTGACATTCGGATGTCGTTTGATATGTTTTGGACCTTGAGTTCCAAGTTTGAAAGTTTTAAAAACCAAAAGTATGAAAATCATGAACTTGAGGCTTGATTTGATGAAAACGATGTGTTATTGGCGATGTGATCGCACGAACAAGTTCATAATGTGTTTTTGATGTTGTGTACATGTTTGGTTTGGAGCCCGGGAGGCTCGGGTAAAGATTTGATAGGCCGTTGGATCAATTTCCGAATTTTTTTGCACTGCTGGTTTTTCACCCAGTTGTTGGCTTCGCATTTGCGAAGACTTTCTCGCAAATGCGAAGAAGGCAGGTCAAGGCTAGGTTCGCAAATGCGAACCCATTATCGCAAATGCGATGCCTGCCAGAAACAGCCAAGTTCGCAAATGCGAACAAAGTGTCGCAAATGCGACACTGGCAGACCTGGGCCAGAGTTCGTAATTGCGAACTTAACCTCGCAAATGCGAGGCCTTCAATATATTGCCTATCTTCGCAATTGCGACGAATTTGTCGCAATTGCGACAAAACCCAGAAGCCAGCTTGTTCGCAAATGTGAACATTATTTCGCAAATGCGAAACCCCCAGCATTTGCCTTGGCTTCGCAAATACGAACAAATGTTCGCAAATGCGAACTTCCCAGCCTTAGCTTATTTTTCAAACTCCTGAAATTGGTCGGGGTTCGCAATTGCGAACCCATGTTCGCAAATGCGAACACAGAGACCTATAAATCACGATTTCCAGCTTATTCTTCACATTTTCACAACCCAAAAACACCCATTTGCGATTCTTCACGGACTTCCTCTTCTTCAAAACAATTGTAAGTCACTTTTTACTTAATTCTTTCAATTTCTAACATCATTAAGCATGGTTTTCAATAGAAATCAAAGGTTTTCATGGTAGAATTTCTTGTTTTTGGTAGAATATAGGGTTTTTCATAAATTGGGAAATTGGACCTCGAATTGAGGTCCGATTTTGAAATAAATCATATACATGAACTCGTGGGGGGATGGGTAACCGGATTTTGGTCCGAACCCCGAGTTCCGACCATGTGGGCCCGGGGTCGAATTTCACTATTCCGGGCAGAATGTTGTAAAAGTTGAAATTGGCTTTATGAATTAGTTTGTTGAGTAGTATTGATGATATTAAATCAATTGTGTATAGATACGATTGGATTGGAGCCGAATTTGAAAGGAAAAGGCATTGCCACGATTGAATTGTTCGTAAAACATTTGAGGTAAGTGTTTGTTCTATCCTAGTTTGAAGGAATAGGAATTTAGTTATGAATGAATTGTTGATTAAGAGTTATTGGTGTTATACCGGTAATGGAGATAAATTGTTGAAATTATTATCAATTATTGGTTTAAAATCGGTAATTATAAATATTGTTGATGCAGAGATTATTGGCTAAATACCGGTAATATATATATTTATGAATTGGGATTGTGTGGTGCGCCGACCACTTATATATATTTATGAATTGGGATCGTGTGGCGCACCGACCACTTATATAATAAGAAATGGGATCGTGTGGCACGCCGACCACAAAGTGATTTAAGTCTTGGCATTGGCCATAGTTGCCGGTAGCCTATTGATATATTTGGGAGCGGGTGGTACGCCTACCACAAGATGTAGTTACTGTGATAGTTGGGAGTGGGTGGTACGCCTACCACGAGATATGAAATGAGAAAGGAATTGAGACATGAAAGTAAGATTTATTCTGTTGATTAGATTATTCTGGATATCACGAGTTATTGACTGTAATTTCAGAGCAGAGTCTTTCCTTCTAAATGTCTTGTATATATATATATATATATTGCAACTGTACAGGTTTATGTGGGTGACTGGTCTTAGTCTCGTTACTAGTTCGCTGGGATAGGCCAGGCACTTACCAGCACATAGGGTCGGTTGTGCTGATACTACACTCGCTCTTTTTGCGCAGATACAGGTTACGGACAGCAGTAGCGGCGGTAGCGACTTGTGGATTTTTCGACTACTGAGACTACGTGGTAGCCTTGCAGGCGTCCGCATGACCCGTTGTCTCTTCTATCTATGCTTTTCATTCTGTTATCTCATGTAATCGAGATAAACAACTTATATTTTCTTTCAGACAATTGTGTGTATTATTCTTAGAAGTTCGTGAGTATTGTGACACCAGTCTTGGGTAGTGTATCATGTTTGGGTTTTTTTTATCATATTTGACTAAGTCTTCCGCTAAGTTTGATTATTCCGCTGTAATTTATGTGTTTTTAATTTTAATGTCTTAATAATAAATCGGCAATTAATGGAGGTGTAATTAATATTTGGCTTGCCTAGCTTCCACTAGTAGGCGCCATCATGACCCCGATGGTGGGAAATCTGGGTCGTGACAATAAGTTATCTGACATAACAATAATTCAAATATGTATAACGCACATTAAAATAGTGCTATACATCAAAACTTTCAGCCCCCTCCCCTCTCCCCCGGGCTAGCCATTTCCTATATAAGAGATTAGCATTTTAGGAAAATCCATTCAAAAAAGTTCTAACTCCCGTTCAAATTATTCTTCTTGTTAAATTCTCAAGCATTTTTTCATAATGTCTGAAGAGCGAAGAATTAGAGTTTTATTATATTTGGGGAGGGGGTGAGGTTGTGATTGAGATAACTTTGTGAGGTACAGTTTATCTTCACTAAATCGTGTTAAATTACCACTTACAATGGAGTACGATAAATTAATATCGTTGTTATGTAAAAAAATGAGATGTTCTATGATACTTAAAGTAACTGGAAGATATTCGTATTCCATTACTCCGCAAGGGGTTGCTTTTTACTCGAAGTTAAACATCGATGATGATGAAACTTTGAGGGACTTTCTGAGAACTCCAGATGAATACCGGGAATTTCTTGTAATCAGAATGTTGCATATGCACGTGAAGGTCGAAGACGTTCCTAACAATGAGGTTGCGCGTAATAGGGATAACCCCCTGTCATCGGTTGGTTATTCTGGAGCAGTTTTATCGAACAGATTCCGAATGAATGAGTTTTCCTTGATTTAAACTTATCACCGCCTGCTTTACATAATTCACAGGACGAGTGGTAAACTTCAATTTTTCTTTGTGTTACGATGTATATTTTTGTTGTATTGAATTTTTATTAACACTCATATATTTAACAGGGGTACCGACCCGATATGAATTTTACAAATTATGAACTCAAGCATAATTTTAGTGTGTTGGATAATGGTGGTCCACCCGGGAGTCATCACCTAAAAGAAAATGTCCATCATGGAATTTTATCACATTACGACTTGTATGTGAAGTGATACAGCTATATGGAAAGTATTTATTAATTTTAGTAGCTTGTTATTTTATTTATTTTGAAGTGAAAACGAGCAAGTTGAACCATATGCACTCACTCAATTGCCTGAAGATGACGTATTAAATCGTGATTTGGCAGATGTATAGAGTGAGGAAGAGAATAATGATTACGACAACAATGCTGATGGATTTGGAGACGAGACACCCTTTCCTCATGAGGATGGTAATGAGGAGGATGAGAACTAAGGACCTGATTTGATGAGAGAGTATGCCCCACCCTCCCCATAGACGAAGAGTGTACGAGTACCAAGTGTTGTTTCATCCAAGGGAGATTCCTTACCTTGATAACTTTCCAAGCATGTCGGATGTGGAAGTTCTCACAAGGATTTTTAATGAAAATCGGACAGTAATATGGGATGAAGCTAGACCAATGGTACTGGCAAAGGGCATGCTTTTTCATGATAAAGTGCGTGTAAGCAGGGCTTGTAAAATGACAATGTAAAAGAGTGTCGCGTGATGAAGGTATGGGAGTCAAGTTTGGTTGTATACAAGGTTGTTTGCCACAAGTGGTTTTGGCCATGTCATTGGATATTGCATGCTAGCAAGAAGAAGACAGGTATGTGGAAAATGGATAAATACATTCCCACCCACACATGTGAGATGGACACATTCAACGGGAATCACTTCAACTTGGATATTGACTTGATCTCTCTTGTCCTTATTCCACACATCGAAGCATCCATAAGATATAAAATTAAAGAGTGTATTAAATCAGTCCACCGGGAACATGGCCAGACCATTACCAAAATAATGGCATATCTCAGACGCAAACGAGCGTTTGAAATAGTCAATGGTAACTGGGATAAGTTATTTGCAGCTTTACCCAGGTAAATGGCCGCTTTGCGACACTTTAACCCCGGAACGGTTGTTGAATAGAAGCTTGAGCAGAGTCTGGGTATACCAGAATATATATTCCATTACGTGTTCTGGGCATTTAAACTAGTAATTGATGGTTTTTCGCATTGTCGGCCCATAATATCCATAGACGACACTCATGCCTATGGAAAGTATGATATCAAGTTGTTGATAGCCATGGCAGTAGATGCTAATGGACGGATATTTCCTCTAACTTTTGTTGTTTGTGCCAATGATAGCCAAGAGGCGTGGATGTTGTTTTTGAACCTCTTGAAAGAGCACGTTGTCAAACAGCATTCTGGTATTTGTCTAATATATGATCGGCACAGTGGTATCTTAAGTTATGTAAAGAAGTTGATTGCATGGCAAGAACCTTATGCCTACCACCATTACTATGTGAGGCACTTTAAAGCCAATTTCAAGAAGGCATATCCCAACAAGGATCTACATGATTTGATATGGATGGCAGCAACAGACCACCAACAGCATAAATTTCGGAGCCACGTGGAATATATCAGGCAAGAAGATGAGGCAGTCTATCATTGGTTAATGCGATATGACCTTGAAAAGTGGAATTTGCGGGTGGATGATGCTAGACAATGGGGAACTCTGACTACAAAAGTATCAGAGTCTTTTAACGAGTTATTAAAGTCGGCAATAGGATTGCCTGTCACAACTATGATGCGGATGTCGTTCAAGCATATGGCGGAGAGGTTTGTTGAAAGGTCTGTAGTTGCAATGTCATTAGTGGAAAGGGGTGTTTAATTTATGCCAGTGCCGATGAAGAGATTTGAGAAATATAGATGGCGAACATATTGGTATTAATTTTTGCAGTATGATAAAGAAAGAAATGCTTTTGAAGTTTGCAATGCTATCCATCAAAATTGGGGGAATAATGTACATACTGTAAATGAATCTACAAGGTTATGCTCTTGTGGGAAATGGACCATCTACCACATGCCTTGCTCACATGCCATCATTTGCTTTGAAAAAGTTGGTTTTAGGTATAACCAACTATGTTGATTAACAATATAGTGTTGCTAAGTACCTAAAAACATATTGTAGCAGTTGCAGCCAGTGGGTGCTCAACATTATTGGCCGCCTGAGCCATTTAAAATGGTGTGTAACAAGTCCTATTTGCGTCGAATACAGATATAGAAGAGAAAGCGTATACAGAACCAAATGGATGTTGGTGATACCGTTTATACGTGCATATGTGGTATATGCTCACAAACAGGACATGACCGTTGAAAATGTCATTCGGCTAGTTTGGATGACAGTAGTAATCAACTCGTTGTGGGTGTTCTTCTAGTGTTCCTAACTATCAATGAGTTTATTTTGTCATATTTAGTTATTTTGTTTCTGTTGTAAGATTTATGAAAATAGTATTGTGTTTGTTAATTATGATTTGAACTATTTCAGTTTTTAATGATAATCTAAAAAAATTATATATTCGGAAGAAGTGGAAATAACATTGAAATTTCATAAAGTTGATTAACTTAATATTAATTATGTTTGTTATTTTATATATGTGTGTTGTCTTTTCGAACTGAGAAAGCTGCCCAACTGACATAAAGCTATTTCGTACCCGTTAGAACCTTTAACACGCAAAGCATAGCGCGGTTAAATACTTTGTTATGTGTGTATATATAGTGCAGTTAAATACTACATTATGTGTGTTGTCTTGTCGAACTGAAAAATCTGCCCAACTGACATAAAGTTATTTCGTACTCGTCATAACCTTTAACACGCAAAGCATAGCGCGGTTAAATATTACGTTATGTGTATATAGCGCGGTCAAATACTATGCATATGTGTTGTCTTGTTTAACTGAAAAAGCTGCCCAACTGACATTAAGTTGTTTCGTACCTGTCAGAACCTTTAACACGCAAAGCATAGCACGGTTAAAACTATGTTATATATTATATATAGTATGGTTAAATACTATGTTATGTGTGTTATCAATGTCTGTATGGAATTTCGAGGCTGGTAGTAGCTCCGTGTGGTAATTCTGGAGTTGGGAGCGCGATCAGAAGTGAATTCGGTGGTCCGTAGGTCATTTTGGATCCATTTGGCTAAAGATAGGAATTTTTTGGTTGTTGAGAAGTTTGACCAGAAGTGGACTTTTTGATATCGGGTTCGAAATCTGATTCCGGAAGTTGGAGTAGGTCCGTAATGTCAAATATGACTTGTTTGCAAAATTTGAGGTCAATCGGACATGATTTGATAGTATTAAACATCATAAGTAGAAGTTGGAAAGTCCAAAGTTCATAAAGCTTGAATAGGGGTGTAATTCATGGTTTTAGCGTTGTTTGATATAATTTGAAGCATCGAGTAAGTCCGTAATATATTTTGGATTGGTTGGTAGTTTTGGTTGAGGTCCGGGGGCCCTCGGGTGGATTCTGGGTGGTTTAACGGATTGAAATGGATTTTTGAGAAGGCTGAGGTTTTGCTGGTTGTTGGTATTTCCGCTTCTGTGGAAATGGGACCGCAAAAGCGGCCCCGCAGAAGCAGCTGAAATTGGAACAGCGCATGACCGCAGAAGCGGCCCAAGATCCGCAAAAATGGAACCGCATATGCGGTGGGCCGTCCACAAAAGCGAAAATTGGGATGGAGACCAGGATCACATAAGCGGCATTTTTAACCACAAAAGCAGAACCGCTAAGGCGGAAATGATTCCGCAGAAACGGAAAAGGGCTCGAGACAGAGAGCTTGTTTTAAATCGGGGTTGAGTTCATGTCCCCAACATTTTTCATGGCTTGGGCGATTTTTGGGGTACTTCAAGAGGGATTTCATTGTCTATGTTAAGGTAAGTTATCCCCGCCTATTTTGAGTTTAAAACATCAATTTTGTGTGGATTGGGGCATGAAAATTAGGCTAAAATTTGAGATTTTTGTGGAAAACCTAGAAAATTATATTCTTGAAATTTAGCCATGATTTTGGGCATGGATTTGAGAGAAAATTATATATTTGAGTTCATAAGGTCATGTGTAATCCTTATCTTCAAAAAAATCGGATTTCGGGCACGTGGGCCCAAGGGTATTTTTGTCAACTTTTTGTTCGGGGTTAGAAATTGTTACAAATTGGCTTGTAAAGTTTAATCGAGCATATATTTATATATTTGTATAATCATTGGCTAGTTTTAGAGCATTATGCATTGGTGCAAGTCTTCGGAGGAATGTAGAATATCAGTTATGAGTTTTCGGAGTAAGGTGAGTCTCCTTTCTAACCTTGTAAGAGAGAATTGTTCCCACAGGTGAAATAATTGATTATGTGCTTGATGTTCTAAACGTCAATACCACACAAGAGGGGGGGATAATTTGTGTGGTACTCAATTATTCGCTTAAACTGCTTCCGGAAAGACCTGGTTCTTCTAGGTGTACTAACGACTGCTGTTTGCGGAATTAAAAGTACAAAAAATAAAGAACACAGAGATTTTTACATGGAAAATACCTCGCTCAAAAGCTGAAAAAACCACGACCTACTATTCAGTAGGATTTTCCTAAACTTCCACTTAAATCACTAAGCCAAAATCGCATTTACAAAACACTTTGTAAATCTAATGGTTACCTCTAATCTCATCGCAGCAACCAGCCTCTAACTGTTGCAACAACTTCAAGTTAACTCTAACTTGAATACTCAAAATACCTAGTATAATTACTTCTAGATAAAGCTGAAAGGTACAATATTAAAACATCTACTACAATTGAACTAGAAATAAAGAAAGACACATAAAACTCTTTATGGGGCTGGTTCTTGTAGCTTCTGGTTTGCACACTTGAATCACACACGAAATGCTTGCAAAAAGCCTTGCTATTTTGCTCCCAATTCACATTTAACTTCTTTATTTTTGTGCAATACTTTAATGTGAGAACATCCTGCAATTTATAGATTTTGTAGATGAATAAATAACTAGAGTTCTGATGCAACTCTTCCTTGGTGGAAGAGTTCTAGTTGATTTCAACTTCTAACTCCTTCCCTATCTTGAATTGTGTTCTCTTTGACTAAGGACTCCTTCTCCTTATTAATTATGCAACCTTTTCGATCAGGAGATATTAAATACACCAAGTTAAGCTTATCTCCTTCACGTAAAACCCACAAGCTCAAATCTGCCCATTTTTGTGCATCTGAAGGATGGACCATTGAATGAACCTGGTTCATCACGAGTTCCTTTGTCAGTCTTCAAAACTAACCTTTACTTGGGCCAACAAATTCCCCCTTTTTTTATGCTGACAAACTCTATCCTTTTCATAAGCTTATCCCTATTTCAACTCAGCTCAACATCAACACAATGTTAGAAATATTTTTCCTTTTTATCACTTATCATCAAGAACCAGGTACATTATAATATAAACATCACTTGTTCAAAGCACAACCTTTTTCCTTCTTTTGGCATCATCTAAAAGTTGCATAAAAATGTGAGATAACCAGATTTTAAAGCTTACTCGTTGTCACTGGGGCTACTTCAAATGCAAATATGAATTAATCATCATAGATCATACTAAGAATTTCAACCATTAAAGAAATATAAACAAACAATAAGAGCAAAAATAGTGAACTTCATTGATGATAGATATGATTCAACCACAAAGCATAAAAAAATAAAACTACTAAAAACATGAGAAAAAGAAACAAAATGTCCAAAGTTGGGTCACTGGTTGATCTACACCAGGCTAGTATTTAAGACTTTGAAGAGGTAGGGGCTGGGTTATTTACTTGGATAAGTTTCAGCATGTCTTGAAGAACTCCATCATTCTTCTTCTTTTCTCTTGCAAGTTCAATTCTGAGAATATCTCTCTCAGATTCTACCTCAACCAATCGTGTCTTCGGCCTTGCTATATCAATATCCTTTGCCTCACTCTCCTATACCAAGACTCTGACTTTGCTATTGATAGGTGTCTTTTAGATGAACCAGGTTCATTAAGAATGATATTGATTTCATAATCGCAAGCAAGCAAAGTATTAACCCCACTTCTTCATAGGTACCTTAAAATGTGCAAGCACAGTTGTGAGAGTGAAACCATAGGGAATGGCATAAGATTTTGGTGCCATTGATAACTCTATCAGTAGGTCCGCGAGGGTTTCCTGTTCAGATGGAACAAGTTCATTTATAGTTTTTCCAAGTTGAACCTACCCCTCAACAACTTCGCCAGACCCAATTCCCCCTGTTTTGCTCACACTCTCTTCTATTTCATTAAATTCCTCTACGCAAACAACCATTGCACCATTTTCTTTTATTATATCAACAGGAGTGAGTGAAGAATCAGTCTCTCTTGTCCCTTTTCCCCTCACAGTATTCCTAGCTCCCTCGCTCTTTTTTTTACCACCAACTTCTCCAGATTATGTAGACTCTATACCTGCTATACATCCTACAAATCTATTCTCCAAATTTGCAGCAACTTTAGAAATTGTCTCAAGAGAAAATTTTGAATCATAAGATACTTGTTCAGTTTTGAAAGACCTACTTTCTTCCCCCTTAGTAGCAGACTTAAATGAATCTTCAGATTTCAAGGATTCTTCTTCCCTACCTTCTTTTAATTGCTTTTTTTTTATTTACTTTGTGACGAAAGATTTTTAGAGGTGTTTGACATATCTAGGATAGTGTATGAAAAGAAGATAATTAGATAGTGTTTGGAATGATTTCAGAGGTGTGTGACATATATAGGCTAGGGTATGAAAAGAAGAGAATTAGATTGTGTTTAGAAGATGAAAGAAGAATGAGAGTTTTTGACGGCTTGAGAGATGAAGTAAGGAAAATACCAAAGCTAATCAATATACAGAGGTGTTTGACATATCTAGGCTAGGTTATGAAAATAAGATAATTAGATTGTGTTTGGAAGATAAAAGAAGAATGAGAGTTTTTGACGGCTTGGGAGAGATGAAGTAAGGAAAATAACAAAGTTGATCAATAAATAGAGGAATTATTGATGGGGTAGCTACAGATTTTCAGACTCTTCGAAGTTTAATTAAACTGAAATTCAATTTTGAAGAGACGTTGCAGTGTATCCCTAGAATCTAGATACTTCCATTCGGCTGGGACTCTTTTGAATGAGATTGATTCACTTGTAACGGATAAGTCCAAAAGGAGTTTAGTATTTGGTGGGACTATCTCCTCATCATCCAAATATCATTATTTCAAATTATGCAATGTGTAGAAAATATACCGTGTCACCTTGATGAGCCAGGTTCTTCACTGACAATTTTCTTGTGTGAGTCTAAATTTGCCAAAATAGAGAAAATATCATTAGAGATTAATGAGTCATTTTCACACAGGGCACAAGAGTATATTATGGAAAGTATGAGACTGGGCAATATTTAATCTAATTATACACAATTTACAGACTTTCTAACCAATTTTTTTTTATTTTTTCCGTTTAACCTTGAACTGGTCCTTTTAGGTGATCTTAATCATCCCTAATTCCAACCTATTCCTTTCAAAGTGATCTCTATTTAAGGCTTTTGTGAAGATGTCAGCAATTTGCTTGTTAGTAGAACAATACTCCACAGTGGCCAAGCCTTTCTCATAGTTGTCACTAGGGGTGGCAATTTGAGCCCAAACCCATCTAACCCGCCCAATTAGCCCAGATATTAATGGGTTGGGCTACAACCATTTTAGCTCACGGGTCAATTTGGGTTGAGCCCAAGTTAACCCATTATTTTTTATAGGCCATTCTGACCCATTTAACAGCCCAAATACAACTCATGAAACTCACCCCAAACAAAGTATCTCAACCTAACTTATCTAGAAATTTACTTAGTTGCTCCAATTTTTTTTTATTTTTTTTATTTTTTATTTTCTGTTCTTTTGTTTTTCTACGCCACTCACTCACCTACCCCTACCTTTCCCCCAATACCCCTACCCCCAACCTACCACAGGTGCAAACCCCTTAAAAATTTACTTTTTATTTTTATTTTTATTTTTAGAATTCTATTTTTTATTTTTCAGTTTTTCTGCCATCCACCCCACCCCACCATACCCACACCTAACCCCCTATACCCCCCCTCCCCCCGCGCGCAAACCCCTTAAAATAAATTTTAGTTTTTATTTTTATTTTTAAATTCCTATTTTTTATTTTCTTGCCACCCACCCCACTGCACCCCTCCCAACCATACTAATACCCCTCGACACACACCTTATCTTCCGGTGCCAAACCCCTAAAAAAAATTTACTTTTTATTTTTATTTTTCAATTTTCTACCACCCCACCATACTCTGTACCCCTACCCCTCCCCCTCCCCCGCCACGCAAAATCCCATAAAATTCATTTTTTTGTTGTATTTTTAATTTTTTATTATTTTATTTTTCTACACCTCCTAACCTACCCCTCTCATGCCCCCTCCTCCCCCCACCCCCACCCTCTACCCCGGGTCCTAACCCCCTAAAAAGTTATGCAAGATGAGCATGATTCTAAAATATGGGTCATGTTGGGCGGGTTGGGTTATGACCCATTGTTTAGCCCATCTTGACCCGGCTCATCTTAACCCAAATTCACTTTGGGTTGGGTTGGGAAATGACCCATTTATTGACTAACCCATCTTGACCCACCCAAATTCAGCCCAACCCGCCCATTTGCCACCCCTAGTTGTCACTCAAAAAATGGTGCCTAACTTCTATGTGCATAGTTCTCTTATGATGAACCGGTTTCTTTGTTATACTAATAACACTAGTGTTATCACAAAAAATAGGGATTCAACCACATCAATTCTAAAGTTCAATAATTATTGTTTGATCCACAATAATTAAGCACAACATGAAGCAGCATCAACATACTCTGCTTCAGCAGTAGATAAGGCCATTGAATTTTTCCTTTTGATAGCCTATGACACAAGACATGAACCAAGGAAGTGTGACATACCTGGGTTGCTATTCCAATCAACTAGAAAACCTAAAATCGAGCACAAAGACCTACACTGCACACAATGTCAGGTCTGCTAATTGTGAGATATAAAAGAGAATCAATTATTTCCCTATACAACTTCTGATCCACAGAAGAACCAGGTTCATCTATAGCCAATTTTGTGGATGTTGCAATAGGAATGTCAATTTCTTTGGATGTTTCTTCCTAGTTTTGTTACTGAGGAATAGGTTCATGGATAAGTTCCCTCGAGGTTTGAGGATCAGTTCCTCTCTAGTCAGTTCCCCCTGTCATATTTCCTTGGGTAGAAGAACTTGTTCTATCACATGTTCCTTCTTTTGTTGCAGCTTCAGTCTGGGCTGCGATAGCATTTAAATTTCTTACCAGACTAATTGCTTCATCTTCATGTTCCAGATTATTAGAAAGAATGTTAGTTTTAAATAACATATACATTTTTCTATACACATAGTTCTTTTACTGTATATCTTATAAGTTTTACCATGTGAAGAATATCCCAACAATGCTCCCTCATCACTTCTAGGATCATACTTACCTAAGGAGTCTTTGCCATTATTGTGCATAAAGCACTTGCATATTAATTCCCTAAGATGGGATATATTTATCTTTCTTCCTTTAAGTGACTCATAGGCAATCTTCTTAACAAGAGATCTAGTCATGCAATTATTTATGATGCACCATGCAAAAGTTCAGCAAACTTAGCATTTTCAAATTCAGTTCCATGTTAGATCTCATTGATGCAAATTGATTACCTAGTTATTTCTGAGTTTTTCTAACAAAAGAAGTAATCATGTCAGATGTTTCATCTTTATATGTTAAAAATAATATCCAAGTAAACCTAGAGTAATAATCAACAAGCACCGTCACATATCTTTTACCACATCTGCTTAATATTCTCAGTGGACCACAGAGATCCATTTGGACCAGTTCCATCATTCTGGTGGTGCTTACCACTTTCTTGCATTTAAAAGAGGATCTTACATGCTTCCCTCTTGCACAAGCCTCACATACTTTGTTGCAGCTTCAGTCTGGGCTGCGATAGAATTTCTTACCAGCCCAATTGCTTCATCTTCATGTTCCAGATTATCAGAAATAATGTTAGTTTTAAATAACATATCCATTTTTTCTACACACATAGTTCTTTTAATGTATATCTTATAAGTTTTACCATGTGAAGAATATCCCAAGAATACTCCCTCATCACTTCTAGGATCATAATTACCTAGGGAGTCTTTGCCATTATTGTGCACAAAGCACTTGCATATAAATGCCCTAAGATGGGATATATTTATCTTTCTCCCTTTAAGTGACTCATGGGGAATCTTTTTAACAAGATATCTAGTCATGCAACTATTTATGATGCACCATGCAAAAGTTTAGCAAACTTAGCATTTTCAAATTTAGTTCCTTGGTAGACCTAATTGATGCAAATTGATTACCTAGTTATTTTTGAGTTTTTCTAACAAAAGAAGTAATCATGTCAGATGCTTCATCTTTAGATGTTAAAAATAATATCCAAGTAAACCTAGAGTAATAATCAACAAGCACCATTACATATCTTTTACCACCTCTGCTTAATATTCTCAGTGGACCACAGAGATCCATTTGGACCAGTTCCATCATTCTGGTGGTGCTTACCACTTTCTTGCATTTAAAAGAGGATCTTACGTGCTTCCCTCTTGCACAAGCCTCACATACTTTGTTTTCCTTGAACTTGATGTTAGGCAGTATCACCAGATCTTTAGAGCCTAATTTGTTGAGTTGAATCAGACTTGCATGTCCAACTTTCTTGTGCCAAAGGAGGGGATCATTGTCCAACACACTTAAGCAAGTGAGTTCGTTTTCTGAAAGTGTGGACAAAACTAAAATGCATGTATTATTTACTCTTTTTCCCGCAAAACAATCTTGTCAATGTTAACATTAATCACAAAATATTTGGTAGTGGTGAATGCTACCAATTTACCTTTAATCACTTAATTGTGATACCCCGATTAGACTGTACACCATCTATCAAGTAGACATTCTCAGCAGAGTGAGAGAATCAGTCTTACTTACCTTTCCAACCCCAATGATCTCATCTTTATTCCCATTTCCAAAGCATACATTACCTCCTTTGAGGTCCTCAAGTGAAAGGAGCTAGTTCTTGTTTCCTGTCATATGCTTTGAGCAGCCACTATCCATGTACCATATTTTGTTGCTCCCTTTCACTTGGACCCATAAAAGGAAATCTGGGGTTAGTCTTAGGAATCCAAACTAGTTTGGGTCCCTTTCTATAGGCAAAAGAGTGAATTAGATTCTTTTTAGCCCAACCTAGCAGCCTATTTTTCCCTTGAAAAAATTCTTTATTCTTTTTACTAGCCTTTTCTTTTGCAATACATTTTCAGATTTATAGTGACCAGTTTTACCACAGTGTGTGCAAATTTTATTCTTAGAAAGTGTGAGATACTTGCTTTTGGGATCCTACTTAGGTGTAGGGGTCATGTATCCAAGTCATCTCTTATTGATACTATGATGTTCATGTAGCCATGAAAGAGCATCGGAGGATCTATTCCGTTTACAGGTTCTAACTAGCTCGTGCTTAACCTTGTTTAGATCCTCCTTAAGGACTCTTATCTGCTCATCTCTTTAGTACAACTCATCTTTCATTTTTCCTATATTTTCTTCTAAAGTGAGTTGTGTGTGATCAAATTCCTTTTTACCAGTTCCTAATTTCAACTTTAGATTTTCAGATTTGAGCTCTAGGATTGTAGTGTAAAGTTTATGAACCTGGTTCTTCAACTTAGCATTTTAACTATCATTTTCACTAGCCCTAAGTTCTAGGTTTTTGCACTTAGCTTTCAGAATCACACATTCCTTAGAAAGTTGTCCTTTTCATTGTTTATAACCTCAAATTCATCAATGAAATCTAGAAGTAACTCAGAGAGACTTTCTTTAGACAAAAATTTAATCTTTTCTTTGAGATGAATTATACTTACCTCAGATTCCTTATCGGATTTACCAATTGCCATACGTGTTTGTTCATCTCTATCTTCACCTTCTAAGTCATCATCTAAGCTTTCAACCCAAGCAGCAACCATAGCCATTGTTGATCCTTTGTTCTTCTTATGATGAACTTGTTCCTTCATTCAGCTCTTTCCTTTTTAAATTCAATTTCCCATTGAGGGTAGTTTTTGATGTGGTGATCAGTCTTCCCACACTTGTAACACCCCTCATTGGTTTGTTTTTCAGTAACCCTTGGTTTGTTGTAGCTTCAACTTCTTGAAGGACCATTTTCTCTCATTAGGTACTTCTTGAAATCCATTGTGATCATGGTCATTTCATCCTCCTCTAGATCAGCACCTTCAGTTATTCTAAATGCCATGCTCTTTTCCTTCTTGGGTGCATCCATCTTCATGGTTTACCTTCTAAGTTCATAGGCAGTGAGATTTCCAATTAGCTCGTCCAATTTAAGAGTGGCAATGTACTTTGATTCCCGAATAGCTGCGATTTTGCTTTCCCAAGAGATTGGCAGTACCCTTGTCAAAATCTTATCACCTTGGATTTTTCAAGAATAACCAAGAGACTTAAGTTCATTTATTAATGTGGTGAACCTCGTATACATCTCTTGGATGGTTTCCCCTTCCTTCATGTTGAAATTCTCATATTGAGAATACAGTAGTGTTCCTCTGGACCTCATCACTTGAGGTGTTCCTTCATAAGCCACTTGCAAAGTGTCTCAGATTTCCTTAGAAGTGGTTCAACTTTGAATTCTACTGTACTCGTCTAGACCAAGTCCACACACAAGCCATTTCTTGGCCTTTGCATTCTTTTCCCACTTCCTTAAGTCCTCAGTAGTGCAGTCAGCTCTTGTCTTTGGCACATCCACTCCTTCAACATTATTCTTTGTAGTTGCTAGAATACCATCAATGACTATGTCCCAGAGTTCATAGTCTTCTCCTATGATGTGATCCCTCATCCTATTTTTTCACCAAGAGTAGTAGTGGCCATTAATGAGTGGAGGCCTATCAGTAGATTGCCCTTCCCAGTTCCCAGGTGGTGCACTCATGTTGATCTTTTCCTAACGTGTTAGCCTCTTGAAGGATAACATGCTCTGATATCAATTGATGTCCTAAATGTCAATACCACACCAGAGAGGGTGATTTGTGTGGTACTTGATTTTTTGCTTAAACTGCTTCTGGAAGAACTTGGTTCTTCTAGGTGTACTAACGACTGTTGTTTGCGGAATTAGAAGTACATAAAATAAAAACACAGAGATTTTTACATGGAAAACACCTGGCTCAAAAGGTGAAAAAACTACGACCAACTACTCAGTAGAATTTTCCTAAACTTCCACTAAAATCACTGAGCCAAAACCATATTTACAAAATACTTTGTAAACCTAAGGATTACCTCTAATCTCGTTGTAGTAACCAACCCCTAACTGTTGCGACAACATCAAGTTAACTCTAACTTGAATACTCAAAATACCTATTATAATTGCTTCTAGATAAAGCTGAAAGGTACAATATTAAAATACCTGCTATAATTGAACTAGAAATAAAGAAAGACACATAAAATTCTTTATGGAGCTAGTTCTTCAATCTGGTTCATGTAGCTTCAGGTTTGCACACTTGAATCACACATGAATTAATTACAAAAAGCCTTGCTATTTTGATCTCAATCACGTTTAATTTTTGTGTTTTTGTGCAACACTTTAATGTGAGAACATCCAACAATTTATAGATTTAGTAGATGAAGAAATAACTAGAGTTCTGATGCAACTCTTTCTTGGTGGAAAAGTTCTAGTTGATTTCAACTTCTAACTCCTTCCCTATCTTGAATTGTGTTCTAAGGACACCTTCTCCTTATTAATTATGCAACCTTTTCGATCAAGAGATATTAAATACACCAAGTTAAGCTTATCTCCTTCACGTGAAACCCACATGCTCAAATCTGCCCGTTTTTGTGCATCTGAGGGATAGTCCATGTTCATCATGAGTTCCTTTGTCAGTCTTCAAAACTAACCTTTACTTGGGCCAACAGTGCTCCTATATGTGGGGGCTATGTACGTACGAGGTGACGAGAGTCCGCGCGTAGCTACTATTATGCTATTGTCTGGGTAGTTAGGACCCATAAGCATGTTATACTTGGATTATTTATGAAACCATTGATAGATTGAATTGTCTAAATCACCTTGGATCAGTAATGAATTTAATTATTAAACATCATTTTTCCTGAATTGTTAAAAAGAGAAATTATCTTATTTGGATAAATATCCCCGATAGATTCTTAATTGGCTACTTGAGCATGTATTTTATGTGTACCTGCATCGCATGCATGATTCATGTCACGACCCGAATTTCCCACCCTCGATAGTCGTGATGGCGCCTACTAGTAGGAGTTAGGCAAGCCGATTACCAGTTACCTCTTTTAGCAAACATAGACAATATTAGAAACAAGGAAGCAGTTACCATAAAAGTGGAAGTCTTTAATATAAATAACCAAAAAAAAAAACGAATGCGGAATTTAACTTCAACCTCTACCCAAGATTGGAGTCACTAACTCATGAACATATATAGAATACTACATACAAAGTTTGAACAAAATTATAGTGTTGTTTGCTTCAGTACAAGTGATAACAAACTAGGTAACATAGGAAGGGACTCTGGCTTGCGGACGTCAGCAAGGCTACCTCGATTATCCCTGGGCTGGACTCAACTCCCAATCAAATACTACTCTGGTCCAAAAGCTGCTCTAGTGCCGTGATCTGTGAAAAAGGGCACATAAGTGTAGCATCAGCACAACCGACCCCATGTGCTGGTAAGTGCCTGGCATAACCCTGGTGAGGTAGTGACGAGGCTAGACATGACCTACCACAAATAACCTATACAGATATATGTGAAATAACACAAAATACACTAATTTAAATAGTTAAAAAGGGGGAAGCATGCTATGGGGTACTACAGTCTGAATATAGAAATCATCGGTAAATAAATGAAGCTGAACAATAACAACTGTAAGGAAAACACGGGAGGTCTCTACATACGAAATTAATACACTCAACCCATAATCCATTGTGACGTGCAACCCGATCCTCAATAATTAATACCGTTGCAGCGTGCAACCCGATCCTTGATAATCAATACCATTGCGGCGTGCAACCTGATCCTCAATAATTAATACCATTGCGGCGTGAAACCCGATCCTCAATAATTAATACCATTGCAGCGTGCAACCCGATCCTCAACAATTAATAACCAATAACTCACCCAAACAACGACCGCAACTCAAGTACGAGGGGAGTAACAGAAATTACAAGAAATCTATGCAAGGGAATACAATTAACCACTCAATTACCCCGGTAAGGGAGAATACAATAAATACGTACGTCCCAGCAAGGGAGTAATCTCTATGCGTTCCACTTTTAAACACCTATTTCATGAGTAACAAGTTCTAGTCCGAGCCAATGCTCCAAATGACAAACCAATCGCAAACCTTCCAATTGTTCGCTTTATATTATACTTATTAACCCAAGCAAGAAAGATATATCATTAAATCTGAATCCAACACATATAAGACCTACGGTCATGCTAGACTTCGGTGCATAGATAACCATCACCATGCCTATACACCGTACTCCACATGTAGCAAGTAGCATATAATACCCTAATCCGAATCCCTCAAGCCAAAGTTAGAACAAACACTTACCTCGGTCCGAAAATGGTAATCAAGGCTCTAAAACCACATTTCCTTTAGAATCCAACTCTGAAACAATGATAACTAGGCACAATTTAGTTCAGTAGTATCAATAAGAGCTCAAAAACATAATCTCATAGTCTAGAAATAAAATTCCCATCATTCTTCCAAAATAGCAAAATCCGACACCGGGCCCACATGGTCCAAGCACGAGGCTCGGACCAAAATCCAATCACTCATATCCCAGGAGTTCAAATATGAAATTTGTTTCAAGATTCGACCCCAAATTGAGGTTGAATCACCAAAAATTCCCAAAACCCCCATTTTCTACCTTGAAGCCATGATTTTAGGCTTATGAATTTACTAATGAACGAAGATAAGTGAAGGAATTAGGTGGGGAATTACTTACTCAAAAAGTCTTGAAAGGGGGGGGGGGAGCTTCAATGGGGTCCTAAAGCTTGATGGAGAAGAGGCTCATGAGAAGAAGTGATGAATTCCCGAAATGAAATGTTCTGCCTTTAAAAAAAATCACTGAAGCAATTAACTTTATGCGTTCGCGACACATAGGTTGCATTCGCGAGGAACATTGGGCGGGTAGGCATCGCGTTCGTGATTAGAAGTGTGCTAACACGAAGAAGGAATCTTGGAGGGGGGGGGGGGTAAGGGGGGTCCAGGTTGGTCTACGCGTTCGCGAGGGAAGGCATACGAACGCGTTCGCGAGGGAAGGTATGCGAACGCGTTTAAGAGGGACACAATGCTACGCGAATGCGGGGCACTGTTCGCGAATGAGATGAAGAGAATTGCTGGGGTCTGTGTTTGGCTTACGCGTTCGCGAGGGTCAAGACGCGAATGCGAAGGGGAAAACATAGAACTACGCGAATGCAAGCCAACTGATGCAAACGCGATGAAGAAAATTCCTATGTGAAAATTGCAGAAAATCTGCTAACCTCTTAAGTCCAAAACCACCCCGAACACATCCGAAAACACACCCAGGCCCTCGGGGCTCCCAACCAAACACACATACTAACTCAACAACATCCCACAGACTTACTCGAGCGATTAAATCGCTAAAATAATATCAAAATCCAAGAATCAAACCTCAAGATCATCATTTTTCATTTCAAAGTTCATCAACCTCTAACTTTAGATATTAAGGTCCGAAACACGTCAAACGACGTCCGATTTCGACCACATTTCACAGAAAGCGCTTAACCTATATTTAAGACCTGTACTGGGCGTCGGAACCAAAATACGAGCCCGGTACCTATATTTTCCAACTCATTTTCATTTTCATTTTTCCTTAATAATTCTAAAAAATAATTTAACAGAAAAATTCTATTACTCGGGTTCTGGACCTCGGATTTTGACTCCGGGAACATGCACGAGTCTCATATTTTTCTACGGATCTCCCGGGACCGTCACATCACCAGTTCGGGTCTATTTACCCAAAATATTAACCAAGTCAACTATATCAATATTAATATCATAATTTTTTAAATTTTCTATAGAATTAATATATTTTAACACGCAAATCGAGGAAACTAAAAGCAAGGTTTCCAAGGCCTCTAAAGCATGAAAAAAGAAGAAATATGGTGATGACCCTTTGAGTCGTCACAATTCGCGAGCAGGGTATGTATTTATTTATGGAACGGGTCGAACGCCTCGGCAGATTAAATAGATGCATCTATTGTTCGGGCCGTTCGACCCTCGGCAGTGCACAGTTTACATTCGTCTTAGATCGGACCGTCGCCGCAGTATGATTTGCGCATGTTATTTGTTGCTTGGGAATTTTAAATGTGGAATTGGCCCTTCGTGGCTTGATATAAATTGATAAGATAATAAAGAATAAACCTTGGAAGCCCTTGATTAATTGTTGAAGGTGTTTACATGTCTTGTGGCTTTGCGAATTACAACTACTATATAAATCTATAATTTTCCTCGCATTTTTATAATATTATTAATTGACCTCTAATGAGTGTTGAAGTTGGCCATCTCGTCTCTACTTCTTCGAGATTAGGCGGGATACTCATTGAGTACACGTTGATTACGTACTCATACTACACTTTTGTGTATTTTTGTTGCACAAGTATATATACCTCTAACAGCCTACTGGGCGTAGCAGCACGAATGATTTTGGGATTAGGTGAGCTGCTTTATTCAAGGCGATCCACATCTAGTGTAGTTTCTTTCAGCATTTTGTATTTTATTCCCTGTCCACTGTATTTCAGACAGATGTTGTATTTTATTTTTCTTATCAGTAGTTGCTCATGCACTTGTGACACCGGGTTCTGGGATGGTTTTCGAAAGATTTGTACTAATCATTTTATTATTTAATTTGAACTGAAAAGATTTGTACTAATCATTTATTATTTAATTTGAACTGAAGTAGAGATTGTTTTAATTATGAAAAATGGAAGGAAAAATCCTAGATTTATAAAGGCATTAAAAGAGAATTAAATTGATAATTTAGTTGGCTTGCGTGATATAGGTGTCCGGCGCCACCACGATCCTTAGTGGATTTTGGGTTGTGACAAAAATACATATAGCATACTAGTTTCGCAAATAAAACACAAAACGATATGGAAACACTAATATCAAAATTCGGAATAGAAAAACTTATTTTTCAATTTTATATTTTTTAGAACACTAATATCCAAGTCCGGAGAAATATAATATACTAGTTTTGCAAATAAAATATAAACGACATGGAAACACATTCAAATTAACTAATATGCATTATTATATAAGTTTCGACATAAAATAGATCGAAATACCTCGATTTAGTGTTCTCGAAAAGTGAATTGTTTGAAAATTTGAGTCCGAGAGAGTGAAACTACAATAATACGATGCTCTACTACGATGCAGGACCTACGTTCTTAGCATTATATATATATATATATATATATATATATATATATATATATGGTGTGACCGGTAGGGATCACAATTTTTTAAAGAGACGACAAGGGGGAGGGGGGATGGACCAGAATCGAAAGGAAGTAAAAAAAAAAATGGGGGAGGAGGGAGTTCTGGTCTTGTGGAAGATGAAATGGATTAAAATAAGGGGTATAGCGTGCTAATTCTATGCGTTATAGGTATATCGCTTGATTTTAATGTGTTATACCTGGCAGATAAATTGTCAGGGGTATAGCATGCTTATTCTTCGCGTTATACCTTAACAGTAAAAGTTATCGGAGAATTTCGACGTTATATATATTTAAAAAAAAAATTACACTTATTAACCTAACATTTGTCCAAAGAGCCAGTAAAAAAGTTCCGGACCCCCTTTTATTATGCTTTAAAACAGAATAAATGAATATTATTATATGTGAAGGTTGTTGACGGGTCCACATGTGAAAGGTCTGAGAAGATTTAACACAGGGACCAACTCATGAATTAAAGGTCAACATCCCATGCTCAAATTCTTGGCACAGTTACACTTCTTCTTGCTCCGCAAAATAAGTGATTTTTTTGGATTTTAAGAATCATTTAACGATATTTTTTTCTATATTGTGATTGGAGTAAATAATATTAAAATATATTTTTAGGAGTGTTTATGTGAGATAGTAAAGTTAAAATGGTCAATTCTATTGTTAATTAATACTAAAATGTGACTTTATTAATATGTGAAAAAATATTTAAAAAAATAAAAAAAAATAAAAAAAATTCATTGGACCCGGAGGGAATATAACAATTCCGTCTTTCAAGAAAAATCATCCCCTCAGTTTTCTTGTTAAAGTTCTGACCAAAATCAAGAGTTGTAAATGCAAAGAGTGGCAGGTGAAATTAATTACCATCTCATTCAATGCTCTCAACTACACTTAAGTTATGCAATTCAATGCTTTGCAGCTAACTTGGTCCCATCTCTTTATGGTAATTTCTATAGCTTTTCTATATCTACAGTGTGTTTGTGTGTTTTTCTAAGTAGTTTTGACAACTTCACCATTCTTTTGCTTTCATCTTGTTCTCTGCATTCAATTTCTTCAGATTAATAATTTAGTATTGCCCAATTTATTTATTTTTTAAAAACCCATTAAAAATCATTTATCCTGCCTTCATTCCTTCATTTATTCTTTCTGTAGCCCATTCATCATAATCTTTTGTCCAGTTCCATTCATTTGTTTTTTTGTTGCTTTGTTAAGTCATACTAAAATAATTTTTACTTTTCTTTTTTTGCTTGAATTTATTAAATATGAATGTAAATGTCTGAGTTTTTTAGTGTATTCAAGAATGTAATGTGAGATATCCGAGTCTTTTCTAGTTGGTTTCTAACCAAAGTGAAAAAACAATGAATGGTATAGTGATAGATGAAATTCAAAGAAGAGTTGGTAAGAAAGAAAATGGCAGTTCTTGGAAATGTGCATATGGTTATGCCCAACATAGGCGTTGCAAAAGGTTCATTTTTTAGTCTTAGCATCCTTTAATTTTCCTCTAATCGTGCGATTTTTGTCTGGTTTTGGATGTTCCTTGGCTTATTAGATGGTAACTTATGGTTTAGATATTGAAGGGAACCTTGGAGCAAGGATAAAGTTGTCTCCGTGCAGCCTAAACTCACATGTTTGAGCCATGTAATCAGGCTGCATACATTATACCCCTTGGAGTGCGGCCCTTCCTCGGACCTTGCGTGAATGCAGGATGTTTCGTGCACTGGGCTGCCCCTTTTTAAGGAGATATGAAATTTTGAGGGACATTGCCACTAAAAAAGGCAATGCTGTCTTTTCTTGTATAAAAGACTAAATCTTTTTTGTTCAAAGACTTGGATTTCGAAATCTTCTGCGTGTTGTTCAGTTCTTGGATGTGAAAATTAGAGCAAAAAATACTTGCCTTCCTCTTCAACTTATTGAATTAATCAGTAATGTCTAATTGGATGGTTAACTTTAAGTTGAGTGTGAATGCATTTGAATAGTTTGACTTGGCTTTATTTGTACATTTATGTTGCAAGAAGAGGATGTGTTTTGGCATACGAAGGAAAAAAAAGAAGAATAATTTTCAGAGTAGTTTATCAGTAAATCCTCTGAAATAAACACAAAATCATGTTATTACCGCTTCATGTTAGCAACTTGTGTGAATCTTTACAAGGTAAAAATGGCTACAGATGTTTGCTTGTTATGTTTAAGTTAATCCTTATTGTTTCTTTTCCTTGGATTCACATCCATGGTGAAAAATAACTAGAGCTGTTTCTAGATATTGCTGACCAAGAACATGAACTAACATAAAGGAGGAAGTTTACAATAACTACAGTTGCTCAAATTAGGATGAGATTAATTTGATTAAGTAGGGAATCTTGTGCCAATTCATTCTTTAATTGCTATTTTGAATGTGCATGAATTAAAATTGAGTTGTGTCTTTGGCCTTCTAAGTTGGTTATGCTTTTGTCTTAGTGCTTCCGACAAAAATCTTGCTGTATCGAAAGGCGGAGACAGACAATCTGTAAGAAAAGAGTTGAATGAACCACCTGTAAGCGCTTCTTTCTTCTATTGTATAGCGAAATTTGAGGATATTTAATAACTTGGTCTTGCATTATTTAGAGGAATGATGAGGTTTGATTAGATAAGTAAATGACATGAGCAGATATAATCGTGAATATGCAGGTTTTGCTACCTTCAGCAAGGAGTTGTAAAGCAAGTCCATTACATGAATTCTCCAAAATTATTAGCAGAGAGGCAGTTCCAGACCACAGAGTCTCCTTGGAAAAAGATGTAAATTTTATTCACTTAATGCCTATGAAGTCAATTCATTATCACATATTTTTACCAAAAAAAAAGAAAAATTACCTATGCAACTTGTCGAACTTGCTGCTACTTAAACTGCAAGCAACTCGAGATACCTTGTGCCTTGTCAAGCTAGTTGGTGTAAACCTTAAATTGATTCTAGTTCTATGCTGTTGGTATTGATAGAATTTTTATTATTGTTAAAGCTAGGCATGGAATGTACTTGTTCTCCAATCTTTGTCCATTAGGAAGTAGAGAAAATTTTACTTATTAAACATACAATAGTAGAAAATTTGAGGTTTCATGTTTTTCATTATCCATCTCTAGAAGTTTACTAACTCATTAATATAAGCAGGATCTCAGTAAAACCCAATCTTGAAATTTAGTATAAAATGAAAATGAACCTTGTTTTCCATGTCTGAAAATTCATTTGGACATCTATAAATGAAAATGAGGCCAATATTCCATGGGCATACAGATTTCAGAGTACTTCAATATCATTGTGTTTCTCCCTATGTTACTGGAACTCTCCGAAAATATCGCCGGTTGCGTTGCGGATTCTCCAAAAGCAGTGTATTTTTGGAGAATCCGACACGGGTGCGGCAACATTTTGGAGAGTCCGCGCAACATAGGTTTCTCCTACTGTATACCATAGGTAGAGCTAATTCTTATCTCGTTAGTTGGAACAGAAGACATCTTAGTTTCATTTGGAAGTCAAAAGTAACTTCTCAGACACTCTACCATGATCTGAATTTATGATTCTCTTTCACATAACCAATATGAGCAGATCGAGCAGTTGCAAATGCGTTTGCAGCAAGAAAAGTCGATGCGTATGGTGCTTGAGAGGGCAATGGGACGAGCTTCTAGCACTCTCTCTCCTGGACATAGGCATTTTGCTGCTCAGGTACCTGACCTTTGACAACTAACCTTTTCTGCTTTCTTTATCGCTTTAGTCCTTTGAGTTGTTTTGGTCAAATGTAGGAAATGGAGCATCAGATAATGGTTTTTACTCTTGCAATCTGCTAAATGGAATGGTTGATTACCATGTCTTCTAGTAACTCTATACAGTTCTGAAGATTGTCCTTGACTTGAGTTTTCCCATTATTGTTCTGGATATAGTTCATATATGGATTCTTTGTCTATAAGGTTGACAACATCAAATATTTGATGTTCTCTTCTCATTTTCAACTCCCCGCCTTGGCTCTGCTTAACTTAGTTAAGGTTAATATTGGGTTTCTTCTCATTTCAGACAAAAGAGTTGATAGCTGAGATTGAATTACTTGAAGAAGAGGTTGCAAACCGTGAGCAGCACGTCCTTTCTCTGTACAGGAGCATTTTTGAAGAATGCATTAGCCGGCCTTCTTCTGAGCAAAGTTCGGTCATGACGTCTCCAGCACATAGTAAAGCTGAGTCTAGAAAACACCCAAGTATAATATCAAGTGCCTTTTGCTCATCCAAAAAGTTTCCTTTGCGAACATTCCAAGCTCTTGCTGCGATAAATGAATTGGGAAAAAGGAACTTGTCGCAGTCAAAATCAAGACATGCTTCATTTTATAATAGTAAAGCTAATGCACACATTCAGAAAAGTTGTTCAGCCCATGCTAAGGTAAGGTTCCAACCCTAAGAGTAAAAAAAAGGTCATATGAGTATGAAAAGTTCTGCTAACGTGGCCACACCTTAACACCTTGCTGTAGTTTGTCGGTCTCTTGCTTAAGCCCCTTGTCCAGTCAGGATCCATATGGCGGAAAAAATGAATCCTAGAATTCTTGTTTTTGCTGCTAGGAAATTGAAAACTTTAAAAGGACAAACCACTTTGACTTTTGTTTATTTGCTTCTGATATTTTGCTACCATTAGCTTTTGTTTACCAGTATGAAGCACACCTAAAGTTGAATACGTGGAGTATAATTTAAGCATGCCACTTTACGCCATGCATGCATTTATATCCAATTTAAAATTTTGTGTTGGTTCTTAAATATTGAAACCTAAAATTATGCGCATGTAGAAAGTTGGAACTAAAGGTGAAGCTAAATATCATAAGGAATTCAATATTTGAACAGTTGCAACTAACTTAATACAGCTCCAGGTTCAAAATATTTTACTTAGTCTTTGGTTTGGGCTGTACTTGTAATTCAGACTCTGGCATGCTACAAACTTGAGTTCCCCACTAATACTCAGTGCCCACAGTACAGTATCAAATGGAATTCAATATCTATATTTTCTTGTAATTTTCTTTGACATTTCTCTAAATAGCTTATCCAACGACCAACATTATGCAATGCTTTTATCCTCTAGTGTTCTATTACATTCTTGTGGCGTGCTCTGTGCTGAATCTGCCCATTGCTTTACTAACAAACAAGCTGTTCAATTGGCCCTTTATCATTCTCTGCTGAAACGGGATCCAAATTACTCACTATGAAAAATTCAATCCCAATTATGTCAAAGAAAGACCCTTTTACCTGTAGAACTTTCATTATTTCTTTCCTCTAATTCATGCGGGATATGTCTTCCACATGATCGACTCATGTTATTTTCTATCAACTGTTGCAGGAGCAAACATCAATTGAGAAAGCTCCTCTCTCCCGAAGTCTTAAAGACCATCTTTACCAGTGCCCCAGTAAGTTGTCTGAGGAAATGGTAAGGTGCATGGCTGCAGTATACTGTTGGCTCCGTAGTACAGATCAAGCAACAAGTACTGAAGAAAAGCGGTCACCTTTGTCATCAAGATCATCCACTAATGTGATAATTCCAAAGCATGATATTAAAGAGGACAGAGATTGGTTTTGCAAATCCACTATTGAAATATCTTGGATAGCAACAGACAAGAATAAATTCTCTCGTGCATCTTACGCCATTAGCAACTACAGGTACATTTCCTTGATAGCGTAAAAGCAGCTTAAACTACATAGGTTTACCACTGGAAAGTTGAGGCCCTAAGAAAGAGAAGTCTTGTCTTTCTTGAATTACAGATGGTTGTTTCTCCCTTTTTCAATGATTTTGTTTGTCCAGAGTCACCATTTGAGTCAGAATTTATTTTACAACAACCAGTAGAGTCCCACAAGTGGGGTCTGGGGAGGGTAGTATGTACCCAGACCTTACCCCTACCATGGGGATAGAGAGGTTGTTTCCTATAGATCCTCGGCTTAGGAAGATGAAAAGAACACTACAAAAAAAGCAGTAACAACAACAAAGGCAAGAAAGATAGTACCATCAGTCTAAGAGCCAGAAAAATAGATGAAAGAAAGCAATAACAACAAGCAGTACAACAGCAAGATACTAGGAAATCGTAGCGGAAGATAGTAAGAAAACAACATGTCATACTAACAACCTAAGGCAAGACACCAGCAGGCTAGCCCTACTAACCTGGTGCGGAATAGAACAACGCTCTACTACCTACTAACCCTCAACCCTAATTCTCAACCTCCACACCTTTCTATAAAGGGCCATGTCCTCCTAAGCCGAAGACGTGTCATGTCCTGCCTGATTACCTCTCCCCAAAACAACTTAGGCCTTCCTTTACCTCTTCTCATACCCACCAAAGCCAACCACTCACACATCATTTCTGGGCATTTAGGCTTCTCTTTTGCACATGCCCGAACCATCTAAGCCTTGCTTGCCACATCTTATCCTACATTTGGGTCACGCATCCTTCAGAATTTATGTTATACTCCAAATTATAGCCCGGAAAAGAGACTTCGGGTTAACCTTTAGTGCTCTTTTTTCTTCTAGACGTGTAACAACTGTTAGTCAGGTCACTAGCATCCATTGCATTTCTAGACTAACTATGCAAAAGACCAAATAAGCACTCTCGAGAAAGCCAATCGCGATTATAGTTAAGCATTTGTTCCCTCCTTAAAGGAAACGAGAATGAATGAGAGGCTGTAACCATAATTACGGGCTAATTCTGTATTTGGATCATTTGCCTAACGTAGTTATCCGTGGATACCTGGAAAAGCTCCAGAAATTCTTCATTTTCTCACTAACCAGTAGCATTATGTTTAATCTGGGTCTTTTTGTAAAGCATCATCTCTCTTAGATACTAAGGAGTTCTGACCTAGTGGATAAGCTTTTATGATATTACAAATTTTCTTTGATCGGTTAAGATACTACTTTTTTGAAGATGGCCCGATATAGAAGAAGTACTAAGTGTTGGTATATCCTAAATAGACCTTGCATCCTTTTGTAATGCCTTTAGAACTTTTCTATTGCTTAAAGGTGAAAGATACTAAGTCAGAGGAGATCTCGTTGCATCAACTATTCTATAATTGATAAAAATGATATAGGTGGAAGATACATTTTCATAGTTTGCTAAGGGGCTCAGGCTTTTCGTATCATCTTTCTGTATTTGGTGCAACGCATGCTATATATGCTGGTTTATCTCTCTATAGCAAAGACGCCTATAAAGCAACAAAAGAAAAAAACAGATGACAGGATAATCTCCACTCTGATATGTATGTTTGTTTCAAACTTTCAGAGTTTTGGTGGAGCAATTGGAAAGAACAAATATCAGTCAGATGGGAACCAATGCCAAGATGGCATTCTGGATCAACTTGTACAATTCCTTAGTCATGCATGTAAAGATGGCCCTTGCTTGTACTGTTTCTCCTTTTGGATTTGTTTATTATGTTTCTTTACATCTTCTTTGTCTTATCTAGGCATATCTGGCATATGGAATACCACAGAACTCTCTTAGGAGGTTGGCATTGTTTCACAAGGTACTCTAATTTAATTTGTGTTTACTATGTGTCATTCTCCTTTTATTCCTTTTGTTTATTATGGATTGTAAGTATTTATATGCATACAGATTGGTATCGGAGTTGTGGTCCTTTTCTTTTCTCTTTAAATTATTTTCTCTGTTATCCTTCATTGTAATTATTTATTAGGATGGGAATGCATCAAAACACTGTCTGATTGCTGATTCATCTACTTGGTATATTTATCATACATGTATCTTTGAGTATTTAATTCAACATTTGCTTCTCTGTATAGTGCAGGCTGCTTACAATGTTGGTGGCCAGATCATAAGTGCCAATGCCATTGAACAGTCGATTTTTGGTCTGCGTACGCATCGGATTGGACGGGTATTCACTATTTCTAATTTAGAATGGCTAAAAGCTCCATTTGAGGAATAACAGTATAACATCATTAGAACTAATTTGGATCCTGCCTCTGTTGCTCATTATAATGATACAACAACAACAACAACAACAACCCAGTATAATCCCACTTAGTGGGGTCTGGGGAGGGTAGTGTGTACGCAGACCTTACCCCTACCCTGGGGTAGAGAGGCTGTTTCCAAATAGACCCCGGCATCCTTCCCTCCAAGAACTTCCCACCTTGCTCTTGGGGAGACTCGAACTCACAACCTCTCGGTTGGAAGTGGGGGTTACTTACCATTAGAGCAACCCCTCATTATAATGATAATTGAGCAAAAAGATGCTCTGTGCTGTTTTCTTACTCTGACCATATCATAAGTTGCTAGTTTTCTGTTCTCAGCCTTAAGCAATAACTACTTGTTTGGGCTGAGGCTTTGTTGTTATTATTTCAGCCTTATGCAATAAGTGCAATATTTCTCAATTTACAGTAGTCTGGTATGTTATTATCTTCCAACATGCACTTTCTCAAAGAGAGGAGAAAAATATTAGGGCTTCAGCAGTTGTGGCTGATTTAAATGCCAAAAGAAAAATAAGAAAATGATTAAAGTCCTGTCGAAATATACACTAACTACAAAAAGCCTAGTAAATCCACAGTTATTACTCTAACAACACTTGATGAATTTTCTTTCTCAATTCCAATTACAGTGGTTGGAGACCATTCTGTCAACTGCTTTACGGAAAAAATCAGGGGAAGAAAAGCAACTCATCAGTTCAAAATTCGCCCTTCAAGAGTTCCAGCCCCTTGTTCTCTTTGCTCTTTGCACTGGCGCTTTTTCCGATCCCATGGTACGTTGTTATGTTTTCTCATTTCATTGATTTTTCATTTTCCTTGTATATTCCCTGTGGACCGGAGCTTCTTCTGATCTCTTGGTAATTAAGTAGTTACATTTCTCCTTATATTGGTAAACCAACAATATCGCTTTCTTGAGGCCTTCTTGATATATTTGAAGCAAAACGGAGTAATAAGTGAAGCCTTATGAATACGCATTGGTTCTAAAGCAGAATGTATTTCCTTATATATTACCTGAGAATATTGAACGTCACGATCATCAAATACTATTCTGGATGATATCTCTGAAACCTGACCATCGATAGATCTTATGACGAGTGAAATATAGTTAAGACAATGACCTAAAGTTTCCACTCAAGGCTTAGCATATTATAATTAGTTTCTTTGCTCAATGTTACATTTTCTTCATCTCTAATAAAGAGTACCTGATGCTTATCAGTTGCTTTACCTTAGTTCCTCCTCCACTTCTATTTTACATGCTAGAGACATACCGACGTGTTTAATTTTGTAGCTCTCCTAAGGGACCAGGTTTTTCTAGTTAGAAAGCCAAACATCTAACACTTTCTCTGGTTCTTTCTCCTTTTCTAGCTGAAAGTGTACACATCCGTAAATATTGTGGAGGAATTGGAAGCAGCAAAGAGAGAGTTTCTACAGGCTAATATTGTTGTAAAGAAGTCAAAAAGAGTATTCTTACCTAAGGTTCTCGAAAGATACGCGAAGGAAACAAGTATTCCAGCAGATGATCTTCTTAACTGGGTTATGGAAAACGTTGAAAAGAAGCTTCGCGATTCCATACATAAATGTGTTGAAGGAAGAACGAATAAAAAGTCGTCTCAGATAATTGAATGGCTACCTTACTCTTCAAGATTCCAATATGTAATTTCAAAAGATTTTACAGAGAAGCCTTGGTGGGCATAGAAGTGTTGAATAATGTAGAGAAAGTCTTCTGATGCACATAACTAATGATTAAGCCTTGGTTCGTTCCTTCAGTTTGTAGGATTCTGATTTGATCTGGAACTAAGTGATTGTACATTGACTTCAATTCATCTACAGGTTCTATCAAATCCAGTTACTTAGATATTCAACTTTTAATTTGTGAAGTGCCAAGCTATGGTGTAAATGTAGAAAATCACACAAATACACAGAGCCAACACACGTAGCCATTGTTGTGCATGGTAGGGAATCGCCTTTGTAAAACTTTGACGGAAAAACTTAGGAGCCTTCTAGCTTATGTCTATTGTAAGATGGAGTCACGTGCGTATTTATAGGTTGGCTAGGGAGTAGGGACTCTTAGGAAAATATTGTAGCCCCAGAGGCTTCTTCCATAAAATATAATTACCCTAGTACTCATAATTAATAATTTCTTTCCATCAAGGAAACTTCTACATATTGTGACGACCCAAAGGGTCATCACCTGTTTTCTCTTTTTTCCACGCTTCTGAGGCCTTGAAAACCTCACTTTTAGTCGCTTCGATTTGCGTGCATAGTCTGGACGCGTAGCCGGAAAGCATAAATATGAATTTCTGTGTAAAAATTAATGAATTTTTATATTAATATGATTAAAGTTGATTTTGGTCAACATTTTGGGTAAACAGACTCGGACCCGTGATTGGACGGTCCTGGAGGTTCCGTAGAAAAATATGGGACTCGAGCGTATACCCGGAATAGAAATCCGAAGTCCCGAGTCCGAGAAATGAATTTTTAAAAGAAATTGTCTTTCTGAAATTATTAATGAAATTTGATTAGAAGACTATGGTATCGGGCTCGTATTTTGGTTCTGACGCCCGGTAGAAGTCTTATATATGGTTTAAGCGCTTTCTGTGAAATTTGGTTGAAATCGGATGTCATTAGGCGTGTTTCGGATTATAAGTCTCAAATTTGAAAGTTTATGAAGCTTGAAGAAAAATTAGTAATTTTGAGGTTTGATTCCTTATTTTTTATGTTATTTTGGCGACTTGATCGCACGGATAAGTCTGTATGATGTTTTTGAGGTTGTGTGCATATTTGGTTTGGAGCCCCGAAGGCTCGGGTGAGTTTTAGGTAGGTGTCGAGTTGCATTTTGAACCTTTGAAAATCTGATATCTTTCAGTTCTGCAGGCTTCGCATTTGCGAAGCCAGCATTCGCAAATGCGAACTCGCAATGGCGAGCTTCTCATCGCAAATGCGATCTTTCACTTGGGCAGCAATCTTCGCAAATGCGAAGAAATTCATCGCAAATGTGATGCCTGACTATGAGCCTAGTCTTCGCAAATGCGAACAATTGTCCGCAAATGCGATATTGGGCCTTCGCAAATGCGACGTAGTTTTTCGCAAATGCAAACTTCCCAGTATTCTTCAGAGTTCACAAATGCGAACTAGAATCTCGCAGTTCCTAGACCTGCTGGGTTTGCAATTGCAAACCCATGTTCGCATTTCCCACATCTGAGACGTGCATTTTTTATACTTGGACGAATTTTAAACCCTTTCTCTTCATTCTTTCAAAGCAAAAACTCCAAAGGCGATTTTCTAAGAAATCTATCTTCTCCAAATCATTTGTATTTTACTTAATTTCTTCAATCTTTAACACCATTAAACATGTTTTCATCTTAAAATCAAAGATTTCCATGGGTGAAGATGGAAATTTTGGATAGAACCTAGGTTTTCTTCAAATTGGGGGGTTGGACCTCAATTTGAGTTTCGATTTCAAAAACAAAAAATAGATATGAACTCGTGGAGGAATAGGTAATCGGGTTTTGGTTCGAACATCGGGTTTTGACCACGCGAGTCCGGGACATTTTGGGAATTATTGAGTAAAACTTTGGGAAATTTATTTTCATGCATTCAAATTGATTCAGTTAGCATTTGTTGATACATTCAAGTAATTTGTGACTAGATTTGAGCGGTTTGGTGGTGAATTCGAGGGGTAAAGCTATTCTAGAGGCTTAAGTTGAGTTGGAGCAATCGAGGTAAGTGTTTGATCTAACTTTGGCTTGAGGGAATAAGATTAGAGTATTGTTTGCTAATTGCTAATTGTCGAGTACGATGTATATGTATGGTGACGAGTATCTATACGTTGGTGTCTAGCATGACCGTGAGTCTTTATTTGTGCTTATTCTAATTTTGTTGTGATTCTTCCTTGTGGAATTGATGATTTCTATATAATGTGAAGAGTATGAGAAAGAATTATGATTTGTGAACTCTTTGGAGCGTTGGCTCGAATGATAAAGTAATTGTTGGGTATGAAATGAAAGAAAGAGAAAGAATTGTGATTATTCCCTTGTCGGGTTGTATTCGTGTATTGATTATCTCCCTTTCCAGGATGTGAAGGTTATTGTTGTTGTTCCCTTGCGGGGATTTAGCTGTTTGTGTGTGTTTTCCCTTGCAGCGACTTCTATTACTGTTTGTCTATCCCCTCGCCCCATTAGTTGTGATTGTTGCTTGGGTGAGGAAGAGTGATAAATCACGAAGGTTGATGCCGTCCACGATTTGTGTTGAGGATATGTTAATGCACGAAAGAACATTCCGTGCCATGTTTTGATTATTAATGCACGAAAGATTCCGTGCCATATTTTGATTATTAATGCACGAAGGAACATTTCGTGCCATGTTTTGATTATTAATGCACGAAGGAACATTTCGTGCCATGTTTTGATTATTAATGCACGAAGGAACATTCCGTGCCATATTTTGATTATTAATGCACAAAGGAACATTCTGTACCATGTTTTGATTACTAATGCACGAAGGGTCATTCTGTGCCATGATATGAGTGGATGTGAGGGAAAGTACGAAGGATGGAGCCGTGCAATTGTTATTTTTCTACTCTCGTTGATATTGTAGTTGTACCGTTTCATTCCTTATTTATTGATTTTGTATTTTAAACTATTACAACCCCTACACCATGTTCCCCTCCCTCTTGACTAGTTAATTTCTGTATTTTTTTCTATTGCAAATATATGTATTGAACTGCACAGGTTTGTTTGGTAGTCCGGTCTAGCCTCATCACTACTTCGTCGGGGTTAGGCCAGGAACTTACCAGTACATGGGGTCGGTTGTGCTGATGTTACACTTTGTGCATCTTTTTGCATAAATTTTGGAGCCGGAGCAGCTTTTGGACAGCAGTATGAGTTTTGGGAGCTGACTTCAGTCCAGAGATCCCGAGGTATCCTTGCTGGCGTCCGCATGGCCCGGAGTCTCCTTTATATTTACTTTAGTTTGTTGTCCTTTGTACCGGAACAAATAGAATTATGTTTATATTTTGACATTGTATTTAGCATTCTCTAGACGTTCGTGAGTTTGTGACTCTAGTTCTTGGGTAGAGGATTCTATTAAACTTTCGCATTTTTCCTTCCGTTAATTATGTAGTGAGACTTCCGCTTTATCATATTATGTTTGATTTTATTAAATGATTGATAATTGCTAAAAGAAGTGAATTAATTTGGCTTGCCTAGCTCCTATTAGTAGGCGCCATCACGACTCCCGAGGATGAGAAATCTGGGTCGTGACAAGTTGGTATCAAAGCACTAGGTTACATAGGTCTCACGACTCACGGACACACTTAGTAGAGTCTGAGGGATCGCTATGAAGACGTCTGTATTTATCCCCAGAGGCTACGGAGTTAGGAAAATTTCACTTTGTTCTTTCTTGTCGTGCGATTCTGTTTTTTAATATTGATTGTCTTTCTACTCTGTTCTTTCGCACATGGCGAGAACACGTGCTTCCTCTTGTACCGCGCAGTAGCTCCTACGAGGGGCTGAGGGCGAGGTCGAGGTCGTACTAGAGGCCGAGGCAGGGGCAGACCTCAGCCCTGAGTAGCAACCCCAGAGGTGGAGCCTTATGTTGATTATGATGAGGAGGTTCCAGTCCCAGCAGCTCCGGTGGGCCCAACTTAGGTCCCAGAGGGGTTCATAGCCACCCCAGTTCTTCAGGACGCTTTGGTCAGGTTGGTAGGCTTTATGGAAATCGTCTCTTGCGCGGGTCTGCTTCCAGTAGCACCAACCACTTCTCAGGCTGGATGAGTGGTTCAGACTCCTGCTATACGTACTCCGGAGGAAGTAGCTCCCCAGTCTCAGGTTTCAGTGGTTCAACCAGCCGTCGCAGTTCAGTCGGGTATTGTGACTCAGACCAGCGATGGAGCGGATATGTCTGCAGATGCTTTGTGGAGGATGGATAGGTTCACCAAGCTCTTCACCACCACATTCAGCGGTGCTTCTACATAGGACCCCTGGGGTATATATACCTGCCATGTGGTTCTTCAGACTATGGGTATTGTGGAGACCAATTGGGTCGACTTCGCCACCTTTTGTCTATTTGGATCCGCTAAGACTTAGTGGAGGACTATTGTTTAGATAGGCCAGCAGGGTCTCCATCTCCGACTTGGGACCAGTTTGCAGAGTTATTTTTGGAGAAGTTTCTCCCAATTACTCAGTGAGAGGCTCTTCGTAGGCAGTTCGAGCGCCTCCAGCAGAGCTCTATGACAGTTACTCAGTATGAGACCCGGTTCATTGATCTAGCACGTCATGCTACTGTTATACCCCACTTGAGATAGAGAGATGGTGTAGAGGTTCATTGATGGATTGATTCAGCCGATCCGTCTCCAAATGGCTATGGGAGCTGGGAGTGAGATTTCTTTTCAGGAGGCAGCCAATGCAGCCCGTAGAGTTGAGATGGCTCTTGCACAAGGAGGTGGTCATAGGTCAGATAAGAGGCCCCATCATGCAGGTAGGTTCAGTGGTACCTCGTCTGAAGGAAGAGACTCTTATGGTAGGGGCCATCCTCTGAGGCCCTTTTAGTCATCTCTCCAGGTCTCTCATGGTACTTCAGATGGTTGTGGTTCTCAGCCGCATTATTTCGACAAGCAACTTCACAATTCCCCGCCAGCACCCATCAGTGCCCACCACTTCAGAGTTTTCGGGGTGGATATTCAGGTCGATAGGATCAACAGTCTCAACAGCTGAGGGTTTGTTACAGTTGTGGTGACCCGGGTCACATTGTCAGATTTTGCCCTCGAGCTTCGAGTAGATCCCAGCAGCAGGGTCCTCGCCCCATGATTCAGGCACCAGGTGATCCACAGTCTGCCCAGCCAACTAGAGACAGGGGTAGAGGTCATAGATGTGGAGGTAGAGATCATAGAGGTAGAGTTCGGACTGCCAGAGGTAGAGGCCAGCCACCAGCCGGCCATTCCGGAGATGTGGTTCATGGAGGTAGGGCCCAACCCCGGTGTTATGCTCTTCCAACCAGGCCAGAGGATGAGTCTTCAAATGTAGTTATTACAGGTACTATTATGGTCTGTGATAGGGATGCTTTAGTGCTATTTGACCATGGGTCTACGTATTCGAATGTGTCATCCTATTTTGCACCATACTTGGTCATGCCTAGTGATGCTCTGGGTATTCCTGTTTATGTATCTACACTGGTGGGTGATTCTATAGTGGTCGATCGAGTGCATCATTCCTGTGTGGTAGTGTTTGAGGGTCTTGAGACCCGTGTTGATTTATAGCTCTTAGACATGGTGGATTTTGACGTTATATTAGGGATGGATTGGTTGTCCCTGTATCATGCTATCTTGGATTGTCACGCCAAGATCATGACCTTGACTTTGCTAGATTTGCCCTATTTGGAGTGGAGAGGGACCCCAGGGCATACCACTCACAGAGTTATTTCACATGTGAAGGCTCGACGCATGGTCGAGAAGGGGTGTTTAGCCCACCTGGCATATGTTTGCGATTCCAGCAAGAGGTCCCTTCTATTGATTATGTTCCTATTGTTCGGGAGTTCCCTGAGGTTTTCCCTTCAGACCTGTCGGGTATGCCACCCGACGGGGGTATTGATTTTTGTATTGATCTGGCTCCGAGCACTCAGCCCATTTCTATCTCGCTGTATCGCATGGCCTTGCCAAAGTTGAAGGAGTTAAAGGCCAGTTGTAGGATTTGCTAGAGAAGAGTTTTATCAGACCTAGTGTTTCTCATTGGGGTGCGCCAGTGTTATTTGAGAAGAAAAAGGATGGTTCGATGAGGATGTGCATTGATTACCTACAATTAAACAAAGTGACAATTAAGAACAAGTATCCACTATCGAGGATTGGCGATTTGTTCGACCAGCTTTAGGGTGCAAAAGTGTTTTCAAAGATAGACATGAGATCTGGATCAGTTGAGGATTAGGGTGTCTGATGTCCCTAAGACAACATTTCGCACTCGGTATGGGCATTATGAATTCCTGGTCATGTCATTTGGGTTGACCAATACCTCGACAGCATTTATGGAGTTGATGAACCGAGCGTTCAAGCCTTATTTGGACATGTTCGTGATAGTCTTTATTGATGATATTTTGGTGTACTCCCGTAGCCGGAGGAGCATGATCAACACCTTAGAGTGGTTCTTCAGACTCTGAGGGATAGTCAGTTATATGCTAAGTTCTCGAAGTGCGAGTTTTGGTTGAGTTCGGTTACATTTTTGGGTCATGTCGTATTAGTAGAAGGTATTCAGGTAGACCTAACGAAGATAGATGCAGTCAATAAGTGGCCTAAACCAACATCAGCGACATCGGTTCGGAGTTTCATGGTGTTAGCAAGCTAATATCATCGGTTTGTGGAGGGGTTGTCATCTATTGCAGGCCCAATGACCATATTAACCCAGAAGGGGGCCTAGTTCAGATGGTCGGATGAGTGCGAGGCGAACTTTCAGAAGCTCAAGACAGCTCTGACTACAACACCGATGTTGGTTTTTCCCACAGGTTCAGGGCCTTATACAGTCTATTGTGATACTTCCCGTATTGGGCTTGGTGCAGTATTATGCATGATGGCAGAGTCATTGTCTATTCTTCGAGGCAGTTGAAGATCCACGAGAAGAATTGCCGGATTCATGATCTAGAGTTGGCAGCCATTGTTCATGCTTTGAAGATTTGGAGGCATTACCTATATGGTGTGACATGTGAGGTGTACACTGATCACAAGAGTCTTCAATACTTGTTCGAGCAAAAGGAGTTGAATTTTAGGCAGAGGAGATGGTTGGAGTTATTAAAAAGATTATGATGTTATTATTTTGTATCACCTAGGAAAAGTCAATATGATGGCCGATGCATTGAGTTGGAAGTCCGCCAGCAAGGGTAGTCTTGCTTATATTCCGGCTAGCCAGAGACAGCTTGCTTTGGATATTCAGGCCTTGGCCAGTCAATTTGTGAGGTTGGACATTTCTAAGCCTAGTAGAGTGTTAGCTTGCATGGTCGCTCGTTCTTCATTATTGGAGCGTATCCGTGATCGACAGTTTGATGATCCACATTTATGTATCTTAAGAGACACGGTGCATTGTGTAGGTGCCACGAATGTGACGTCAGATAGCGATGGTGTTTTGAGATTGCAGGGGCGAGTTTGTGTGCCCAATATCGATTGGATTCGAGAGTTGATCTTAGTGAAGGCCCATAGTTCTTGGTATTCTGTTCACCCGGGCGCTGGAAAGATGCATTAGAATATGACGTAGCACTATTAGTGCCGCAGGATGAAGAAAGGTATTGTTGCATATGTGGCTCGATGTTTGAACTGTCAGCAGGTTAAGCATGAGCATCAGAGGCCTAGTGGTTTGTATCAGAGGATTGATCTTCCCGAGTGGAAGTGGGAGAGGATTATCATGGATTTCATTATCGGACTTCAGTTGACTTGGAAGAAGTTCGATGCGATATGGGTTATTTTTGATAGGCTGACCAAGTCAGCACATTTTATTCTTGTGGCAATCTCTTATTCATCCGAGAGGTTAGCTGATATTTATATCTAGGAGATTGTTCGCCTTCATGGTGTGCCGGTATCTATCATTTCAGACTGGGGTACGTAGTTTACCTCATATTTCTGGGATGCAGTTTAGCGAGATTTGGCACACGGGTTGAGTTGAGCACAACGTTTCATCCTCAAATGAATGGTTAGTCCGAGCGGACTATTCAGATTTTAGAGGATATGTTTTGGGCTTGTGTTATCGACTTTGGAGGTTTGTGGGATTAGTTCTTGCCTTTAACAGAGTTCGCCTACAACAACAACTACCAGTCCAGCATTCCAATGGCCCCATATGAGGTGTTGTATGGCAGGCAATGTCGGTCTCCAGTTGGATGGTATGAGTTAGGAGAGGCTCGGTTATTGGGTACAGGTTTAGTTTAGGAGGCCTTAGATAAGGTCAAGATCATTCAAGACAGGCTTCATTTGGCTTAGTTGTGGCAAAAGAGTTATGCAGACCATAAGGTTCGGAATGTAACTTTCATGGTTGGTGAGCGGGTCTTGCTCCGAGTGTCGCCTATGAAAGGCGTGATGAGATTTGGGAAGAAGGGCAAGCTTAGCCCTAGGTTCATTGGTTCCTTTGAGATCATTGATCGAGTGGGAGAGGTGGCTTATAGACTTGCCTTGCCGCCTAGCCTGTCAGCCGTGCATCCAGTGTTTCATGTGTCCATACTTCGGAGGTATCATGGCGATCCAGCCCACGTGTTAGATTTTAGCACTGTCTAGTTGGACAAGGATCTGTCTCACATCATGGAAATAGGATACTTGAATCTTCCCTGAAGGGTCATACCCCCACGTGGCCTCGCCACAATGCACGATTCTACCCAAACACTATTACACATGAAACACCTCAAGTCACCATGCTAAAAATAGACAGCCACACATAATTTGATGTTTGGAACCAAAGCCATTCATTACACCCATGGTGAAACAAATAACATACGACATGTAACCCGATAGGCCGTAACCAATACTCCATTTACCGAGCCACACTCAATTACTCTTCCTACCCGACTTTCTCTATGACTCATCAACAGAACCGCATCACATGTGCCCATATCCAACCAATCATAACGCCTCACAACATAGAAAAGCAACTCATAGATCTCCCCAGATCACTAACAAGTTCAATAATGATCGAATCAATCTATCTCTATTTATGCTTTATAAATTTTAAAAGCATCAAGTAGTTCTGGTTTGTTAAACAGAAAATAGAGATACATATATCTTAAATAATCATCAATAAATGAGATAAAATATCTCTCACTATTCAAGCAGGGGGTAGGAAAAGATCCAAATATGTTTGTATGTATGATCTCAAGCAATTGAGAACTCTTTTTTGGCACCTTTTGTTCATTTGTTGGTGTGCTTACCCTTTATGCGGTCCATACAAGTCCCAAAGTTAGAAAAATCAAGAGTTTTTGGGACTCCATTGTGAGCACATGATTTTTGCCCCGCGTGAGAATTACTCCCAAAAATCCAAAAATATCCGATGAAAAAGTGTTGCATGTAGACAAACTGGAATTGACTGAGGAGCCAGGATGGAAACTTTTCTTTGACGGAGCTGCGAATGCAAAAGGGGTTGGAATAGGAGTAGTACTTATTTCTGGAATAGGACATCATTATCCTGTTCCACCTCAACTATGCTTCTACTATACCAACAACATGGCAGGTATGAAGCATGCATTTTGGGGTTACGATTAGCTGTAGACATGGATGTCCAGGACGTCTTGGTCTTGGGAGACTCGGACCTTATGGTACATCAGATTCAAGGTGAATGGGAAACAAGGGAATTGAAGCTTATTCCATATCGTCATTGTTTGCATGATTTGATTAAGCGATTCAGATCAGTGGAGTTCAGACATATCCCAATAATGCATAATGAGGTTGTCGATGCTTTGGCTATTCTAGCATCAATGTTGCATCACCCAAACAAGATTCATGTTGACCTGTTACATATTCATATTCGGGATCAACATGCTTATTGCAATATGATAGAGGAAGCAATAGATGGCGAGCCATGGTTTTATGACGTCAAAGAATACCTCAGGATGGGAATATATCCAGAGCAGGCAACTGGAGATCAAAATAGAGCCATTCAACGATTGTCAAATGGATTTTTCCTCATTGGAGGAGTGTTATACAAAAGAACGCCAGATTTGGGTTTGTTGAGATGTATAGATGTTGGTCAAGCCATGACAGTAATGACAGAGGTACATGCTGGAGTATGTGGACCCCATAAGAGTGGATACGTATTGGCTAAGAAGATTCTACGAGCAGGATATTATTGGCTCACTATGGAGCGTGATTGCATCAATTTCGTACGAAAATGCCATCAGTGTCGGATACATGGGGATCTGATTCATTCTTCGCGACGGTATTGCATAAAATGTCATCACCATAGCCATTTGTTGCCTGGGGTATGGATGTTATTGGACCCATAGAGCCTGCAGCTTCCAATGGTCATAGGTTCATTCAGGTAGCCATTGATTATTTAACAAAATGGGTTGAAGCTAAAACTTTCAAGTCGGTGACCAAGAAGGTAGTGGTGGATTTTGTGCATTCCCATATCATCTGTAGATGTGGGATTCCAAAAGTGATCATCACGGATAACGGTGCCAATCTTAACAGTAGTTTGATTAAAGATGTATGTCAACAGTTTAAGATTACACACCAAAATTCCACACCGTATCATCCCAAGGCCAATGGAGCAGTTGAGGCGGCCAACAAAAATATAAAGAAGACATTAATGAAGATGGTAGAAGGATCCAGGCAATGGCACAAAAAGCTACCATTTGCATTGTTGGGTTATCGCACTACTGTTCGAACTTCAGTAGGTGCAACTCCTTATTTGTTGGTATATGGAACTGAAGCACTAATACCAGCATAATTTGAAATTCCATCCCTCCGAATTGTCGCCGAAGATGAAATTGACGATGACGAGTGGGTCAAAGCCCGAGTGGAGCAGTTGAGTTTAATTGATCAAAAAAGATTAGCAGTAGTATATCATGGCCAATTGTATCAAAAGAGAATGGAAAGATCATATAATAAAAAGGTGCGTCCCAGAAAGTTTGAAGTGGGACAACAGGTGTTGAAGCGAATCTTGCCACATCAGGCTGAAACAAAGGGCAAGTTCGCCCCAAACTGGCAAGGGTCGTGTATTGTGACCAGAGTGTTGTCTAGCCGTGCTTTATGTCTAACAGATATCGAAGGAAGGTGCATCGACATGGCTATCAATTATGATGCGGTCAAAAGATATTACGTGCAATTTCTTTGATTATAACTTTGGTTCATTTGATTGTTTGTACTTGGTGTTTATCGGATAATGAAATGACTGAGGCAAATATTTCTTCCCCCTTTGAGCCTTAATTATTCTTTCATATCCCTATTTTGGAATCATTAATGTAAACGAAGAATGAATGAAAAAAAAAGAGAAAAAAGAAAACTAACAACAAAACAAAAAGAAAAAAAAGAGATCGCAAGAAAAACAAATGAGTTAAGTGAACTACGTCCGACCTGATTCCTCAAAGAGGATACGTAGGCGCCTCACGGCTCGGTCATAGTGTAAATAAAAGTCAATCCTTCCCCAAGCAAGAAAACTTGGGCAGAAGTTATGTTGTTTTTTTTTAAATCGTGGAAAGAGTTTTTGATTCCAAGAGTTGTAATAGTTCACCCGTCATAGTTATTTTGAATTTTCATATCTTTTTCAAAGCCCCACATAAAACCCATATTGATATCCAAAAGACCTCCCGATCAGTACTCGAGAAATGTCAAGACAGGCAAATGAAAGACGATAATAACATGTTGGTCCCTGAAAGAATAAGGATCATGAGCTAAAAAAATTGATGATCATAAGAATTCTTGGTAGAATCTTACCGACAACACTCCAATCCCCATCTGAGAATATAAAATGAGAGAGTCTTATCGGTGAAAACCTTTACAGGCACCATAAGGCGACGCAAGCTGAGAGAAGAAAAATGAGAGAGTCTTATTGGTGAAAACCTTCACAGGCACTATAAGGCGTTGGGAGCGGAGAGAAATGAGAGAGTCTTAGTAGTGAAAACCCCTCGAAGGGCACTATGAGGCGACAAGGTAAGAATGGGGGAAATGGTCTTCATTTTTGTGAAAGAGTTGGGCACATGTTTATCCCCAGCAAGTGAAGACATCAGAAAGATTGATTGACACAAATAGACTGGGTTGATTAATCCGGGATGCACGACATGATCGTTGGAATTGGTTGTACCACCCAGATATATTTCTTTCTTTTCTTTTACTCGGCATTGGTTCAGAAAGATTTTCTTTTTCTCTACTTTTTTCATTTCTTTGTTTTTGTTTTCGAAAGATCTTTCAAAGCTTACTGCCAATTGCCAAGATAGGTCAAAGCAAAATATAAGCAAGATATACCAAGGAGAAAAGGAATATGAGGAAAAATACAATGAAGAATAACAATTGAGAAATTTGTGGATAAGGATCATCGGAAAAAGGAGCATTCCCGACAGATTGATGACCAAAAGTCCAAGAGGGACGAACAACCAAAGTGGGGAAAGGATAAAAGGAAAAATTGTCCCCAGCAGCAATGTCATCCCCAGCAAATAACATCGTTCCTCAACGAAGTTCGGGAACGTAGATTAGGGAAAAGAAAAATGGAGAAACCATCCCCAGCAGGAGTGGTACGACCAGTCACCATGTTTTAAAACTAACAAATTTTTCTTGATTTGAAGTAGGAAATGGAAATGTTATTTGCGGCATAAAAGCATGCCATGAAGAAGATCACCAAGACTCGGGCAGAAAATTTTCTACCATTGTTGAAAATTTTCTCGAGGGAATGAGAACATCAATTCAGGTGTTATTTTTTAAGTTGAAGAATTTGGGAGCCCGCCCGTAGAACGGAGGTGTTATTTCTCAGTTGAAGAAATCGGGAGCCCGCCGTCGAACGGAGGCGTTACTTTTCAGTTGAAGAATTCGGGAGCCCGCCCGTAGAACGGAGGTGTTATTTTTTCAGTTTGAAGATTCGGGATCCCGCCCGTAGAACGGAGGTGTTATTTTTTAGTTAAAGAAATCGGGAGCCCACCCGTAGAACAGAGGCATTACTTTTTAGTTGAAGAATTCGGGAGCCCGCCCGTAGAACGGAGGCGTTACTTTTCAGTTGGAGGATTTGGGAGCCCGCCCGTAGAACGGAGGCATTACTTTTTAGTTGAAGGATTCGGGAGCCCGCCCGTAGAACGGAGGCATTACTTTTTAGTTGAAGAATCCGGGAGCCCGCCCTTAGCACAAAGGCGTTACTTTTCAGTTGAAGAATTCGGGAGCCCGCCCGTAGTACGGAGGCGTTACTTTTCAGTTGAAGAATTTGGGAGCCCGCCCGTAGAATGGAGGCGTTACTTTTCAGTTGAAGAATTCGGGAGCCCGCCCGTAGAACGGAGGTGTTATTTTTTAGGTAGAAGAATTCGGGAGCCCGCTCGTAGAACGGAGCTGTTATCTTTTTAGGTTGAAGAATTCGGGAGCCCGCCTGTAGAACGGAGGCGTTACTTTTCAGTTGAAGAATTCGGGAGCCCGCCCGTAGAACGGAGGCGCTACTTTTCAGTTGAAGAATTCGGGAGCCCGGCCGTAGATAGAGGTGTTATTATCTTTCAGATTGAAGAATTTGGGAGCCCGCCCGTAGAACGGAGGTGTTACTTTTCAAGTTTTGAAGATTGAAGTCGGGAGTCCTGCTTGTATAATAGAGGAATACATTTCAAGTTAAAATTAGTAAAATAAAGGATTAAAGTAATATCCACAATATAAGTTCAAGTTCAGCAAACAAGAAAGGCCGACAATGTCAAGATAGAAATAAAGAAAACATCAGAAGAGTACAAGATGCAAGCTCAAGACAACACATGAGCCAATTGAAGATAGATAAGATTTTGTAATTCTTAGTTTAGTTTAGCTTCTTGTTTTCTTTTAACACGGTGTATTAAGGAGATTAATAAGAAGCAGCACGCATCAACAACAACAGTGACAGTAAAATCACAGTTCCATGGTAGTCCCAGCTACCAAAACTTCCCGAACAACATTGACCTGATTCCCTTTTAGCCAGGGATATGTAGGAGACCTTTTAAAGCAAAGGTTCGGTCAACTTTTTTGGGGAAAAAAGGCTTCACACGGAGTACTCAAAACGGGCAAAAATCGCTCGTATTCGCTCACTTATCTTTGCACGAAAACTCTTCGTGTTTCCGGGCAAAGAGGGGCAGTTGTGAGCACGTGATTTTTGCCCTACGAGAAAATCACTCCCAAATTCAAAATATAATAGTTTCGTGTTTGTTTGCGATTTTTGTGGAATTCTTGTGATATTTTGCTTATTTGTTCGCATTTGTGTGTGCATCTTAATTTGTTTAAACTAATTAAAAATACAAATATAGATATTATTGCACTTAGGACTCAATTTCACAATTAAGTATTTAATTAAAAAATTTTGTGGTTTAGTATTTTAGTTTGACTGATTAAAAGATAAAGAAAATGAAGAGAATAAAGAGGAACCCAGAGTTGGGCCAAATCCAAAGTTTAGGCTGTGAGACCCAAACTAAAAAGCAGGCCCAATTATGAACCTCTCCGCCCGGTCCAAAGGAGCTTGTCAATACAACGTCCGAACGACGTCGTATTTGTCACGCCTCCCCTCGACCTTTAGATCACACTGATCCAATGGCCCAGATCAATCCCATGCACCCGTTTTAAATAAGCCAACCCATTCCCATACCCGGTCCGCCCCATCATCACCAAACGACCCCGTTTCAGATTAGCTCACTTGATCTTAGCTGTTGGTTATTGTAATCTAACAATATGGATTAAACGTCTAATTTTAATACCCCAAACTAGTTTTTACCCGTTTCATTCACACAAACCCCCTTCACCTGTCTCTCTAACACAGACCCCCCAGTAACACCGCCGCAAACCTCCGCAAACCGAAAATCGCCTCACGGTAGTTCCGGTGGTCCAAACCACCCCATTTTTATACCATAGGATTCTCTCAACCTCCCCGATCCAACCATCCTACCAACTTCCATCGAATCATAACCCGTCGCCTCGAATCATCGAAACCCTAGCGCCGCCTCAAAGGCTTTGGTGGAGGCGCCACCCCCACTCAACCCCAAACTCATACCAAATATTCCCCTAGCCTCATTAGTCACCAAATCGACTTCAGTTTGATTCGAAGTAAGCCCGAACCATGGAACCCGACCTGAGCCCCAAAGAACCCTAGAAAAGTTTTCGAGCATGTTTGAGGGTTTTTGAGGATTCAATGGGTTTTGGTCAAAGTGTTCTCAATTGAGAACATTTCGATTAAAGTTCATTCGACCTCAAAGAGGTCAAGTCCGGTTAAAGCCTGAATCCTCTTAATCTAATCCTTTTTGAGGTATTTTTCCTTCTCTTTTGTTCTAGTTTTTTTTTCAAAAGCTATTATTTGTGTAGTTTTGTTATTTTTTTAGTCTTTTATTTTATTTTTTGATTTTTGTCAATTGTTTCGTTTCTTCTACCTCATATCTGTTTACTTGGTCAAAATATTTCTGTTCATTTGTTTAAGAATACATTATAGGCTATATAGTCGTTTAAATTGATTTCATCGATTAAAAAGTTTTCTTTAGTCCCTATTTTGTCCAAAGTCATTGGAATCACCTTGTTAGTCTGCGTAATCTGTGTTTTGTTGTTAATTGTATCTATCGTGATCTGTGTGATCGATTGGATTCATGTCGTTAATTAATTTCTCATGTTAGAACGCTAGAATAACATGCCAGTAAGCTTTTCTTCTTCCTGTTCTAATTCGTGACCTAGAACAAGCCTGCTAATTGCTTGAACATGAAAACACTCTTCAATTCTGCTTGCATTTCCATCTGATTGATACCCCTCTTTTGATTTGATCTAGTCTCCTGCATTGAATCTATGTGTTTGATACTAGGATGTTGTTTTGTTAGCTGTAATATTTGAATAAGCAATTAGGAGATAGTTAGAAACCAGTCTTTGGTCAATTGTTGGGTTTGAACTTATATAGGTTTAAATAGACTAACAGGCTTAGGGTAATACAGTAATTTTCAAGGGTTCTAGAGGGTATGTTTTAGAATTCAAAAGGTTTCAAAATGAATTGGTATTAGTGGTCCGTCAGTGGGACTAACGGACTATTAACAATTAGTTGAATTAACAAAGAAAAATGGGTTTGGGTTGGTTTGAGTGTCTTATTGAGCTGCAAAAGTTAGAGGTAACATGGGGAGTCGATTAAACAATCGGACTGCCCATGTTAGGCAATAAAATAATGAGGTTAAGGGATGATGGGTACTGACAATTCTTGTTGAGTGCCTATAGAATAATCAAGGATAATATGGGAGGGTTAAAGGGTAATGATTAAACAATAAGCACCCATAACCTTTGAATTAAAAGATACATAATTTAGTGGCTGTCAGAAAAGATTAAAAAAGATGCTCTGATTTTTAAAATGCCCTTAGTAGCTAGACAGTCAGGGGGGTTTGGGTATAAATAGGAGTCATGGGAGTTTTGTTTGAAGAAAGAAAAAGAGGGGACATTTAAGAGAATAGGAGAGGGAGAGAAAGAGTTTAAGGAAGAATAGAGAGAAATACATAAAGAAACGGAATATATAGATAGAGAGGGATTGTGATTCTAGTGTTAAAAATAGAACCATAACTGCTTCATTGACTCTTTCTTGGTTTCTGATTCACTGTGCACTCTGCCAGTGATAGTTGCTATTACTAGTTTTCAATTTTGGGGTTTGTTATTCGTTTATTTGCACTGCTTATCAAGTGTTCTGGGTGTTCGTTTGGTTGTCGATTTTCTATTGTTTGAAACTCCAAGTTGTTGTTGTTGGCTCTACTGTGACTAATCTTGGCTTTGTTGTTTACTATATTCTGATTTCTAGGTATATCTCCTTATTCTCTAATGACTGTGAGGCTGTAATGACGAGTTGAAAAGATGAAAGTCTTAGTTTTGATGAAACCTTCACTTGTGTTTTAGTTTTATGTGATACATATGGAGTTTAACTTAGAAATGTGTATTCAGATAGTAATAGTTTGAATGTATTCAAATTGTATAAATCGGGATTGTTTGAATCCTATAATGTTGTATTCTACCACAGTAGAAGTAGTATTACTCGAAAAAAGTTACCTGGTGGATGGATAAATTAGTAATACTTGCTTAAGAACATGCGAATCCTGTATTAATAGTATATATAATTGCTAATCATCATTTCTGAACATCTGTTTAATTAATATGCTAGTCTATTACCATTTAGATTGCCATTTAAGTCCCAATTTATGTATCGTCGACTCGAATCTAGATCATTAACACTTGAAACTAATCATCGATAATATGTAAGCTAATTAGATTGAAGTCTGAAGCATGTTTAGTAGCATTCTCCTATTGCTAATAGAATGAAGTAATTTTCTGGTAGCTGATTTAAAAATAATAATTTAATACAAACTAAAATTGTAGTAGTCTATAAATGAAATGAACAAAATGATCTGATTTGGGCGTATTAAGGGTGATTTGAATCAAGGCCCAATGATCAACCTAAGTATGTTTACTAGTATAAATACGGGCCTGGTTCATTCCACACATAAAGTATATTGACCTGAGTCGTTGGGCTTGGATACTACACACCTGGTTTAAGACTTGGGCCTTAGTTGGATTTAAATTGGGACAGGGGTTGCCGCATGGGCTACAGTCGATTCCAATATGATTCAAGGCCTGATCTCATATGAGTTTACGGCCCAAACGTAAAACTTTTAGCCAATATTAAATAGTTAGGACTTTATCTTGTTAGAGACGAAATCGGTAGCAAATATAGTAAGCTGTAGTATTGGCTTTGAGCAAAAAATGGAGATAAGTCTTGCCCAATTAATTAATTCACCATTACGGGGGCCCGTCATAAATTCTCGAAGATATTAGAATTGGAAGGATCGTTTAGTAAAGTTCACGGTCTTTCCCAAAGTTAAAAAATATGTCGATGGTTTAGGCGTGACTTAAAATACGCTTTCTCCAGTATGGGTGCACATTTATGTGACCCAGATCAAAATCTCAATGAAGTCAAAATGTATCAAAAGCCACAGGTGTACTGGTACGGTCTAGCCCGAAACACATTTTCACGACGTTGTAATTTCCTTTTAAAATAATAAATAATAAAAGCAGTTAATTAGCCCTTTAAATAATAAATGGGACGAGCCCCACCAAATAACACGCAAATCGCGGGACCCTCGGTAGGTGGTTATTTTAAATACTTAGATTTCTAGGTAGGCCATTTTAGCAAATTTCACGGCCCTCTCAAAATAATAAACATGTTAGCTGTTTTAGGTCTGTTACTTAAATAATTTTACTTTCCTAAACCCGGGTGCACATTTATATGACACAAATCTAAGTCTCGACAAAGTTGAAATGTATTAAAGGCCACAGGCATACCGGTACGGTGTGGTCCGAAGTACATTTTTACAACGTCGTAATTCTTATAAAAACAATAATAATCACAAGCGGTTCGCATGTAGGTTTAACATGTATTAAAATCAGATAATTTAACCAAATATAACAGTTTAGCGATTGTGCTAGAACAGAATTCGGGAGTGCCTAATACCTTCTCCCTGATTAACAGAATTTCTTATCCGGATTTCTGGTACGCAAACTGTAATATAGAGTCAACTTTTTCCTCGATTCGGGATTCAAATCGGTGACTTGGGACACCATAAATCTCCCAAGTGGAGAATCTGAATTAAATAAATGAATCACATTTCGATTGTCCTTTAATTGAAAAAACTCCCTTCTACCGAGCCCTTCGCCGGATGCGGTAAGCGCCAAATGAGGTATGACAAACTCAGCTATATTTTACTCAACTTGGAATTTTTAACTGATAATTGAACTAATGTTTGAGCTGAGTATTATTGTTTTCCCGAGGGGCTTTTGGTTATTTTGGACTGATTGAGGTCGAGGGCATGTGTGAGGAGGCAATGAGTGATGTGAGGAGGCTTTCAGGCCTCGAGTGATTGGTAAGGAGGCTTTCAGGCCTCGAGTGTTGTGTGGGGAGGCTTTTAGGCCTCGAGTGCCCAGGCTCTCAGGCCTCATATTAATATTGTTCAGAGGCCTTGTTTATAGCGTTTTGGCTGTAGGAGCCCCTCCGAAGTCTGCACACCCACACTGAGCGCGGATACCCATATGAGTGAGAGTGAGCCCGAGGGGTGATACTGTACTAAGAGTTTGATATGGCGCCCGAGGGGCAGGTTCCTGATTATCCCTTATTGATTGAGAATAATGGTTTATAATTGTTTTCAAAGATTTTTCTTACTGTATTTCACTGGTTTCTACTGTTTACCTAATTTTACTGCTTGAGATAGTATTAATTGTGCCTTTGTTGGATTTTATGTTCTCAGATATTAATTATTTTTATAACTCACTGGGTCGGAGTACTCACATCACTCCCTGCACTGTGTGTGCATATACATGTATAGCTGAGTTCGTTCCTGAGTGCTGATCCTTCCTTCTAGACCAGGCAGACCTGGAGAGACGAGGTAGTTGTCGACGTCCACATCTCCATTTCTTTCTTATCATTTGCATTTTTGTTATCTCAGACTATGTTCTTAGATACAGACTAGTAGTATTTCCTTTAAACTCTGTAGTAGCTCATGATTCGTGACACTCCGATTGCGGGCAAAATTCGGCCTTGGCATCCTTGTTATTACGGTTTTCCGCTTTATCGATTATGATATTTCCAGTTTTAAGCTACATATGTTAATTACTGTCAGATATTTGAGGAGTTAAATATTATGTTGGCTGGCCTCGTCTTCACGAGAGGCGCCATTGTAGACACGTAATTTTTGATCCCCGAAATTTCACATGTTTTAGCATAGAATAATTAATTTAGGTCTAATATAGTTATTTACACCAATTTTTACTCTTTTACATCATCTTTATCACAAAAATTGAAAATTACAAAAAAAAAAATTTCTTTTATTTAAGTTATTGATATTTTATTTTTGCTACTTTTAGTTTATCTACCTTACATGAAATTTAAAATACAAAAATAATTAGACTTTATTTTCAAGGATATTAGTGTCTTGGGTAGTAACGTTATTTAATAATACAATAATTTTAATCTAATTCTATGTTTATCTTTTAGTATGAAAATTAAAAAAATATCAAAATAGTTTAGCAATATAGTATTATTTTTAATTAGGATTAACTTTATACTTTATATGGAATAAATATTAGGCTTGTTAAGTTTTTCATATCCAAAATTTGGCCCCAATTGCTTTTAAAAGCCTCAAGCCAAACGGACCTCTCCCTAGCCCAACCTCCCTGCCGCCCCAGCCCAATCAGCCGACCCGCCCCATCCCTTTAAAATCCTAGCCCTTCATCCCTTTTGATCGGACGGCCCAGATTCCATCTCCCACCTAATAACAAAACACAATAATAGGAATAACAAAAAAACAAAGAAAAACCCTAGAAGAGAGTTAAGAGAGCCGCCACCCCCTTTTCACCCCATCTTCAGCCGCGAATTACCACCAAATCGCCGGAAGATTCCCCCCTCACAACCAATCACGTGGTCTAATCTCTCACCCATTCCCACGTGGCCTGACAAATAACGAACTCGAATATTCTCACCCCTCTTTCTCACGTGAAGAAGCCTCTAGAAGGCATGTGCTGGATGAATGGAGAGCGTGGGATCAATTTCGATAGATCCCAGCCCTTCATTCATCAAGTGTGTGCCTTGTTGAAGAGGATTTGGATATAAACAAAGATTTTCGGAAAAATTGGGGGGGGCGGCAGTGAATAAGGAGGCGGCAGTGAATGAAATTTAGGGTTCTTTGGGTTTTTGGCTTTCTTCTCAAATTTTTTCTATTAATTAGGATTTGAAAAATATCTAGTTCAAGTTACATCTCGGTCTAGTCGGGTTTCATTTCGAAAATCAGAAAGTTTTTCTTCAAAAATACTTTAGTATCTTCTTTTTGGTTTTGGTTTGCAACTATGGAAATTGATTGAGGTTTGCCGTGGAGTCGAGGTCGTTCGAGCTGCTTGTTGCTTGCGAGTCGAGGTCCTTTTGCGGTTCCATTTGTGTCGAACGAGTTCAATCCAGTTCATATTCGATTTTAGTCGCTGTTTTGTTCGACTTTGTTGTTGTCCTCACATATACATTGCTTCCAGAATTAATTACTATTCTTGCACGATTCAGGTTCATTTCCTTACTCTCTCGGTTCTGTTTGCTGATTTTGAACATTGATTGATTGCAAATGAATTCTCTTCAATATGAATGTGTCCTGTTCTGTCTTTGTGTTAGAAATATATTTTAACTTCGAATCTGTTTATCTCCTACTATTGAAGAATTCGTCATGAAGCTTTAAGAAATCAGAACGACTAATCTTATTCTTCCTATGGCTCCCTCAACTGAATAAGCCTGTTTGCGAAGCTCTGAAAATTATGAGTTCATCGAGTATTCTGTGACTTTCCTGTAGTTTTGTTTTGTCCATATCCATTGAATGTTCATCAGATTCTTCAAGTGAAATCTTTTAAATGGTAGACTAGCATGTTCCCGATGACTGTACTTTTGAGCTCGCTGACTCTCTTGTAGCCTTCACTTCGATTCTGTCTTGTCCGGTTTGTCGTCGCATTGCGCAATTGTACATAGTTTCATTATCTGCTGTTACTCAGTAATTGGTATGTCCATGGGTGATTATCGATAGCCTTTGTTCGTACATGTTGACTCGAAATAGGATCACGCATTAATTTGGTAATCCACATGGAGTTCTTGTAATAGACTTGGAATTCAAATACGAGTTTAGCATCTTTGTTTGTGCATCATATTCAAGCAAATCTGCCTCTGTTCAGAATACATGACTGCCTATGCTTCATTTCTATCATTAAAGAAGAATTAATCAATTAGTTAAGGTTTAGATGACTAGTTTTCAAACCCTTTCGATTTCATGTTGGTTGTTAGTTGCTAAATGAGGATTCTATGTGTCTAAATGACAAGGTTCCAAATCTGAGAGTCAGTTAGCCAGTCTCATTTGAGTTCAATAGCAAAAATGAAAGCTTAATGAAGTGTAATCATTGGTTCACGACCTAACTTGAACTGATATTGCCCCAACATGGTAATCTGTTAGATTGGTAATCTGCTCGTTTGGTAGTTGCTTTAAAAGTCAGTTTTGGGTTCAATATCAGTCAGGTTTGATCACATCCTCATTAGTCTTGTTGTTGAACTTATATTAGTCATGACTGATGGGATTGAAACTCATAGCTTGAGTGTGTCTAGGCGTCGTTGAATTTGAGCATTATGTTGAATATTCCCTGTCTTGCACTCGAAAAGAATGAGGCTAGTGGTTATCTCCTTCTATAGTTGGTGCGACATTTTTTGAGTTGGACAAATGATGGGTCGTTGTGTTTTGGTCTAATTCATGTTATTCTTAACCAAATTGTGGTTCCAGTGATACATGACTTTATCGTATAGTTTGGATCTTATGTGCGATTCAGTTGCCTAGCATCGTTTAACCGTCCAACAAGCAGATTTCATACTTATTCGAGGTTTATGTATCACTTTCTTCTACTGTTCCAGCTTAATGCAATTCTCTTGATAGTCTCTTTTGATCTGTTACGTCGATCTTTTAAATTAATGTTTCATTTTGTTAGTATGCCTTATGTAGAATCTGTTTGCGTTGTTTTGGGTTATGTTGATTACTGGTCGTGTGTTTCATTACCATTTGATTTCTTTTGGGCTCAAGAAGTTGATCGATGTTTGTTATTGGTTAGCTAGTTTACTTTATTTAATTAGCTTTATGAGTTATATGATTTGTTGGTAAAATGGTTTATGGGGATGTTGGATTAAAAGTTAAGTATGAATTTCCTCATGTGAATACCAGTGAAAACATTCTGCTTTTTGGTAAGTAATGTGGACATCAATGTGCACTTCAGAATAGGCACGTGAAAGAATTTTTAGTAATATAGAAAGTTTTGGCAGAGAACTAGAAATTACAACAATTCGAGTAGTGAATAATTTCGCATTACTAATCTTGTCGTTAGTAGCACCTGTAGGTGATCACACTTGGGTACGCAACCTTAGGATCTTTCTATTTGTTTTCTTTTAATTTCGAGGCATGGGGTCGTTCCTATAGTTAAATTTATCAGGGGAATGCCCCGAAGAATTTGTATATATTATTATCCGGGGTATGCCCCAAAGAACTATGTAAATATGTTGGAGGCCATGACGAACGATGTGGAGGAAGTACAACGTAGGCTAGTTCTTATTTTCATTTTCTTTTCTATTATTAGGATGGGGACGACCTCGAGCCTCATATGTGTTTATTTTGCTTTTTGTGTGTTTTACCTCAATTTGAATGTTTTGAAAGCCAACTTGATCGAGTACGCAACCGTGACCTTCACGGGACTTGGGGAATGCCTAACACCTACTCCCCGAGTCAAATGAACCCCCTTACCCGAATCTCTGGTGCAGACTAAGTTTTGAAGTCTAAAGTGTTTTAAAAGGAAAATCATTTTAAAAACGGTGGCCTGACACACCGAAACCAATGTCAGGTGGCGACTCTGAGTTATTTTCTTTTAAACACGCATTTTTGTCACTTTCAAAATTGAAAACCCTTTTCAAGCTTTTTCACTAAAATCTTTTTATTTATTTAAGAGGGTTTAGTGGAAAATTTGTTTTGGTAAAAAAAAGGGGTGTGACATCTCTGGCGACTCTGCTGGGGAGAATTGCAGGTTCGAGCTAGTACTTGATTTTGTTGGCTTTTAGAATATTTGATTGAGGTTTTTGTGCTTTTTCATTAGCTTTACTTGATTTTTATTATGTTTTTATATTTTGTTATTTGCTAGTTGCTTATTTGTTTACCGTTGTTACTTTATTTGTTTACTGCTTTATAACTGTCATCATCTGCATAACCCCGAGTCTTCTTTCTGCAACAAGTCTTCCGGAGTACGTTTGAGCGTACACGGCCTTTTTGTGAGTCACCCGTGTCTTTAGGGGGTGGCGTGGGAGCGTGGAGTGGGCGGATAGCTAGAGCAGCCGCCATCGACCACGTGCCGCCCCGAATTGCCTTGTCTAGTGAACCCTAACCGTAGGTCAGCCTTTAGGTCATACTTATGTGCATCATGTCATTTAGACCTAGCAGGGCTCGGTCCCAGGTATCGTATCCCTTTGTAGGAAACTTGTCCAAATTTGATCAAAATGGGCCCGTGGCCTAAAATGACATGTAATCATCCTATGTGCTAAATGTCGCATCTTTGAGGGTAAAAAGGTTATTTGGCGGACCGATGTTCGGGAAAGAAGGGTGAAAAAAGGAAGAAAGTAGGGGCCGGATGCATTTTCCTTTCACAACTTTTCAAGAAAAATCCAAAAAAAAGAAGAAAAAGAAAATTCAAAAATATTTTACACTTTTCCATTATTTTTCAAAAATTCAAAAAAATTGAAAATGAAGAAATCCAAAAAGGTTTTACATTTTTCCATCTTTTTCAAAAAGATAAAATATAACTTTTTACAAATTAATTGCATCTTCCCGAACTACGCGAACCTGATTCTCGTCTCTCGGGGCGAGATACGTAGGCAACCCACATAGGGTCCGGTCTTCCTAGTGTCTTAGGTTCTTGGCTTTGCGGGGTCTTAGCCAAATCTTGCATGTCTAGCCACTTTTGGCCACATCGGCCATTCTTGCAAAATGGGGTCATTTTTTGCGAAAGTGGTTCATTAAATTCATGTCTTAGGATTTTGAGTCTCCAATTAGGTATCATATCAATTTATGGTCTTTCCTTTTCGAGTTTGCATTTTTAGCCACTTTTGGCCACATCGGCCATTCTTGCAAAATGAGGTTATTTTTGCAAAAGTGGTTCAATTACTCATATATTAGGATTTTAAGTCTACAACTAGGAGTCATATTTCTTTAGGGTTCGTCCTTTTTGAGTTTGCATCTTTAGCCAATTCTAGCCATATCATCCACTTTTGCAAAATGAGTAATTTCTTTAAATTTTTGGGCCATGATCATTAAGAGTTAAATCCGTATAAGCATTAGTACAGCAGTTTCATATAAGAGTATCAACCTTTGTTGAGTTTGCACTAATAATCGTCATTAGGCCATTTTGCAAATATAGCCAATTGTGTCTCGCATTCATCCAATAGGAAACATTGTGTCACGTGGTGTCCTGAGTCGCTAACCATGTTCTCTTTATTCAGGTATGGATCCACTCACCAATTCTAGAGTATCAATGGTGGTCAAAGTCCCTAGAAGGCTAGTAAAGTGGTGGAACATGTTCACATTACTTGAGCAGCGTGATTTGATGGATAAATTAGGGACTCTTATTTCTTTAATGGAGATCACTCCCCGTCCCGACCTCATAGAAGCAATGTTGACTTTTTGGGACCCACAGGGAATGGTATTTAAGTTTGGGGATCTTGAGATGACACCCACTTTAGCCGAGATAGCCGGGTTAACCCGTATGCCATACCTAGACAAGGATTTGATATACACTAGGGCTCATTCAAGCACCAAGTTCCTTAAGATCATAGGGATGGACTTGGAAACTCACATGGGATGTCTAGAGCAATCTTGGGTACCTTTGGACTTTTTGTTTGAGAGGTTTGCTCGTCCCACTGGGTATGAGACTTTCATAGATGAATTTTCCATATCATATGATTCTTGGAAGAAGAGGCGTCCCATGGTTTTCGCTATTGCATTGTTGGGTCTCCTGGTATTTCCTTTGGAGGGTAGGCATATTAGCACGCGGCTAGGGTCAATAGCCTTTGCACTATTCTATGATAAACATAGTAGGAAGGTCACTTTAGTTCCGGCAATCTTGGCAGAAATATACCGTGCTTTAACCAAGATTCGAGAAGGTGGGAGGTTCTTTGAGGGGAGCAACTTATTGCTACAGTTGTGGATGATGGAGCACTTACACCCTGCCACCATGTTTGAGAAAGATGTTATTGACCGTTGTCTAAGAGATCGGGTAAAGTGCATCGAGCATAGGATGAGGTTCGATAAGTTTGCCTTACCACTCGGAGTTCAGGATTGGATTGATTATCTAGGATCTTTGACTGAAGAGAAGATTTTATGGTCATACCTATGGATTGATTTGGATGTGGTTTTAGCAGGGTCTCGTGTGCAAGACTTCTTGGTACTGGTTGGACTTTGGTGTACTAGGTCATACACCCCTGCTAAAGTGATGCGCTAGTTAGGGAGGCGGCAGGAAGTCCCTTACATTCCTGATTCTCGTGATTTCATTAGGGAATTTGACACTATGCCGCACAGAGAAGTCGACATCCAGACCTATTGGCGTAATGCAATGAAGATGGGTAAGGATACTTTAGCAGTTGACCCACATTCACCTGGGTATACCCATGAGTACTTCATATGGCTACAGTCTACTCAGCGGGGGCTAGCAGGCCCTTGCCCCGACGTGTTAGAGGAGTATTTGACGAGGAGGCCACTTCCCGGATATTGCTTAGACAGTTAATGGCACGGTTCACCCAGGCAGAGGAGGCTCATGCAACAGAAAAGGTTGGGGTCCGAGTAGCACTTCAGTCACTAAGATCACAGTTGGTAGGTTTAGTAGAGAACATGGGACAACACCGTGAGTACCTTACTAGAGTCAGCCTTCTAGATGCAGGCGCGCATTCCAGGATCCTTATTCCTAGCTTCGAGGTGTGTTTGCAGGGTATAATACAGAGCTTAGATTCGACAGGATTGACGGGGCCATCTGGATCTTCATTGGACCCATCCCAGCCAGGACTGTCACATTCAGGAGCAGCTTGAAGAGTCACTCTATTTAGATGTTCTGAGATTGTCTTATGTTATCTTTTACCTTCATGTCTTGTTTAGGAGTACTAAGTCCTTTAGGTAGTGTCAGAGTCTGTCATAGTGTAATCGAGTCTGTCATGTCTTTCATTTTTCTTTGTATTTTAACATCGAAAAGTTTTAAAAGAAAAGTCCCAAAAGAACTTTGTTTTAGCTTATGTCCCATTACTTTTCCAGAACTACGCTTGGTCTGATTCATGAGGGACATGATACGTAGGCAACCTACATCGGGTTCGATCTAGTCATTTTTGTTAAAAAATAAGATTAAAAAAAAAAAAAAGGTTGAAAAAGGAAAGAGAAGGATAGACAAATGAGCGAAACCGGGATGATGCCATATGACCTTGCAACCCTCAAAGCCATTCTAGAACCGATAATTGTTGCTAGGTGCATTGCATAAAATGTGAAATTACTATTTGATAAATGCACTAACGCTAACATGGTGGTTTTATGGTTGTCCTTTGTCATCTTTATGCACAATTTCAGGAAGGTGGTTAGTTTGTTGGCATCCTGGCAAGTCATCCATACAATACCCGATCAAAGCGTCTAACAGTCATGGCTAGCAAGGAAGTAGACACTGCAGTTGTAGACCCGCCAAGGGAGATTGTTGAGTCAGAATCAGAGTTGCAAGAGGAGGTCCGGAGGTTGAGGCATCAAATGGCAGAGATGTATCGAGCCTGGAGTAAGGGACACCCTCCACCTTCATTCCCTACCAGCTACACAGAAAATCCTGCTTCTATCCCACCAATCTCTCAATCCCAAATGACTAATACCATTGATCTTTCTCCACAACACGCACCTGGCTTCACCCCTTACCACAACTACCCCGGCACTTCGGCCCAAGCTTTTCAAGCCCCACCATCCAAAACAACCCCGTACCCTGTTTCGACTTCCGCTCCTATTTTTGTACCCCCTCGACAAGCTACCCTCCACCGATCCTCTAGTGAGCCCGTATTCCCCGCTCCAGATGCCCACTATTATGCACCTGAGCCCACCTTCAAAGTTCCAGACCCTTATTCTTACCCTCCCCAATTTGAGCCTCATGTTGAAACTGATAAATCATCTAAGAACGTAGATCAAGAAGAGATGTTTAGAAAAGTACAGAGTCTGGAGCAATCATTGAGAAATATGCAAGGTTTGGGAAACCAAGTGAGTGTGTCTTATAAAGATTTGTGTTTGTTCCCCGATGTCCAATTGCCTGTGAGGTTCAAAATGCCCAAGTTCGACTTGTATGATGGACATGGGGATCCCGTAGCCCATCTAAGAGGTTATTGCAGTAAGATGAGAGGGGCTGGGGGAAAAGACGAATTACTGATGGCGTACTTCAGCCAAAGTCTAAGCGGGGCAGCTCTAGAATGGTACACCCGCCAGGATGCTAGTAGATGGTATACATGGGACGATATGGCCCAAGCCTTCGCCCGGCACTTTCAGTACAATATAGACATTGTCCCAGACCGCCTATCTCTGACCAAGGTGGAAAAGAAACCCAGCGAAAGCTTTAGAGAATATGGGTTCCGATGGAGGGAGCAAGCCGCACGAGTCAATCCTCCGATGGAAGAAGACGAGATGGTTAAATATTTTCTTCAAGCATTGGAGCCCACTTACTATGGTCATTTGATCTCAGCCATTGGTAAGCCTTTCAATGATGTGGTAAAGATGGGAGAAATGGTGGAAGAGGGCCTCAAGTCGAGTAAGATCATGAGTTATTCTACTATAAAAGCAACCACCCAGGCAATCCAGAGTGGTACCGGAAGTTTGCTAAGCAAGAAGAAGAAGGAAGATATTGCTATGGTTGTCTCTGGATCATGGCAGGGCCCCAAAGGTTCACCTCATCAATACATCCACCCTCGACCCAGACCTCAAACCTATACCCAAGCTCCATATAATCCACCCCAACATTACTTCTCCTCACAAAACCCCCAATACTCAGCTAGACCATCCCAATACCTTGTTCACCATGCACAGTCATATGCTCAACCCCCTCCTCACCCGCAATGGCGTGCTCCTGCTCCACAAAATAGCTACCCACCTCCACAACCCTACCAAAACCCCATTAGACCACATTTTCGACCAAGGACAGACTATAGGAAAGAGAGGGTGCAGCGGAAACAAAGTTTCACCCCACTTGGAGAATCCTATGCCAGCTTGTTTCAAAGGTTGAGGCAATTGGACGTCTTGAGGCCGATTGATCCAAAGATACCGAATCCCCCTCCAAAGAACCTCGATTATTCCCTAAGATGTGCATATTGTTCTGATGCTCCAGGGCATGACATAGAAAAGTGTTGGTATTTGAAACAGGCGATCCAGGAGCTCATTGATACAAACCAAATTGTAGTCCAAAGCCCAGACGCGCCAAACATTAACCAAAATCCTTTGCCAGCCCATGAAGAAACACATATGATTGAACTAGTTCACAAAGATGGGGAGCCCAAGAAGTCTTCTAAGTCCGTCATGATGATTCGGTCCAGTGAAAGCGATGTGGTGAAAGCTCATGACTCCACCAAGGCAACGCATTTGACAGTTGAAGAGGTAACAGAAAAGCCGAGTTTGCTCAATTTGAAACCACCGGTGTTGGTCGTGAAAGGGATGCCAAAAGATGTTGGAGCAAGTCCAGAAAGCTCAAAAGTGATAGTGCCAGGGATTCCAAGTAAGCCTGTCATAATTGTGAAAGGGGCTCCTACTACCCCTATCATCATTAAACCAGTAACCCAGCTGCCAGTGGTAGACACCAAGGCTGTTCCGTGGAATTACAAACAAGTGATAGTAACATACAAAGGGAAGGAAGTAGAGGAAGAAGTTAATGAAGCTGGAGGATTGACTCGCTCTGGGAGGTGTTTCACCCCCGAAGAATTAAGGAAAGCTAAACCACTCAAGGATAGCCAAATGCCAGTAAAGAAACCGATCACCGAGGAAGAGGCTGAGGAATTCCTGAAGAAGATGAAAATGCAGGATTATTCCATCGTGGAACAGTTAAGGAAAACCCCAGCTCAGATTTCTCTTTTGTCTTTGCTGATACATTCTGATGAACATCGCAGGGTCTTGATGAAGATTTTGAATGAGGCCCATGTCCCTGATAAGATCACGGTGAATCACCTAGAAAAGATGGCTAGCAAGATCTTCGAAGTCAACAGAATCACTTTCTCAGATGATGAACTTCCTATGGAGGGTACAGAACACAATCGAGCTCTTTATCTCACGGTAAAGTGTGAAGATTCTGTTGTCCCAAGGGTTCTGGTTGATAACGGCTCCGGTGCAAATATTTGTCCCTTGTCTACCCTGCAAAAGCTGAAGATTGGCACTGAAAGAATCCATTTGAACAATGTGTGTGTCCGAGGTTTTGATGGGGGAGGTAAAGATTCTGTCGGAGATATAATGCTCGAATTATCGATAGGGCCAGTTGAATTCACCATGGAATTTCAAGTATTGGACGTGGCTGTCTCCTATAACCTGTTGTTAGGTAGGCCCTGGATACATGCTGCCAAGGCGGTCCCGTCTTCTTTGCACCAAATGGTGAAGTTTGAATGGGATAGACAAGAAATAGTTGTGCACGGTGAGGAGGACCCGTTAGCTGGTAATGATGCAATTGTTCCGTTTATTGAAGCTGAAGATGGAAAGGGACCTTGGGTTTACCAGACTTTCGAAACAATATCTATTGAGAAAGTTCCTGAAGGAGGGTACATTCCGGGTCCTAAGCTCTCATCCGCGTCCGTCATGGTGGCGAATGAAATGTTAAAGAGTGGTTTTGTGCCGGGCAAAGGTCTGGGCTCATCTCTACAAGGTATTGTGCATCCAATGCGTCCTAGTGGGAATCCTGGTACGTTTGGTCTGGGGTTCACGCCTACAGAGAATGGCGTGAAAAGGGTTAAGAATTTGAAACAGAAGGCATGGTCACTCCCTAAGCCTGTCCCACACATCTCTAAGTCTTTTGTCAAGCCCAAAGCTGAAGGACCTCCAACCTCCTCAATTCCAAAACATGTGTTCGATGTTGATGAAGAGCTGATCAAGAGGTTCCAAAGTCTGTTCGAAGAAGTCAATATGGTAGAAGTTGGTGAAGGCTCCAGTAAAGCAGACGTGCAGCTTGTTGGCCCAAACGTGAAGCTTAGCAATTGGGAAGCTACTCCTCTCCCCGTCAGGAAGGAGTTTTGGTAGTTTGCTTTGTTTTCCTTCCTGTTATCTAGGTTATTCCAGGGCTGTAATCCAGATTTTTAGTATTTGCTTGTTTTGATGTTCAAACACTTCTATCCTTTTATTTTCAATGAAAATGCAATCTTTCGTTTTCCCTTATTCTTAATAGTGTTTTTATTTTTGTTCTTTTTATTTTCCTTTTTTGTACAGTTCTTTTTATGCTGGCTGCAGTGACATGACGTGCATGGAGAACTCTCACTCGAGTCTTAAAAGCCAATATAATCCTGAAATAACAATCCAAGAAGTAGAATATGATGATGAAATAGAATATGATGAAGAAGCAACATTTGAGGAAATCAGTAAAGAGCTAAAACAGTTTGAAGAAAAACCAAAGCCTAATTTGAGTGAAACTGAAGCAATCAATTTAGGAGACCAAGATGATGTTAAGGAGACCAAGATAAGTGTGCATTTAGAACCGCAAGTTAGGGAGGAAATAATCAAAATATTATTTGAGTACAAAGATGTCTTTGCGTGGACATATGATGATATGCCGGGCCTGAGCACTGATTTGGTAGTCCACAAGTTGCCGACTGATCCTGCTTCCCCTCCTGTTAAGCAAAAGTTGCGAAAGTTCAAGACTGACATGAGCGTAAAGATCAAAGAAGAAATCACAAAGCAGCTTACTGCAAAGGTCATTCGGGTCACTCGGTATCCCACTTGGTTAGCCAATGTTGTGCCGGTACCAAAGAAGGATGGAAAGACCAGGGTTTGTGTTGATTACCGTGATCTTAACAAAGCGAGCCCAAAGGATGATTTTCCATTGCCGAACATTCACATTCTGATCGATAATTGTGCCAAGCATGAGATTGGGTCTTTCGTGGATTGTTATGCGGGGTATCACCAAATCTTGATGGACGAGGAAGATGCAGAAAAGACAGCGTTCATCACGCCATGGGGTACATATTGCTATCGAGTAATGCCATTTGGTCTGAAGAATGTTGGGGCAACATATATGAGGGCGATGACTACCATATTTCACGACATGATGCATAGGGAGATTGAGGTCTATGTAGATGATGTGATCATAAAGTCAAAGAAGCAGTGCGACCATGTCAAGGACTTGAGGAAGTTTTTTCAGAGGCTTCGCAGGTACAACCTCAAGCTCAACCCAGCAAAATGTGTATTTGGTGTCCCGTCTAGGAAACTGCTAGGATTTGTGGTCAGCCGGCGCGGAATTGAGTTAGACCCATCAAAGATCAAGGCCATTCAAGAGTTGCCGCCGCCAAAGAACAAAACAGAGGTGATGAGTTTGCTTGGAAGGCTACGACAACTTGTGAGCCCATCTTTAAGCTGCTCAAGAAGAATGCTGCAATCAAGTGGAATGACGAGTGTCAAGAAGCATTCGATAAGATTAAGAGATACTTGTCGAATCCACCAGTGTTGGTCCCTCCAGAGCCTGGAAGACCTTTAATTCTCTATATGACGGTCTTGGATAATTCTTTTGGCTGCGTATTGGGTCAACATGACATCACGGGGAAGAAGGAGCAAGCGATCTATTACCTTAGTAAGAAGTTCACTCCCTATGAGGTTAAGTACACTCTACTTGAGAGGACATGTTGCGCCCTGACTTGGGTGGCACAGAAGTTGAAGCATTATCTGTCATCCTACACTACTTACCTCATTTCTCGCATGGATCCTCTAAAGTATATCTTTCAGAAGCCGATGCCCACGGGAAGACTGGCAAAGTGGCAGATTTTAATCACAGAGTTTGACATTGTCTATGTGACCAGGACTGCAATGAAAGCACAAGCGTTGGCTGATCATTTGGCTGAGAATCCAGTAGATGAAGAATATGAACCTTTAAAGACATACTTCCCTGATGAAGAGGTAATGCATGTTGAGGAATTGGAGCAAGTCGAGAGGCCAGGATGGAGGCTCTTCTTTGATGGGGCTGCTAATATGAAAGGCGTCGGGATAGGAGCAGTACTTATTTCTGAGACAGGGCAGCACTACCCTGTTACAGCTCAGCTTCGTTTCTATTGCACTAATAACATGGCCGAATATGAGGCATGTATCTTGGGTTTAAGGTTGGCTATAGACATGGGTGTCCAGGAAATCTTGGTCATGGGTGACTCGGATCTTCTGGTGCACCAAATTCAAGGGGAATGGGAGACACGAGATTTGAAGCTCGTGCCATACCGGCAATGTTTGCGTGATCTTTGTCAAAGGTTTCAGTCGATAGAGTTCAAGCATATTCCCAGGATTCATAACGAAGTTGCTGACGCTTTGGCTACTCTGGCGTCTATGCTGCATCATCCAGATAAGGCCTATGTGGATCCACTGCAGATTCAAGTTCACGATCAGCATGCCTATTGTAATATGGTGGAAGAAGAACTTGACGGTGAGCCGTGGTTCCGGGATATCAAAGAATATCTCAGGATGGGAGTATATCCAGTACAAGCCACAGGAGATCAAAAGAAAGCAATTCAACGCTTGGCGAGCGGATTCTTCTTCAGTGGAGGGGTATTGTACAAGAGAACTCCAGATCTAGGACTACTGAGGTGCATAGATGCTAGAGAAGCTTCAACTATCATGACCGAAGTGCATTCTGGGGTTTGTGGGCCGCATATGAACGGGTATGTCTTGGCAAAGAAGATACTTCGAGCAGGTTATTATTGGCTCACCATGGAATGATATTGTATTAGTTTTGTTCGCAAGTGTCATCAATGCCAGGTACATGGTGATTTGATTCATTCTCCCCCATGTGAGTTACATACGATGTCTGCTCCTTGGCCCTTTGTTGCTTGGGGCATGGATGTTATCGGACCAATTGAGCCGGCAGCGTCGAACGGGCATAGGTTTATTCTCGTGGCCATTGATTACTTTACCAAGTGGGTCAAAGCTGTAACTTTCAAGTCCGTGACCAAGAAGGCAGTAGTGGATTTTGTCCATTCAAACATCATCTGTCGATTCGGAATTCCCAAGGTGATTATCACAGATAATGCCGCTAACCTCAATAGCCATTTGATGAGAGAGGTATGCCAACAGTTCAAGATCATGCATCGGAATGCCACTCCCTATCGCCCTAAAGCCAATGGAGCTGTCGAGGTCGCCAACAAAAACATAAAGAAGATACTTCGTAAGATGGTTCAAGGATCTAGGCAATGACATGAAAAGTTGCCATTCGCATTACTGGGTTACCGCACTACTGTTCGCACTTCAATAGGTGCAACTCCCTATTTACTAGTATATGGGACCGAGGCAGTTATACCTGCGGAAGTTGAGATTCCGTCTCTTCGGATCGTCGCTGAAGCTGAAATTACTGATGATGAGTGGGTCAAAACCCGGCTCGAGCAGTTGAGTCTGATTGATGAGAAAAGATTGGATGCAGTTTGTCATGGTCAATTGTATCAGAAGAGAATGGCAAGAGCATACAACAAAAAGGTGCGTCCTCGGAAATTCGAAGTGGGCCAGATGGTATTGAAACGTATCCTTCCTCATCAGGCTGAAGCTAAAGGCAAGTTTGCCCCAAACTGGCAGGGGCCGTTCGTCGTGACAAGAGTGTTGCCTAATGGTGCTTTGTATTTAACAGACATAGAGGGCAAATGTGTAGATATGGCCATCAATTCTGATGCAGTTAAGAGGTATTATGTATGATTCCATTGCCTGCTTTCATTGGTATCGTGTACCGGCATGTTCAAAGTTGAAATGACGAAGGCATTTCGTTCCGCTACCCAAACACTTTCATCCTTTGCTACCCCTTTTGAGCCTTATTTATTTTCTTTCTTACCCCTCTTTTGGAATCAGTACCAAAGGTAGAGAATGAATAAAAATGACAACGAATGAGTGTAAATAAGAAAAAAAAAAGAAGGAAAAGAAAAAAAAAGAAAAAGAAAAAAAAAAAGAAAATAATAAAATGAAATGCTTTGTTTTCTTTGAACTACGTTCGACCTGATTCCTTTTAAGGATACGTAGGCAGCCTTATGGTTCGGTCTTATCCAAATAAAAATTAAAAATTCCCCAGACCCGAAGAAACTGGGGCAGAAGTTTTAGTTTTGAAAAGAACCGATTCCAAAAGTTGAAATTTTGACCCTTGTTTCGTCTTAAATTAGTTTGAGCCTTCATACCACCCTTTCTTTCTAACCATGTCCAAAAGCCTACATTACGGTCCAAAGAAAGACCTTCCGATCAATCTTTGAGGATGCCAGGTGAAGCAAGATAGAAGGTATGGTTTACATCATGGGTAACACCTGGCTCATGGACGCAAGAGAGAAAATTAAAATGAGAGAGTCTTATCGGTGAAAACCCTTGCGGGCACCATAAGGCGACGGTGAGTTTAGAGAAAAATTTAAAATGAGAGAGTCTTGTTGGTGAAAACCCTCACGGGCACCACAAGGCGATGGTGAGTTGAGAGATAAACAAATGAGAGAGGCTTGTTAGTGAAAACCCTTCAGGGCACTACAAGTCGAATGAGGTTCATGGCTATTCAGTGGAGTCAAATCAGTGAAAGCCCGGCTTGAGGTATGGAGGCACAACATAAGGTAAAATATGATTGGTGGGACGGATTAGGCTGATTAGTCTGAAATGCATGTCATGATCATTGGAGCTGGCTACCTCCCCTCAGATAAGTCTTCTTTTCTCATTCTTCTTCGTCTAGTCATTAGTGTTCAAAATTTTCTTCTATTCTTTTTGTCAAAAGTCATTTTACTTTGTTCTTTCAGTATATCTTTATGAGTTTCTTTTGAGGTAGCTTTAGTCAAACAAGTAGGAAAGGATTTCAAAGCATACTACCAGCTTCTGAGTTGCACAAAGTGGAACCCGGCCAGACGCATCACAATTGATATTTTAGAATAAGAGTATGGTGATAACCAGGGTTCAGGCAATCAATCGATTCTTGAAATTTGATGAAATGCAAGGACTCAGAAGCTTTTAGAATGGAAATACGATGCAACAAGTGAATTTAAGAGGTTTTGGGGTCAAATTCCAATCAAAGGGTCAAACAACTCCTTGCTAGCCCCAAGCAACAAATCTGAATGAAACACGGCAATGGCAGAAGCAGACACTCAACAACGATGCCACAAACTAACCACCACATTTTCAAATTAACAAGATTTCATTTGTCTGAAGCAGGGGCAAGAAATATTTAAGTCCACATGGAACTCTTATGGAAAAAGCATGGTTTAGGCAGCAAATTATATCCAGAATTCTCCAAGATGTGAGCGCGGCTCAGGTAAGTTAATTTTTAGTTTTCAGGACCCTCCTAGATAATGGGATTTAGTTTTTAAGTTTTCAGGACCCTCCTGGATAATGAGATTTAATTTTTAAGTTTTCAGGACCCTCCTGGATAATGGGATTTAATTTTAAGTTTTCAGGACCCTCCTGGATAATGGGATTTAGTTTTAGAATTTTCAGGACCCTCCTGGATAATGGGATTTAGTTTTAAGTTTTCAGGACCCTCCTGGATAATGGGATTTAATTTTAAGTTTTCAGGACCCTCCTGGATAATGGGATTTTAATTTTAAGTTTTCAGGACCCTCCTGGATAATGGGATTTAATTTTAAGTTTTCAGGACCCTCCTAGATAATGGGATTTAATTTTAAGTTTTTAGGACCCTCCTGGATAATGGGATTTAGTTTTAAGTTTTCAGGACCCTCCTGGATAATGGGATTTAATTTTAGAATTTTCAGGACCCTCCTGGATAATGGGATTTAATTTTAGAATTTTCAGGACCCTCCTGGATAATGGGATTTAGTTTTAGAATTTTCAGGACCCTCCTGGATAATGGGATTTAGTTTTAGAATTTTCAGGACCCTCCTGGATAATGGGATTTAATTTTAAGTTTTCAGGACCCTCCTGGATAATGGGATTTAATTTTAAGTTTTCAGGACCCTCCTGGATAATGGGATTTAATTTTAAGTTTTCAGGACCCTCCTGGATAATGGGATTTACTTTTAAGTTTTCAGGACCCTCCTGGATAATGGGATTTAGTTTTAAGTTTTCGGGACCCTCCTGGATAATGGGATTTAGTTTTAAGTTTTCGGGACCCTCCTGGATAATGGGATTTAGTTTTAAGTTTTCGGGACCCTCCTGGATAATGGGATTTAATTTTAAGTTTTCAGGACCCTCCTGGATAATGGGATTTAATTTTAAGTTTTCAGGACCCTCCTGGATAATGGGATTTAATTTTAAGTTTTCAGGACCCTCCTGGATAATGGGATTTACTTTTAAGTTTTCAGGACCCTCCTGGATAATGGGATTTAGTTTTAAGTTTTCGGGACCCTCCTGGATAATGGGATTTAGTTTTAAGTTTTCGGGACCCTCCTGGATAATGGGATTTAATTTTAAGTTTTTAGGACCCTCCTGGATAATGGGATTTAACTTTTAGTTTTCAGGACCCTCCTGGATAATGGGATTTTAATTTTTAAGTTTTCAGGACCCTCCTGGATAATGGGATTTTAATTTTTAGTTTTCAGGACCCTCCTGGATAATGGGATTTAATTTTTAGTTTTCAGGACCCTCCTGGATAATGGGATTTTAATTTTTAGTTTTCAGGACCCTCCTGGATAATGGGATTTTAATTTTTAGTTTTCAGGACCCTCCTGGATAATGGGATTTTAATTTTAAGTTTTCAGGACCCTCCTGGATAATGGGATTTAATTTTTAGTTTTCAGGACCCTCCTGGATAATGGGATTTTAATTTTTAGTTTTCAGGACCCTCCTGGATAATGGGATTTTAAGTTTTCAGGACCCTCCTGGATAATGGGATTTTAAGTTTTCAGGACCCTCATGGATAATGGGATTTTAATTTTTAGTTTTCAGGACCCTCCTAGATAATGGGATTTTCATTTTAAGTTTTCAGGACCCTCCTGGATAATGGGATTTAATTTTAAGTTTTCAGGACCCTCCTGGATAATGGGATTTAATTTTAGAATTTTGAGAGCTTTGTAGGTAGCATAGTCCAATTAACATTCACATTTATGCCCGATTCCCAAACTGGGGCAGAAAAATTTTCTTTTGTTTTGTCTGTTTTGCTGTAATGTCAGGCGCCCACCTGGACAGCGAAGGCAATCATTTTCAGAAATCAGTTCATGCTGAAGTAGCAGAAGCTCGCGGCAAGAATGCGAGTCAATAATCTGAGGTGGTCAACATAAGTGATTTCAATCCAAAAAAAAAAAAAAGAGAGAAAAGGGAGGTGAGTCCAAAAATGCAGAGGCCGAGACGAGAGGTGGATCGCTCAATACATGACTAAAGCCATAAGCATTGTATGTCCGGTTCTGATCCGAAAAGCAGAAGAAAAGGAACTAACACCTACATCTAGCGAGCGTCAAGGTTCAGATCTAAAGTCCACATGAAGAACCATTCAAGACTCAAGATCGAGCTTCAGAAGACTTAGAGATATGAATCTTGTAACTCATAGGTTTAGTTAGTCTTTTTCATTTTTGATTTGGATGTAATGGCAGGAACCGCGGACTGGAACCTCGATGGCACTTGACTCGACTCTCCACCTCGGTACACCTTATTGCTCTTCTTACTCTGAACTACACGTGGCCTGATTCCTCTATAGTCGGGGATATGTAGGCAGCTCAGATACCAGAGCTCGGTCACATTCTCTTTTCTTCTAGTTGGTCTTTTAAATAAGGGACAAGTCAAAAATCTTGTCTAGTCGTTCTTTGTCTGAAAATACTTTGTATTTTCAGTCAAAGAGGGGCAGCTGTAGACACGTAATTTTTGACCATCCCCGAAATTTCACATGTTTTAGCATAGAATAATTAATTTAGGTCTAATATAGTTATTTACACCAATGTTTACTCTTTTACATCATCTTTATCACAAAAATTGAAAATTACAAAAAAAAAATATTTTTCTTTTATTTAAGTTATTGATATTTTGTTTTTGCTACTTTTAGTTTATCTACCTTACATGAAATTTAAAATACAAAAATAATTAGACTTTATTTTCAAGGATATTAGTGTCTTGGGTAGTAACGTTATTTAATAATACAATAATTTTAATCTAATTCTATGTTTATCTTTTAGTATGAAAATTAAAAAAATATCAAAATAGTTTAGCAATATAGTATTATTTTTAATTAGGATTAACTTTATACTTTATATGGAATAAATATTAGGCTTGTTAAGTTTTTCATATCCAAAATTTGGCCCCAATTGCTTTTAAAAGCCTCAAGCCAAACGGACCTCTCCCTAGCCCAACCTCCCTGCCGCCCCAGCCCAATCAGCCGACCCGCCCCATCCCTTTAAAATCCTAGCCCTTCATCCCTTTTGATCGGACGGCCCAGATTCCATCTCCCACCTAATAACAAAACACAATAATAGGAATAACAAAAAAACAAAGAAAAACCCTAGAAGAGAGTTAAGAGAGCCGCCACCCCCTCTTCACCCCATCTTCAGCCGCGAATTACCACCAAATCGCCGGAAGATTCCCCCCTCACAACCAATCACGTGGTCTAATCTCTCACCCCTTCCCACGTGGCCTGACAAATAATGAACTCGAATATTCTCACCCCTCTTTCTCACGTGAAGAAGCCTCTAGAAGGCATGTGCTGGATGAATGGAGAGCGTGGGATCAATTTCGATACATCCCAGCCCTTCATTCATCAAGTGTGTGCCTTGTTGAAGAGGATTTGGATATAAACAAAGATTTTCGGAAAAATTGGGGGCGGCGGCAGTGAATAAGGAGGCGGCAGTGAATGAAATTTAGGGTTCTTTGTGTTTTTGGCTTTCTTCTCAAATTTTTTCTATTAATTAGGATTTGAAAAATATCTAGTTCAAGTTACATCTCGGTCTAGTCGGGTTTCATTTCGAAAATCAGAAAGTTTTTCTTCAAAAATACTTTAGTATATTCTTTTTGGTTTTGGTTTGCAACTATGGAAATTGATTGAGGTTTGCCGTGGAGTCGAGGTCGTTCGAGCTGCTTGTTGCTTGCGAGTCGAGGTCCTTTTGCGGTTCCATTTGTGCCGAACGAGTTCAATCCAATTCATATTCGATTTTAGTCGCTGTTTTGTTCGGCTTTGTTGCTGTCCTCACATATACATTGCTTCCAGAATTAATTACTATTCTTGCACGATTCAGGTTCATTTCCTTACTCTCTCGGTTCTGTTTGCTGATTTTGAACATTGATTGATTGCAAATGAATTCTCTTCAATATGAATGTGTCATGTTCTGTCTTTGTGTTAGAAATATATTTTAACTTCGAATCTGTTTATCTCCTACTATTGAAGAATTCGTCATGAAGCTTTAAGAAATCAGAACGACTACTCTTATTCTTCCTATGGCTCCCTCAACTGAATAAGCCTGTTTGCGAAGCTCTGAAAATTATGAGTTCATCGAGTATTCTGTGACTTTCCTGTAGTTTTGTTTTGTCCATATCCATTGAATGTTCATCAGATTCTTCAAGTGAAATCTTTTAAATGGTAGACTAGCATGTTCCCGATGACTGTACTTTTGAGCTCGCTGACTCTCTTGTAGCCTTCACTTCGATTCTGTCTTGTCCGGTTTGTCGTCGCATTGCGCAATTGTACATAGTTTCATTATCTGCTGTTACTCAGTAATTGGTATGTCCATGGGTGATTATCGATAGCCTTTGTTCGTACATGTTGACTCGAAATAGGATCACGCATTAATTTGGTAATCCACATGGAGTTCTTGTAATAGACTTGGAATTCAAATACGAGTTTAGCATCTTTGTTTGTGCATCATATTCAAGCAAATCTGCCTCTGTTCAGATACATGACTGCCTATGCTTCATTTCTATCATTAAAGATGAATTAATCAATTAGTTAAGGTTTAGATGACTAGTTTTCAAACCCTTTCGATTTCATGTTGGTTGTTAGTTGCTAAATGAGGATTCTATGTGTCTAAATGACAAGGTTCCAAATCTGAGAGTCAGTTAGCCAGTCTCATTTGAGTTCAATAGCAAAAAATGAAAGCTTAATGAAGTGTAATCATTGGTTCACGACCTAACTTGAACTGATATTGCCCCAACATGGTAATCTGTTAGATTGGTAATCTGCTCGTTTGGTAGTTGCTTTAAAAGTCAGTTTTGGGTTCAATATCAGTCAGGTTTGATCACATCCTCATTAGTCTTGTTGTTGAACTTATATTAGTCATGACTGATGGGATTGAAACTCATAGCTTGAGTGTGTCTAGGCGTCGTTGAATTTGAGCATTATGTTGAATATTCCCTGTCTTGCACTCGAAAAGAATGAGGCTAGTGGTTATCTCCTTCTATAGTTGGTGCGACATTTTTTGAGTTGGACAAATGATGGGTCGTGTGTGTTTTGGTCTAATTCATGTTATTCTTAACCAAATTGTGGTTCCAGTGATACATGACTTTATCGTATAGTTTGGATCTTATGTGCGATTCAGTTGCCTAGCATCGTTTAACCGTCCAACAAGCAGATTTCATACTTATTCGAGGTTTATGTATCACTTTCTTCTACTATTCCAGCTTAATGCAATTCTCTTGATAGTCTCTTTTGATCTGTTACGTCGATCTTTTAAATTAATGTTTCATTTTGTTAGTATGCCTTATGTAGAATCTGTTTGCGTTGTTTTGGGTTATGTTGATTACTGGTCGTGTGTTTCATTACCATTTGATTTCTTTTGGGCTCAAGAAGTTGATCGATGTTTGTTATTGGTTAGCTAGTTTACTTTATTTAATTAGCTTTATGAGTTATATGATTTGTTGGTAAAATGGTTTATGGGGATGTTGGATTAAAAGTTAAGTATGAATTTCCTCATGTGAATACCAGTGAAAACATTCTGCTTTTTGGTAAGTAATGTGGACATCAATGTGCACTTCAGAATAGGCACGTGAAAGAATTTTTAGTAATATAGAAAGTTTTGGCAGAGAACTAGAAATTACAACAATTCGAGTAGTGAATAATTTCGCATTACTAATCTTGTCGTTAGTAGCACCTGTAGGTGATCACACTTGGGTATGCAACCTTAGGATCTTTCTATTTGTTTTCTTTTAATTTCGAGGCATGGGGTCGTTCCTATAGTTAAATTTATCAGTGGAATGCCCCGAAGAATTTGTATATATTATTATCCGGGGTATGCCCCAAAGAACTATGTAAATATGTTGGAGGCCATGACGAACGATGTGGAGGAAGTACAACGTAGGCTAGTTCTTATTTTCATTTTCTTTTCTATTATTAGGATGGGGACGACCTCGAGCCTCATATGTGTTTATTTTGCTTTTTGTGTGTTTTACCTCAATTTGAATGTTTTGAAAGCCAACTTGATCGAGTACGCAACCGTGACATTCACGGGACTTGGGGAATGCCTAACACCTTCTCCCCGAGTCAAATGAACCCCCTTACCCGAATCTCTGGTGCAGACTAAGTTTTGAAGTCTAAAGTGTTTTAAAAGGAAAATCATTTTAAAAACGGTGGCCTGACACACCGAAACCAATGTCAGGTGGCGACTCTGAGTTATTTTCTTTTAAACACGCATTTTTGTCACTTTCAAAATTGAAAACCCTTTTCAAGCTTTTTCACTAAAATCTTTTTATTTATTTAAGAGGGTTTAGTGGAAAGTTTGTTTTGGTAAAAAAAAGGGGTGTGACAGCAATCACGACCAGGTGGGTTTGGGTCATGACACTGTTGTAGCACTTTCTAAGCCAAAAGAATAAAAAAAATTTGATCAATTAGATTCTCATATAGATATATACAAAGCATAAACTATTCTTTTTATTTTCTTGGCAAACAAATAAAAAACTATCTTAAGTAATTATTTAAATTAAAATTAAAATTAAAATTATTTTTTGTTTGCATTACTTATGAATCAAATATATTGTAGTAATCAACTCCTTTTATAATGTTAACAGCTTTAAGGATATTTCTGTCTTTTAAATAAAAAAAACTCTTACCAGCACTTGTTTATCAAATACTTCAACAACGTTTTTTAAGCTTCAGCACTTTTATCCAAACAGGTAACTGCTTATTTATAAAATAAGTTTCAGCATTTAAAAGCTGACTTAAAAGCTACTTTTTTCCGGCTAATCCAAACGGGCTCTAACTTCTTAACTAACTCCTAACCAACTACTTAACTACTTAAGCTAACAAAATAGAAATAACATTTCTGTGTTTTACATCATTTAACATAGTTGTTCAACAATTGAACTTCCATTTATCGTAAGATCTGAAAATATATTTTTGTAACTGAGAAGTACATTTTATTTATACTAGTTGCCAAAATATATTTTAAGAAAAATTATATTTATGTAGTAAATGCCTTTCTTTCTCGAAGGAAATTGATTTCCGTTCAATCATCTAAAGGTGAGAAAGCCAAAAGGCCTCATAAAAAGAGCTCTCAAAATAAAAATCAAATCAAAAAGTTAGTAATCAAGTACCATCAACCTTGTACATTACACCAATGTTCAACAAAGCAGCCTTTTTATCTTCCAACCTTAACAAGCCCTCACCATCCAAGCATACAACCTCCCTTCTACAAAAACCAAATGAACACCACAATGGCCAGATTTTACCACACCAACCACCAACGCAGGCACAACAAAAACAGGATGAATGTCTGGATGAGACAACAACTAAAAATGCCACACCATGCACCTTACCCACCAATGAACCCACCGGAGCCAATAATCTATACATCACCACTATTACCAATGAATTATACTCCACAATCATGGCTGGAATATGGACTAATAGGCTTCTCCCTCAACCTGAACCTACGGTTGGAAGAGAGAGACATCACGATTCAGCTGGAAAGTTCGAGCTACCTTGCTCAAATAGTGACAGAGGGGTTGAGGATAGGGCTTGACAACATTGCAAATAACCCATGGCTGGCCTTGTCCAACAATCACGTGTCCCCCTACCCCACCCTACCATGGGGATTCACCCGTCTCCTTGGAGTTGACAACCACGACCAACCCTTACCACTCCTATAGGGATGAGCATGAATCTACCTTTGTTCCAAGAAACCATACCCTTAATTCAAACACACTACCAGCATCACCAGAAAACCCAATATGCAAACAACCATAACAACCCAATACCACACAGAAACCAAATGCAAACAGCAGCAACCCAAAACATAGCTATATTAGCGGCACCAAACAATCCACATGCACTTGCCCAAACACAGATGGAAGAGGGGAAGACGAGGAAGGATCATCGACAGTAAGACGGGTGGAGTACGTCATGATAAGGGACCCAAAGACGTTGGTGTTCAAGGAAAGAAGAGAAAAGAGATACATCTTACGATGCCCGCACGACTTGAGAAAATTCTTGATCAATATAAGAATTCTTCAAAGTCCCCCAGGAATTTACAAATATGGGACAGTAATAATCCCAACCTTGTACGAGCACCACTGGATGAACCAAGACAATATGGCATGAGGGAGTCCATACCAAAAGACTCCACGGCAGGCACAGGAAGAGACACCCCAAACCCTAAATAGATCGAAGAGTGTCATAATCTAGAATGACAGGGGAGCGGGTAATGAGAAGTTTAGGAGGATATTTAGATCAATGTTAGACTATAACAAACCCTTTCTGGTGACCTTACTGGAAACCAAGTTAGCGGAACACCAAGATATAATGAAGGACTTTGGGTTCACAAAAATGACTCAAGTTGCAACTCAGGGCAACTCAGGGCAACTCAGGTGGAATGATTATGATGTGGAATGAAATAGAGGTGACAGTAGATCAAGTAGCTAGCACTGAGCAAGAAATTCATGCCATGGTAAAGGTAAATGATTCTCCACACTAATGGCTTTTATCAGTTATTTATGCTAGTTGTTTATTAGAGGAAAAAAGTATCTTATGGAATAACCTAAAATAGTAGCAAACTCCTTCAAAAGCCACTGGTTAATCACATGTGACTTTAATGAAGTGACAGGGACAAATAAAAAATTTGGCGGATTACCAATCAACAATAATAGGGTCTCCAACTTCTTAAACTGTACTGACTACTGTGAATTCCTAGACTTAGGGTATAAAGGTCTGAAGTACGCATGGTCAAATAAAAGAAAAAAATCAAAGTTAATAATAATGAAAAGATTAGATAGGTATATGGCAACCACCAACTGGATTAATATATACCCTGAAGCCCAAGTAACCCACTTAACCAGACTATACTCAGATCACTGCCCTATAAAATCCGAATTAAGAAAAAGTATGTCATGTGATAATAAAGTCTTTAGAATAGAATCAATGTGGCTATCCCACCCCACTTTTAAACCTCTAGTAGAAGCCAATTGGAATGTCGATGACTCTATTCTAACGACTATTTAAAACTTCACAAAAGAAGTAAAAAAATGGAACATAACTACATGTGGGAATATCATCCATAAACAAAATGTTACCTTGGCTAGGCTCAACGGGATACAAAAATCACCTAAATATACTACTAGTCAGAGACCTTAATGGTCTTTTAAAACTAGAAGAGGAATTCTGGAAGCTCAAGTCAAGAGTACAATGGCTAAATGAAGGGGACGCAAGCACAAAGTTCTTCCACATTACTACAATGCAACATAGAAGAAAAAATAGGCTCCTTAGCCTTAGATATGAGGGGGTAATTGGTTCTATGACCAAAAGGAGATTATCCTATTAATTACTGAATTTTTCCACAATCTCTTTACAACTAGTCATATTTCCCCCATAACTAACCAAACGCCAATGTCTCACTATACTACTCTTAGTAGTAGGGACCACCTTGCACTGAGCATAGAACCTAACCTACAAGAAATTAAACATGCAATCTTCTCCTTTAAACCTTATAAAGCGCCAGGACTGGACGACCTCCACCTTTTCTTCTACCAAAAGTTCTGGAATGAAACAAAAAATGCTTTAATTAATTTTTGCAAGGAGACATTTCAAAATAAATCAATGTTAGAGAAAATAAACAAAACTTACATTTGTTTAATTCAGAAATGTAAGAGCCCGGAAACTATAGAACAATTTAGACCTATAAGCCTTTGCAACACTGCTTACAAAATAATTACAAAAATTCTGGTTAATAGAATCAAACCTCTACTCTCAAAAGTCGTACATTCGACTCAAACAAGCTTCCTAAAAGGGAGAAGAGCATATGATAATGCCATCATTGTGAACGAAGTAGTGTCTTACTTCAAAGGGAAGAAAGGGAAAATGTTAATTAAAATAGACTTCGAAAAATTCTTCGACAAAATAGAATGGTCCTTCGTAAGATTCTCACTGATCTCTTTAAATTTCCCCAAAAAATATGATTGATATTATAATGTCATGCATTTCGACCATTCAAACTTCAATCCTAATAAGCGAGTTTAGCACGGAAAATTTTAGACCAACAAGGGCGATTAGACAAGGGGATCCCCTATCCCTATACCTTTTCATAACCTGCATGGAAATGCTATCTAGGTTGATACACCATGAAATTGACTGATGCAGATGGACACCCATCAAATTGTCTAATAAAGGACTATAGTTGTCTCACCTATTATTTGGAGGACTTAATCTTAATGGCAGAAGCCAACCAGAAAAAGCTATAATTCAATAATAGATACCCTTAATAAATTCTGCAACTATTTGGGTCAATTCATTAATTTTCACAAGTCTAGTATTATGTTCTCCAAGAATACCTCTTCCATAAACAAGGAATACACCAGCAAATATGTATCCATGAAACCCTCTAATGAAATACAGAAATACCTAGAATTCCCAATCCTGAACTCAAACCCATCCAAAAAGATTTCCAACTTATCATTGATAGCCTTAATAGTAAACTGTAGGGATGAAAAGTAAATCACCTGACCACAACAGTTAGGACTACCCTAATAAAATCCATTCTTGCAGCAATCTCTAATCATGTTATGCAAATCTATAGCCTCCCAAAATCTACCTTAAAACTAGTGACACAATACAAAGAAATTTCATGTAGGGGGACACATGTGAAAAGAGAAAATGTCACCTTATTAATTGGAACACAATAACTAGAGACAAAAAAAGAAGGAGGCCTAGGGTTATATAAAGCCAAATGAAAGAACCAATCATTCAATGCAACTCTGACATGGAGTTTGAAGGAAAAAATAACCTCTTTGGGTTCAAGTCCTTCAAAACGGATATGGCATCAACATGAACTCTTCCAGGTGGAAGGATCTAGAGAAAAAAAAAAGGAACTCACATATGAAAAAATATATGTATTGGAGGAGAAATATGCAAAAAATGCTGGGAAGTAGGAAATGGGGAATTCATCAACTTTTGGCATGATGCATGTTATAGACTCGCCCCCCTACCCTCATACAGGGGCCTTTGCCCCTTAATGGATTAAATTTATCCCTTAGTTTCTATTCTAGTAGAGGGATCTTTCAATATCAATACCCTCTCTTTTGAACTACCAGAAATCCCCAGTAGAATTTTTTTAGCACTTATATTAAAATAAGTGAGCCGGCAATAGACAAATTCACTTTGGAAAAAGGACCTAATGGTTCCTTCTCGACGAAGGCTACCTATAAAATTATCAAAGCCCGGTATAAAGAAGAAGAAACCTCGACTGATCTTTCGTGGCTAAGGAAGCTTGATACCTTAAGCAAAATTAAGTCTTTTTTATGGGCAACTCCACAACAAGTTACCCACCTCCAAAATGTTACATAATAGGAAATCATTACCATTAGCCTTTGCAATATTTGCCAAAACAAAGAAGAAGACATGAAACATATGTTCTTTAATTGTTGACACTCAAAACCTATTTATGACCCATTGGAAATTTCTTACAAATACTCGGATCAACCTCGCAATGAGCTCATTATGCATAACTAGCTGAAATCCCTTTGCCACAATAAATCCTCTTTCAACAGATTATTATCTAATGCAGATATCCTCCCATTTACCCTTTGACATATTTGGATTGACAGAAATAATTTCATTTATAACAACAAAAAATCTCCTCTATCCTTAAAAAACATCATTAAGAGTACAATGGAATTTAAGTTGTTAACAAAGTCTTTCTAGAGTCCTAACCACAGGACGAAAATCTACATAAAATAGAAGCCACCTGATCGGGGAATTTATAAATTAAACATAGATGGATCTAGCTTAGGCAAATCTGGGAGGGGCGACATTGGAGGGGTTATCAGCGACTGGGAAAGCAACTGGATTATAGGCTTTATCATGTCCATCCCCCACGCTACAAACATATACATGGAAGGCTTTGCACTTGTACATGGTCTAAAAATAACAATACAACAAAATGTTATGCGACTAGTGGTTGAAACAGATTGCAGTATCTTAGTTAATATGCTTACTAATGATAATGGTCTGTATCAAAATTTGATTATTGATTGCAGATGGATGCTTACTAGAGCAGGTGAGCCTCAGGTCACTCACGTCTTCAGAGAAGCGAATGGAGTGACTGATGCTATGGCAAAACATGGAAGCAACTCGAACTTTTTTGGAAATCCTATGTTGTACTTCTCCCCGCCCCTTTTTGTTGTTTCTACTTTTGAACTGGACAAGCTAGGAAGTTTGTGTCCTAGAAAAGTTTCAATTTGTAATAACTCTTAAAACAGGGGCAGAATAAATATCTTCATTACCAAAAAAAGAAAGAAGAGAAAGCCAAAAATAAAAATAAATTATTTTTGTTCAAATTTAGATGCACAAAAAGATAAATGCATGTCATGTTATTTTAGAAGAGTAATGTTTTGTCCTTTACTATTGGATTGCATTGGGTTAGTTGTTGTGATTGTTGAATATTGGTTGGTTAGTTATGAGTGACTAATATATTTTTATATATAACTTATTATTCAAGGAGTATAATCTAGTGTACGTATTAAGTTAATAATATGTTTGACCAAGTTTCCTTTTGGCAAAAGTATTTTTTTGTGAATGTTTTTTTCAAAGTGAAGTATTTGACCAAGCTTTTAGAAGAAAAAAGTATTTTTGAGTAAAAGCAAAAGTAATTTTGAGAAACAGAAAAAATAATTTCTTATCAAAATACTTTTGAAAAAAATATACTTAAAAATATTTTTAAAAAGCTGGATCAAATATTAATTGTTGCTTGAAAAAAATTTCTAAATTAATTAGCCTGCTTTTGAAAAAAAATATTTTTCAAAATAAGCTAGTTTTAGAATTTGGCTAAACATGGTTTTTAGTAAAAAAATGAAAACAATAATAAAAAGATTGAAGCAGATCTATTGGTAACTCAACTGCGGGTGACCTTAAACGACCGCCCGTCGCTTTAAACCATAGAACAACATGTCTTATTGGCTCCAGAATCACTAGAACCAATAAGATACCACCACTTCACTATATTCTTCTTTCCCTTTTTGTTTTCATCCTTATCATTCCTCATTATTTACATAAAACTCCTCAAAATTTCAAAACTTTACATCACCTCTGAGATTTGACCCCCTAGTTATTCCTTGTTATTTACACAAAACTCCCCACTTTTTCAAAATTCGATCCAGTCCACGTGAAAATAAAAACAAATTTTCACACAGTAAACCCCTTTCGTCACACACAGAGATAAACACACACTATTATTCGTACATATATAATCTCATTTACACTCAATTTCAGTATTTTCTTCACTTGCTCACTTAAAAATTCTTCTTCGTTCGCTGAAGGTGTCGAGGTTACAGGCCGAGATATTTATTCTTCCGACGACATCGTTTAGGTGTGCGTGTTTTCGTTTTAAAGGAGTTAGGTTTAAAGTTAGGGTTAGGGTTTGACGATTTGGGAGTTTTTGCTTAAAACCCTAGATGGTATGAAGCATCGCGTAGCTGATATCGTTTGGGCTGAATTGATCGACGGTTGAGATCTTATCACCGGATGGAGGGAGGTAGCAACTCTACACTTAATTCTTCTGGTAACTGTTCATTTCCTCAGCTGTGTATTTTTTTTTTCAACTGTAGTTTTCACGGTAGTTAAATGCAGGTGTGTGTCTAGTTAGACTTAGATTTTGTTGGTGATTACTTTGTTTTTTATCTGAGTGGTCGCTTGAGTTTTATAAAAGCTGTCCTTTTTTGGTCTCTCTGATTACAACCTAGAAAAGGCAAATTGTAAGATTTGTATGTGAAGGGGAGCCTTGGAGCAACGATTAGGTTGTCTCCGTGTGGCAAAGCACCCACTAATGCTTACCTTAAGGTAGATGGTCTAGATCGCATCCCTTGGTGGCATGGAAGCCCCTTCTAATGCTTACCTTAAGGTAGACGGTCTGCATTGCATATCTTGGGGTGAAGTACTTCCCTGGATCCTACGGGATTTTTTGTGCTCCGATCTGCCTTTTTTGTTTGTTTGTAGGATTTATATGCCCCCTCGAAATTGAGAGAACTTCCAATATCAGTATTTTTATTATTATTGCTATGATTTTTTCGCCTTTATTTTTATTTGGTATGATGATGACATGAGATGAACTTAAATGGAGAAATATGCTAAGTAAAGATACATATAGCTGACCCCTACTTGTTTGGGATTGAGGAGTAGTAGTTGCTATTGTTGAAACAGTTAAACTTTGGAGCGTTTAAGAATGAAATGGTGATTTTTGACTTGTTAAAAAGTTCATTTCTTTAGGTCTGTACCTAGGTACCATGCCTACCTTTGCTAGTTGAATCCTCAATATCCATTTAGTTTCTTTTGAACCTATTCCAATACTCATTTGTCTTTTTCCTTGTAAAGAAAATACACATTTATCTTTGTTGAGGCAAATTAGGGAGTCTTTACCTAGAGGTTCTTAACACGAGGTTCTTTACATTTCACCCAACGTGTCGCTTAGTGGGTTGATAACATGAGGTCTCATGTTCAAATTCTAGCGGAGATAAAAACACTAGGTGATATTTTTCTATTTGTCAAAGCCTTGGTGGATTGAGGTTCTTGGTACTCATGTGGAATGCAAGCTGGCCTGAACACCATAGTTATAAAAAAACATAGGTGCATTTTTAGCTATCTGTGTTAGGGAGAGCAGGTTGAAAAGGTTTAATGCCTTTTTTCCTGCATTTTGTATGTTGTTTAAAATTTTTGTGCATCTGTTAGTATCTTCTATAATCTTTTGCTTCGACGCGGTAGTTTCCGCACCCGTGTCGACACACCATTAGTATGGGTGTGGGTATGAGATTTGTAAGGGATTTGGCCAAATAATTTTGGGTATTTTGACCATGGCGGACGGAAAAATTTGAGACGAGACACAATTTGATTCTCGAAGTTTGAACCAAATCTAGGATAAGTTTGAAAAAAATAGCACACCTTATCTAGAAAATGAATTTCTTACTTATCTACACCTTGAGAATAAAAAAGAAATTCACACTTTACTTGCTATATATAAGTATTCCACGAAATTTCTCATAATTTAGAGATATTATTTATTTATCTGAATAAATTTTGGCCGGATCCCTGCACCTGCATCCGTATGCTGTCGAAGGATCCGATCTCTGATCCGTCCACGTGTCGAATACCCACACCCATGTCCAAGCAATTTAGATCTTCTGGATTTTTTTTTAGTTAGGCAGCTTTTAGAGAACTATGAATGGTACGATGGTTTTATTGTTTTGAGATAGCTGGCAGTGCAATGGGAAATCAAAAAAAGGAAGCAAAAGAGAAATAGAAATGAGATGAGAAGATAATATACAAATATGAATGTTATAGGAAATAAATGGTGTCAGAAATCAACTACCTCATATTAAGGAATTCAATGAAGCACCAAAACTGTTTGAACCCCTCAAGAGGCAATGAAATCCTCATACAAGCTCCAATGAATGCTTTGTACAACGATGGCATACAACATCACAATATTCAAAATGAAGTATCAATCATCCAATTATCATATCAAAGTTTTCTGAACTAAACCCTAAGCATCCTATTTATTGTATAGGGTTATAATAGCTCCCAAGCAAATACCAAAAATGTCCCTCAAGCTAAGACTTAGCATTAACTAGTTGGGATGGATGGATTAATCTGATGTACTTATACTGGTTAGGTATGATTTTGTGGAATAAACATTGAAAAATATCAGATTGGAGTTATGGGCTACAAACTTGAAATTTGAATAGAAGATGATCAAGAGTAAATAATGTTCTTTGAAAGCGTTAATGACACACGTCACGACCTTATTGGTTCTTGAAATTACACATGTTTTGGTCAAGAAAAAAATGCGTGTTAGACATACTTTAGAAAGGTTTGATGTGTAAGGAGTTACCTGTGTTGGAGGGGTGTGTCAAAGGGATTTGGCTTCATGGTTAGGGGGTTAACTGTGTATTCTGCCAAATATAAATAAAAACTATTAGAAGTTCTCTACAGCCTCAACTTAATTACTTTGTTTGCTGGTTATTTTTTCCTTCATTCATGTATGAGTAATAATTGAAAATCGGGTGAAGGTTCTGAGGCATATTAATAGAAGCTTCATTTCATGATGTGTTGTCAGCTAAGGATACTTGGTCGTTTCATTTTTGTTGTTGGCATTATGCTTGTGCATTCGATATATTTCTGTTGTAGTGGTTCAAGTGTATCTTTCTTTGGTTCACTTTGATGTTTTCAAGATTTTACTTGGGGATAATTTTGATTTAGCACTACTATTGTTGTCGCATCTTTTGCATATTGGTGCTTTTATATGGTAATATTCCCACTTTATTCCATAATATACCATAGATGAAACTGTCACAATGAGGATGTTATTTCCCGGTAAAACCAAATCCCAGACATAAAAAAATAGTCTTGATACACTTTGAAACAAAGCTAACTTGGAGCCAAATGTTGATCTGCCACATTGAAAAGTTTCTTCTGAATTTGATGACAATCAGTAAACATTGATTACACTATATATTCTCACTTGATGAAGAAAATGGTGATCAACCAAGTGGCAAACATTTGGCTTGAAGTTTAGCTCACATGCCAATTTATAAGTACAACCATAATACGTATCCCAAAAAGGTACAACCACAATCATTTGGCTTTCAAAGTTTAATTTCTTGGAAAGTTTGAATGGCTTAAGGAGGAAAATCTTTTAATATATACTCCATGAGTTTCATTGTTAATCGTTTGACTAACTTATATGTTTTGCTGTACAGGGATATACAGATGGATTACAATGACAATGATTATCAAAGTCATTTAACTGGTGAAGACAGCTCCAAAGTTTCCTCTGTTTTGCATCCCTATGCTCTTCCCAAATTTGATTTTGACGACAGTCTTCAGGGGCATTTAAGATTTGACAGCTTAGTTGAAAACGAGGTTTTCCTTGGTATCCCCACTCAGGAAGACAACCAGTGGATAGAGGATTTTTCTCGGGGAAGTAGTGGAATAGAGTTCAGTTCAAGTGCTGCCGATTCTTGCTCCATACCAAGGCGTAATAATGTATGGTCTGAGGCAACATCAACAGAATCTGTTGAAATGTTATTGAAATCGGTTGGGCAAGAAGAAATGGTTCCAGGGGACACTATAATTGAAGAGTCAGATGCTGGAAATGAATTGGGTTGCTTAATCCAGCCAGTGGAATCTAATTTGAAGTTGGATGATAGAAGAGACGATATTAAAGAGTCCAGCTCAGCAGCACCAGCAGATGAGTCAGTTGAGTTTACTGTTACTACATTCACTAAGTGTGAGAGAACAGAGAGAGAAGGTAAACATATTGCATGCGCTGCAGAAATGCAGGCGTTGGAGCGTATTGCTGATAGATGTTCTGACATTGCTGGTGAGAGATGTTCTGGAATTACTGCTGAGGAAAAGTCACAGACTGAAATAAAAGGCATTGGTGAGAATCTAGGGGAAGCTAAAACTTCACAAGATGAATTTCTACCTGATAAATCTGATAGACATCCATCTGTTCCTGTAATTCAAAGTGCAATTAACGAGTGCCTTACAGATGCTCGTCCTGTGAGTGTGGAGATTTTGGATAGTCAACATAATTTAACCAGCTGTCATAGTGGAAATACAAGTGATTTATCAAGTGAACATCGCAAACCAAAGGAGAAACAAATTTCTGTGAGCAAAGAAAAGAGTACGGGTGATGGGAAGCTGTGTGGAAGTGGCGTTGAAAGTGAAGCTTGTACCTCTAATACCAGTCCTCTCTCTCTCTCTGCTTCAGAACTGGAAGTAGTAAAAGAGCTTCCAACTGATGCCGGGATGATTAAATTACAGGAATCTTGCGTACAAAGGAACGAATGCAGTCTTACTGTTGATGAATGCAAAGAAGATGCTTCTTCTGCTGAACCTCCTGAGATTTGCGGATTGGTGACGGTTTCCTCAAAAGTCTCGGAAGATAAGCTACAGGCTGAAGGTAATAGCATACTCTGTGAGGATGAGGAGGCATCTGTAAGTCAGCATTTAGATTCAAGAGACACCAAGGACCAAGAAAACGGCCCGAAGGGTCAGATGGAGGTCTCTACTGTGCGGATATCAGATGGACTGAGTACTTGCAATGAGAAAGAGGAGAATATTCTTGAAAGTCATATCCCACTTAATCTTGGTATGTCAGAGGCATGTACAATATCAGAGCTTTCCGAGCCCTCAAAGCCGAATAATGGTGACGGTAATAGTACTTATTCTCTGGAAGGTCCGAGTAATATACAAGAGGCATCTATTTCTGTTGAACTTATTGTGGAGAGGCCAGTACCTGAGAATTTGGAAACTGGAAATGATGCTGATAGGGTCTCCAAGGTGGATGCATGTGCTGGAGACCGCATCTCCTCCTCTGTGCCTGTTGGATCGATGGACATATGTGAAGAAAGCTTCCCTTGTGTGGTTGATGTTGATACTACTAATGAGAGTGTCTCTAGTGGTAAGGAAAAGGAGGAAGTGCTGCCAGTAGGAAATGAGACAGAGAGATCATGTGAGCGTGACCATGGGGTTAGAGCCTCCTCCGTGGGTGAAGAACCTGAAAAAATCTCTGACCAAGGTCATGGATCTCAATTTGAACCTTCCTCGTTGATTAAACAAGGTATTTTATATTTCTCATTTTAGTGCTTAAAACGGCCAAATGTGTTTTAGAAATTTAGCCTGTTATAATTTTTTGCTACTTCTTACTGTTACTTGGTGTGACTTTGCAGCATCAAATGCTGGGTTTGAAGGTGGGAGCTTAATTTCAGGTGGCAAACCAGTGAGTGTTCCGTTGCCTTCTGGTAGTGGTGCTATTGCAACTGAGCTAGTTAATCATGATGAAAAGCTGAAGCCAGTATCAGTTTTGATGGGTTCAGAGCATTTGGCAGAAAAGGAGGAAATGGAAGTTGTTCCTAGTGTAGAAGCACAAGTGCCAACACTGAAGGAGTCTACTGCAGGCCGTCCAGGTCCCCTTTCTGCTGATGAAAAAGATGCATCTGGTGACTGTCATATGGAAAAAGCACCTGTGATTGTTGATCAGAACAGTTCTATTCAGGGTAATCCCGGCACAACAAGCCACGTTGAGCAAACAGCAATTGCTGAAGCAAATAGCGAGTGTTGTAGGCATGTGGAAGCATGTGCAATGAATAGTGGTTCAACCATCAAAGAGGGTGATGGTGCTGAGGCAGCGGCTCTTGCAAGGAATCAGGAAATAATCATAGAAACAATGGAATTGGGAAAAGTTGGAGGTTGGTCTTTTATTTCCGGCACTCGTATAATTATATCTATGATTTGTTGGTTGCTCAGTGATTATCATTTATTCTTGGAAAAATGGGCTTATTTAGGTATACTTGTCTCCCCCTTCCCTTTGCTCCCTCTGGACCATGGTAATTTAATATAGTCTTTGTTTTGAATTTTCTCAGTTTTATCTACCACAACATCTGGTTGTTGTTTGCTAATGAACTAGTATTTACAAGCTAGTTTTCTTTCTCATTTCATTGCGAGAGAACTTGTTGTTAGCGAACATTTTGGACTTCAAAGGCGCGCTTAAAGCGTGCTTAAGCCCTGAGGCGAGGTGCAATACATGTTGAGCGCTTCGACTCACTTAGAGAGCACTTCAGTACCGTCATCAAGGCTCTAAGGCATACTTTTCCTTGCCAATGAGCCTAATCTTAAGGAGGGGACGCTAATCAATTGATATTTCGCTTTATCATAAATTGTTTCAATTCGTTGTACATATTTTTATTAGTACATGCTTATAATTATTAGTCTTGGACTACAAATACATAATTGTATTTTTCCGTCCATTTGCACCTTTCTTCATTAAAGTCCACGTTTTATTTGCACTCTGCGCTTAAAGCCCCAGCGGACCTTAGAGAGCTTTTTTGCACTTTTTGCCTTTTATAACACTGTTAACTACTGAAGATTTGTCTTTGTGAACTGAAAAACGTGACATAAGCAGTGGTGTTTGCATTTCATTGAATGCTTTGTGGCCTTATGAGATCCCCATTTATTATGTACTGCACATGGGTATAATACTAACTGGTCTCAGTGTCCATCATCTTTTGAAGTCGATGGTGTTATAAACACTCTTAGTGAACATGGGCGATTTGTAGGTTACTTGTTGCTGTCATATTGAGATGTCAAGTTATGCATACTTGTATTCTTCTGCTTTTTCTTATGTGCTTTATGACCTGTTCATTCTCTCTTTAGAACCAATTGTGTTGCTTGTTCAGTCATCAACTGATTGACAAATTGAATTGTCTTACTGTGTCAGTTATCTATGACAAATGGAAGAATTGAAACATGAACTCAAAGATAACTTGGACCCTCTCTCTCTCCTCGTTTCATTTTACCAAGTACCTATTTAGATGACATTATGAGAATAACTTCTCAGTTCCTTTCTCATTTTTAGCCTTTTCAAATATCGCTAACCAATAGGCAATATCTCTGTGATCATATATGTGTATGTGTAATAAACATATGAAAGCATATGAATTTACTTCAAGTAATGCTGACGAGCTCAAGGTTCTTCATTTTGTCAAATCACACAATTATGAGTTTATTTTAAAAAATGGATAGAAGAAGAAAAGGGCTTTGGACTCATTTGAAATTTTAGAATGTCTCTTGGTCGGGAAGGGCTGATAATAGATAATGGTTGGTAATGGTTTAGATAGAAACCTGCAAAAGGGAGCATTGCCTGGGTGGAGTACAATATATAGCGTCGAGTTCCTTGAAAAATTCTAAATGAGAATTGAGAAGACTGGTAGCATTCGATGCTTGTTCTTTTCCGCGAACCTTCTTTTACAAACAAAATGAGTTTTGAAATGATTTAGTTGCCTTTGCAGTTCAGGCAAGTTCTGACGTAATTGGAGGACCTAAACATGATTCTGCTGCTTTCGTAAGTTGTTCTGCTCTTTCACCAAGTGAAAAGAAAATGGCAGAGATTAGAAGTAGTGCTGTAGTTGAGAATGTTGCTCCCCTTGTTGATACAATTGAAATTGGTGGTAAAGCGCAGTCCACCTCCATAAGTTCAGGAGAAAATGCTTCCACTAAAGCAGATAGGAGCTTTACTTTTGATGTAAGTCCATTGGTTGTTACTGCCAAGGGAGAAGCAGACAAATCAATCACCAGTACTCAAGCTTCCCAACTAACTGAGGTCTGCATTGTCTTCTACAATCGTATTATTTTATTTTTGTATTATGCTTCTTATAGCTCCGTAAGATGTTCTGACTATCTCAGTATGAATTACAGTTGAATGCTGGGGATGGACTGCTTTTGACATCTGGCAGCAAACAAACTGATACTAAGATCGTGCAAGAAATTTCTCTTGTAAGTCCTTCAGTAACTGACAAAGCGGCTCAGTCTGGAGCTGCTAAGGGTGAGCGCAAGGCAAGGCGTGGCTCGAGTAAATCAAGTAAAGAAAACCCTAAAAAGGGAAACCAAGTGAAGGAAATAAACCCATTGAAGCAGTTGGATAGAAGAGACAAATCAGGTGCTCTGTTTAGCCCTTCTGTTACTGCGCAGAAATTGCAAATTGAAGCTGGAATCAATGAGCGCAATATTACAAAGTCCAATGGGGTTGTTTCCTTTCCGACCTCAAGTTTACCAGATTTAAACACTTCATCTACTGCATCAGTATTGTTTCATCAGCCTTTCACAGATCTGCAACAAGTGCAACTGCGAGCTCAAATTTTTGTTTATGGATCTCTGATGTGAGTCCTATATGCCACGTTCTTAATTTATATGCACATGTGCTGTTAGCTATCCTCGATAAAATAAGACCATGTAGTGTAAGCACAACAATTGCCCTAGAGCATGTTTGGATTTAGGTGTGACTTCATATGGCAGGTGGGTTGGAATGCTTGTTTCCTCTTTTCTGATTATGGGAATTAGCAACAACTTTCAAACCGCCTACTACTTACCACACCAGAACTGCATATATAGAAGAAAATTATAAAGGAAATAAGAAAAAGGAGAGATTAGACTTTCGAATCGACAGGATAGATTTGAAGGTGACAAAAGAAAGAGAAAGAGGCTAGTTATTTAGATTGATAGGATAGACTTGAAGATGATATTTCTTTCTTTCAGTTTCGTTCAAGTATATAGTTTTGAGTTCAAGGAAAGGAAAGAACGGCTACTCCCTACGTTCCAATTTATGTGAACCTGTTTAACTGGGCACGGAGTTTAAGAAAAAATGAAGGCCTTTGGAATTTGTGGTCCTAAATAAATCAAAAAGGGGCCAAAAGTATTTGTGTGGTTATAAAGGCTTCTTATTAAGGGTAGAATTGTAAATTTAAGCTAAATTGTTACCAAATTTAGAAAGGATTCATTCTTTTTGAAACGGACTAAAAAGGAAATAGGTTCATATACACTGGAACAGAGGGAGTACTATTTTGGTGGGTGTTCAATTGGTCTGATTATTTGATGTTGCGAGACCAACTAACTAGTAATGCATACTGGAAGGAGTGTGAAATGGCCTGCCCATCTAACATGTATATGCTGTATATGTTTAATTTCATTGTTTCAAATGGTTGCTGCAGACAAGGTGCTGCACCAGACGAGGCTTGCATGATTTCAGCTTTTGGGACATCTGGTTAGTTTGTCTGCTTGTGTTCGTTATATTTTCATGTTTTACTTTCTTTTCTAAAACTTGGACATGTTATTGTTACTTGAGGCTCTGCAGATGGAGGGAGAGGTCTGTGGGACCCAGCTTGGCGTGCGTGTGTTGACAGGATTCGTGGACAGAGATCTCACACTGGAAACAATGAAACTCCATCTCATCCACGATCAGGTAGAGGACATCTCTATTTTTTCCCCTTCATGTTATGCTGCTACCGATTGTACTTTAGAAATGAGAAATGCAGGTCCCAGAACTCCAGATCAAGCTAACAAGCAGGTTATGCATCAAAATAAAGTTACTACTCCGGCAGCTGGACGAGCAAGCGGCAAAGCTATCAATTCACGTGTTGTTAGTCCTATTATACCACTTTCATCCCCTCTTTGGAATATACCTACTCCCTCCTGTGATGGGCTGCCATCTAGTGGCATGGCCAGAGGTGCTGTCATCGATTATAAGGCACTTTCTCCTGCGCATCCCTATCAGACTCCACCAGTACGAAATTTTGTGGGACACACTGCCTCTTGGCTACCACAGTCCCCTTTCCCTGGTTCCTGGGTTGCTTCTCCACAAACTTCTGCCTTTCCTGTATTGCCTGTTACAGAACCTGTGAAATTAACCCCCGTAAAGGAGTCATCCTTGTCCATTTCTGCTGGTGTAAAGCATGCAACGCCTGTTTCAGTGGCTCATGCTGGGGAAAGTGGTATTCTGGCTGGGGCTTCTCCGCCTGATGAAAAAAAGGCCTCAGCTTTGCCTGCTGATCAGAAATCTAGAAAGAGAAAAAAGGCGTCTGGTATTGAGGATCGTGCCCACAAATCATTGCGTGGTACCTCTTCTGAATTTGTTCCTGCCCCTGTAGTGTGTACTCAGTTATCAGGTCAGTCGTCATCGGTTGCTGTTGCACCATTGGTTGCTCAAAGCCAAACAGGACCTGCATCTGCTCCCATACTTGGCCATTTTTCAACGTCAGTTGTCATCGCACCTCTTTCTAGCTCTGCCCCTATAAGCAATTCTGATACACCGATCATCTCTACCCCATCTTCCACTGATCTCTCTAAGAGAGAGCTTTTAGGAAAAAAGGATTTAACTTCGGAGTATTTAGGCAAAGTTGAAGAGTCTAAGCTGCAAGCAGAGGAGGCCGCTGCAAGTGCTGCTTCTGCAGTCAGTCACTGCCAAGATGTGTGGAGCCAATTAGATAAGCAAAAGAATTCTGTTTTGGTGGCGGATGTGGAGGTTAAGCTGACATCTGCTGCCGCTGCTGTAGCAGCTGCTGCTTCAGTTGCAAAGGCAGCTGCGGCTGCTGCTAAGATCGCATCAAATGCTGCAATGCAAGCTAAACTGATGGCGGATGAGGCATTGATAGCATGTGGAGTGAGCAATCCTGATCAAACCAGTGCTCTCTCTTTCCCTAATATGAACAACTTGGAGAGTGCCACTCCTGCTTCCATATTGAAAGGTCGAGAAGTTAGCAATAGTTCTGGTTCAATTATATTTGCTGCTAGGGAGGCTGCAAGGAGAAGGATTGACGCTGCTTCCGCTGCATCAAAAAATGCTGAGAACTGGGATGCTATAGTTAAGGCTGCGGAACTGGCAGCTGAAGCTGTGTCACATGCTGGAAAAATTGTTGCACTGGTTGATCCTTTGCCCCTGAATCAATTAGTGGAAGCTGGTCCTGATAACTACTGGAAAGTTTCCCAAGCACCCTCTGGGCATGGTGGCAAGGCTAAAAAGGTGAATGGGGATGAATCTGGTATTTCAATTGTCGAAAAGATTCCTGGCATCTTTTCCAAGAGATCTGAGGGTCCGTCTGATGAAGACACGACCCCTGCTTGCGAGCCTTCTGGTGTTTTAGGCAACATAGCAGAGGACAGCGTGAGGAATGAAGAGGTTATTCAAACTCCCGTTACAGGTGTTGAAAAGGATGTAAGAGGAGCAAAGGGTCATAGTATGCCAGAGATGAGCATGACTGCAGGCCTAAATGCTGAGTCATTGAATGACTCCAGGTTGGCTTCCCATGATGTGGAAGCATGTGGAGATGCTGCAAGCTCTAAAATGCAAGAAGGTTCCCTTGTGGAGGTATGTTAATAATAACTTTATCAGCCTTTGGCTGCCTTATTACTTGTATGATACTTGGTGTAAGATCCTATTGAAATGAGCAGTTCCGGGAGAATTTCTCAGTGTTCTTTGCATCGAATTGTTTTCTGAGGATTTGTGCACGTGCAGAAGCTATACATTTGGAACTTGTGCTTTTCTTCTTTAGGGAATATATTTTATCCATCATGCCCCATTTTCAGCGGCCTTTCACTGTTTATTTTATTGATGATGTAGCTCATTGCTGATTTAATTTATAATAATTTTGTACTGACAGGTTTTTAAAGATAGTGATGATGGTAAGAGCGCCTGGTACTCAGCCAAAGTGTTGACTTTGAAGAATGGAAAAGCTCTCGTTTGTTACACTGACCATCAATCTGATGAAGGTAAGCTGAAAATGTTACATTTTTGCAAGTTATTTGATAGGTGTGGATAGGCGTTGGTCTTGAGTATTTGGGGAATAAGTGAAACTTTCCTCACCAATTGTTCATTGAATCTGGGATGAGTAATTAGTGTTCAATTTGGGATTTTTGGATGCAATTGCTGCTAGATCTGAATATATCGTCATGCCTATGCTTGTAAGTTCAATTTTTGTCGATGCTTGTTAACATTACAACATGGTTGGGGGCTTGAGTTGAGTCCTGGGGGGGGGGGGTAACGTTGAAAAAATTCTCTGTCGCCTTGTCCAGGGGGGGGGGGGTTAGGCAGTGGGGTTTACCCAATCAAGAAAAAAGAGATTCATTCTCTTTTTGGACTATCAAAGAAAAGAACCCACGAATGGTGAAAATGCACAACAAGAACTAGATGATATGCATCTCTTGTTTTGTCTGACCGATAGTAGATTGAGTTGGTTAAGAAACAAAAGCTCATATCTTATAATTAGAATGTGAGCTGGAAGTATGGGGCCATTTACATTTTACAGTTGTAGTATGGCCTTATGGAATATTGCGTTTCCCAAGTTGGCTGTGGAGTAATATTAGAAGTCCCTTGTTTGTCGGGCATGTGGTGGTTAGTGAACTTCTCGTAGTTAGTGACTTCTAAAGTTCAACCAGGAATTGACCTGTAAAATTCAGCAAAAACTTGCTAAGCGCTCACTTATCTATTCTTTGCCTTAAAGTTGTGTTTCTTCAATTTTGGTAAAGACCTTGCCGTTTTTCCCCCTTGGAATTTCTCATTTAGTTCAATAGATGTCACAAGTGGTAAGTTGGAACTTCTGCTCTTCGTGGAGTCTGCAGTGGGGTTTACCCAATCAAGAAAAAAGAGATTCATTCTCTTTTTGGACTATCAAAGAAAAGAACCCGCGAAAAGTCCCTTGTTTGTCGGGCATGTGGTGGTTAGTGAACTTCTCGTAGTTAGTGACTTCTAAAGTTCAACCAGGAATTGACTTGTAAAATTCAGCAAAAACTTGCTAAGCGCTCACTTATCTATTCTTTGCCTTAAAGTTGTGTTTCTTCAATTTTGGTAAAGACCTTGCCGTTTTTCCCCCTTGGAATTTCTCATTTAGTTCAATAGATGTCACAAGTGGTAAGTTGGAACTTCTGCTCTTCGTGGAATCTGAAGTCCAACAATTGTTACCTGGAACTCAGCACTTACATATTTTTGCCTTCCATAAAATCTAATTTCAAAGTTTGTCATGACCCTGACCCTTGTTTCTGTAGTAATCAGATAATTTAGGTCGTAAATATGGAATATGACTAGGAAGCCAGAAAACATCATTCTTTGTTGTCGTTATGACTTATGGCTAAGGACTTTGTGGCTTAAAGACTGGTTTATACCTCCGAATCTTTCAGGGCTCGAACAGTTAAAGGACTGGGTACCTCTAGACGCAGACAGTGACGAAACACCAAGAATACGCCCCGCACATCCAGTGACTGCTCTGCAAGGAGCAAAAAAGAGGCGAAGAGCAGCTGTTAAGGAGTATACCTGGTATGTAGGAGATAGAGTTGATGCATGGATCGACTACCGGTAAGTTCAAATCTCTTTTTATCACATTAAGTCGCCGATTCTCTTTCCTAATGATTGTGAGTTCAAGTCTTCTCCTTCAGTCCTTGACAATGAATGTTTTGTTGGGATGTATGTGTGTTGGTAATATATATGCATCAGAACAATTTCTTGATTTATGACATCCTTTTGGTTAAATTATTTCCTGCATTTTAAGATGGTAAATGCTAATTGCTAAGTTGGAGAAGGATAGAGGGGCGAGCCCATAATCCTCAAGTTTTGAAGGATGCGAATGGCCCAACGGATCGGCTCCAGTCTGATTTCTGTGTCATAATAAAAGCAAAACAATTGATAATAGTTTTTGACTTGTGGCATTATAAGAATTGTTCATCAGCTTTTGAATGTCTAGAGGTCTGATTCTCCTTTGCGCTTTATTACATGTGCCCAATATGGCAATTCATGTTAAGCTAATAAATTTACATTGTTGAACAAGCACTTTTCTTGATAGAATTTGTAATGTAGTTCACACTGTGCTTCCAAAAGAAATAAATATACATACGAAATTTTATTATTTTTGATCTTATTCTCAAGTTCAGAAAGCAACCAGTGCTCCAGTCTAGTGGTAGGATCGCAAAGCGTGATGTTTGGGTTAGGCACACTTTGCAGGTTCAAATCCTGCCACAGACAAAATCCTGGTACTTACGTGGAGAAGGATGGAGGGCCGAGCCCCACTATCCATAAAGTTACGGACCTAGCCTGTGGGAATTTCTCAGTTTTAGAAAAATGGAAGTAATTTATCATAAAATCCTGTTTTTTTATCTCAGTAATTCGGACTTTGTCAGGCCACAGTTGGCCTGAGGAGATATATTCTTGTTTTTTCTTCTAGCTTTCACCGACCCCAACCTTTTTGGGACCGAGGGTTAGTTGTTGCTTTTGTTGTTTTCTTTTTTGTTTTGTAGTTTATTATCTTTTCTCAATATGAATTTCATTTTTCCAACATCTCGGTTTCTTATATCCCATGTCTTAGCTGGCGAGAGGGGGTCATTGCTGAGAAGAACAAAAGGGATGAGACTACATTTAGTGTCAACTTTCCAGGTATTTTAGTGTTTGAGACTTAATATTTTTGTACCATTCTGTGTGGTTGATTAACATGTAAAATTTTCTTGCGTCATTTCTTCAGCTTATGGAGATACTGCAGTTGTCAGAGCATGGCATCTCCGACCAACTCTTGTATGGAAAGATGGGGAGTGGGTGGAGTGGTCCAGGTCAAGACATGACTTCTTGTCCCAGGTCTGCATGTATACATACCTTCTAGTCTTCTCTTTTTATCAAATCTTCAAGAATTTGATTTATTCAGCTTTAGTTTTTTATCTATGGTTAGTGTGCTGTGCCTTAGTTGTGACCTGGTTGTTTATTACCTAAATAGTACCTAGTTGTTAATCTACAGTCAGGGTGCTGTGCCTTATTTTGGATCCAATTTTTTATTACATAATAGGGCGATACACCTAAGGAGAAGCGAATTAAGCTGGGAAATCCTGCTAGTGAGGAAGCAGGAAATGACAGTCTCTCAGAGAAAATGGTCCCGTTGGTGCCAGTGACAAATGAACCAGCAGCATTGCTTCCTTTGTCTGTCAATGAAAAAACATTTAATATTGGGAGTAACAAAAATGACAATAAGCCCAACACACTTCGAACAATGAGGTCTGGTTTGCAGAAAGAGGGATCAAAAGTTTTTGGTGTTCCTAAGCCAGGAAAGAAAAGGAAGTTTATGGAAGTAAGCAAGCATTACGTTTCAGACAGGGCAACTAAGAGTGATACTGCACATGGTTCAGCTAAGTTCACAAAATATTTGATGCCTCGAGCAACAGGAGCTGGTGGATGGAAAAACAGTTCTAGAATTGACCCGAAGGAGAAACATGTGACTGAAGCTCGTCAGAAGCCTCCTAAACCCAATAAGCTTCCTAGTTCAAATAGAAATTTGAAGGACAATAGTATTACTTCCGCTGGAGATGCTAGCGGAGCGGTAGGTGATGCAGTCAAGGATAATAAGAGTGAAGCACAACAGCCTAATGTGGTCAGTTCTGTGGCAAATGCTGAAGGCGGAGCTGAAGGTCCCATGAAATTTTCTTCAGAAGCTCTCCCTGCCAGCATCGCCAAGAAAGCTTCAACATCATCTTACAGAGGTGAGAGCATGAAGAAGAAGACCCCTGTATCTAGTATGAAGTCAAGTAACGTTGAAGTGAAGGACAAATATCAACATGAAGCTAGTGAACCCCGGAGATCAAACCGAAGGATTCAACCAACATCAAGGGTAAGTCTTCTCTTTGATTTAAGTATACTCAACTTCTGTGAGGATAGACTCTTTCTTTTATCAGCAAAAGACAAGTTTATTGATTTCCAGCAACTAGTGAACTGCCTCTCTACCTAACATTGTTCCTCAAGTTATCTGGCGGTCTGTCTGGCTTGAAAGAAACAGTAGAATTTTTCAAGGCAAAAGAAGAAATTTACAGTGCCTTAAACTTAATTGCATTTTGTTGATCGCTTTTTGGTGCAAACGGGTTTTGGTACCAGATGTAGATGATATTTAGACGCAATTGCTGATTTGCACAACCTGTAATTATGCCTATTGCACTGGCTTAGTGCAAATATTTATATAATATATTATTTACCCATCAAAAAAAAAAAAGTGAACTGCCTCTCTACCTTCATTAGGTAGGTGTAATGTCTGCGTATGCGTTATCCTCCACAGACCCCACTATCCCAATATCCCACTGGCTTCTTGTTGTTAAAGTGAATTGCCGGGATACACTCTGCTAAAAAGTTTTGATCATGGCTAATAACATTAGCTTAAGCCATATTGCACACAAAAAAAAAAGGTGGTTTATCTGTACATCATTGTAGTTGCAGAGTCTGTTTTGCTCTAAAAATTTGTTGCGTTTCTGTCCTTAAATGGAGAACAGACGTTCTTTGAGCATTTTTAGGGTTAGTTTTTATGCAATATTGAGAGTGCTTTAGTAAGCACGTTGCTAACAATTAGTGCAGTCTAGATTAACTAATATGTTAAGTGAGTATATTTGAGAACATTAGTTAAGCTAGCAAAGGTTCCACTATCCTAAGATTAGGTGTCAAATGATTGGAGGGCGTTGAAGCAGTAGGATTTTATTTGTCTTGACCAATGAAAAGACATCATTAGAACATAGAAACACCTGCATATGTCCTGATTTACTTTGTAAGCTGGGGCCTGGGAGAAGAAACAATCTTTCATTTCATCTGGCCGTTTTAAAGTGTGCTATTGGTATGCTCTTTGGAAGAGAATGTTGGGAACTTATATTGTGCCATCAGTAACCTGGCCTCCAGCATTACAGTGCCATCCTTGCCCCCTATTTTGGCTACCAAGTGAGATCGAATTCAGCCCTTTTTAAATGTCATTTCCATTACCAATTGGAAGAAATCACCCTCCGGATCTTCATGGCTGCCATTTATGTTTTGTTTAAAGTTGGCTTATTTCATTAATTAATGGTACTCAGGTAAGCCTACATACAGAAGGTTAAGGTAATTGCTGGTTAGGAGCAAAAAAGTTAAATTGGTGTTTGATTTGTTACGTGCAGTTATTGGAGGGACTACAAAGCTCACTGATCATCTCTAAATTTCCATCTATTTCACATGATAAAGGTAACAGAAGCCGCAGCAGGGGTGCATCAAGGTAAGTTTGAAATACCTCCCATTTGAAAAAGAAAATGCAGTAAAAAAGATTCACGTGTCTAGAGTTCTTTCACTGATCTTTTCCTGCTTTAGTATGTTAGCCAAACTATCGGAAAGCAGGATTTGGGTTGTAAAATTGCTCTTTTTTCCCGCAGGTAATATTGAAGGTGGAAAAGCGCTTATATATGTGTGCTCAGCCCAGATTATCTAATGTAGCTATTAGGATGGCCTAGCTTTTAATGTTTTTCCTGTACATTTAATATAGAGATGAAAATTGGGATGGGAAGTTCTCACTTTCGGGCTGTAAAATTTAGGCAGTAGATGTTCATAATGATTTAGTCCTTTCCAGAATTTGCGGAGGACTGTTCTAGCCGGAATAGGTTGTAAATGGGACTTCTTCATGTTGGTGGTTAAAAAAATTGCAAGAATTATTTTGGAATGATCCATCTTCAAATATTTGCAGTCTTCGCAGGGGTGATACTACATGCGAAGACTAGAAGGCCGATCTAATAGTTACCTTCATATATCATTGGAAAATGCCCTGGAAACAATTTTCATTTTTAATGGCTGATGTTTACTATCATTGCTCCAAACACAGCATGCAGCCTTTCCATTCTATCATTTACCTGCTCAAAACAACGCAATCATAGGTTTTCACGGCTCCTTTTAGGAGTGAACAAGTGCTCTTTGTACTAATTATTGGACTGCCTAATTATTAATTCTTTCTGGTTCAATTATCCTTTACAACTCTTGCACATCTGAAGAATCATTATTCGCTAAAAGTGGAGTCATGTGCAGGCGAGAATCAACTTTTTTCCACCTAGGTCTGGAACTAGAGATTAATAAAGGGGAACAACCTAAATACTACTCAGATTCGTTTTTGGCAGAGAATAAGTAGGGAAAACCATACTGTTTATCCACTCAAAATAATGGACAAAAAAAATATATTGTATGTTATATATACAAATTATATAAATTTTGTATACTTTTTTGGTTCCGAATTGAAATTTTATTGGCGCGGGCTAAAAGCCCGAATAAGTAAAATGCTTGAATGCAAGGCCTTATGGGCCAATTGATTATACGTAGGTGTCTAGATGAAAGTAGTTGAAATGAGAATGTTGAGATGGATGTATGAGCATATTGAGAGTGGCCTTTGTGGAGGCAAATACGTGTGAGGCGAGGTTGAGATGATTCGGACATGTTAAGAGGAGAAGCATAATTGTCCCAGTCAGGAGACGTGAGATGAGGGGTAGAGGTCCAAAGAAGTCTTGGGGAGAGGTGATCTGGCAGAACATGACGCAACTTAAGCTAATCGAGGACATAACCCTAGATAGAAGAGTGTGGAGGTTGAGCATTAGGATAGAAGGTTAGTAGGTAGTCATGTGTTTCCCTTTGTCTTGTCTAGTTTGATAGTATTAGTGTTAGTAGATACCTTTTTTTCCTTAGTTTGCTATATTCACGTCTTGTTCAGTTATTACTTGCCATCAGTAGCTCCGTAGTACTTCGTTCATATTCTCGTTTGTTGCCTTGGATTTAGTTTTCTAAATATAATGTCTTGTTATTACTTGTTATCGGCACCTCTTTCATATTCTCTATTGCGATCTTTGATTTATTTTTCTTGTTATTTATCTTGCTATTACTTGCTATAAGGACTTCTTTCATCTTCTTTAGCCAAAAGTATATCGAATATAGTCCCTTTGTCCTTCCAGGGTAGGGGTAAGGCTGTATACATCCTACCCTCCTCAGACCGCACTTGTAGGATTATATTGTATTGTTGTTGTTATTTTTTTTTTTTTTTTGGTTGGAAATGTTGTTGTTGTTGATTATATGTAAGAGATTATAGTCGATAAGCTAATTCCTCTAGATGTTTATTTGCCAGGTTGCCCACCTAAACCGGAAGCGGTTATAGATGCTATAATGAAACTTCGTAAGAAAATATCTCGAGAACTCTATGAAGATCGAATTAGGTCTCAACGAGCGAATCGATGTTTTACTACCAACCACAAGTTACATGTTCAACACATTCTTCATATGGAAAATTATGATCAAAGATGTGACGACCCAAAGGGTCATCACTTATTTAATTAATCATTTCGAGCTTCTGAGGCCTTAAAAACCTCATTCTAGGTTGCCTCGATTTACGTGCACGATCCGAGCGTGTAGCCGGAAAGATTTTTTGATAGAAAATATGAATTCTATGAGAAATTTGGATAAAAATGATATTAATATTGATATGGTTGACTTCGGTCAACGTTTTTGGTAAACGGATCCGGACCCGAGATTTGATGGTCCCGAGAGGTCCGTAGGAAAATATGGGACTTGGACATGCGTCCGGAGTCGAATTCTGAGGCCTAGAGCCCAAGTTATGAATTTTTATGTGAAATTGTTTTTGATGCAATTATTAAAGGAAATAAATTAATTGACCTTGGTATCAGGCTCGTATTTTGGTTCCGACGCCCGTACAAGTCTTAAATATTATATATGTGATTTCTGTAAAGTTTGGTGACATTTGGATGTCGTTTGAGATGTTTTGGACCTTGAGTCCCAAGTTTGAAAGTTTTGAAAAACTAAAGGTATGAAAATCATGCATTTGAGGCTTGATTTGATGAAAACGAAGTGATATTGGCGATATGATCGCACGAACAAGTCCATAATGTGTTTTTGAGGTTGTGTACATGTTTGGTTTGGAGCCGGGGGGCTCGGGTAAAGATTTGATAGGCCGTTGGATGAAACTCTGAATTTTTGAACTGCTGGTTTTTCACCCAGCTGTTGGCTTCGCAATTGCGAAGCTTTCTCGCAATTGCGAAGGGGGACAAGCTCGCAAATGCGAACCTTCATCGCAAATGCGAAGCCCCCTTTGGCCCAGCCTTGTTCGCAAATGCGAACAATTATTCGCATTTGCGAAGGTCCCCAGTGCCAGCCTATGTTCGCAAATGCGAACAAAAGTTCGCAAATGCGAACATTCCCCAACACTGCCTTGGTTCGCAAATGCGAACCATTGTTCGCAAATGCGAACACTGCCTATACAGCATGTGTTCGCAAATGCGAACATTAGTTCGCAAATGCGAACTGTTCGCAAATGCGAAGAAAAGTTCGCAAATGCGAACTTCCCACCCTTAGCTTATTTTTCAAACTCCAGAAATTGGTCGGGGTTCGCAATTGCGAACCCATGTTCGCAAATGCGAACACGGAGACCTGAAAAACACGAATTTCAGTCATTTCTTTACATTTTACAAAACCAAAACACCCATTTGCGATTCTTCAAGGATTTCTTCTTCATCAAAACGATTGTAAGTCACTTTCTACTTAATTCTTTCAATTCCTAACATCATTAAACATGTTTTTCATAAGAAATCAAAGATTTTCATGGTAAAATTCTTGTTTTTGTTAGAAAATAGGGTTTTTCATAAATTGGGGAATTGGACCTCGAATTGAGGTCCGATTTTGAAACAAATCATATATATGAACTCGTGGGGGAATGGGTAACCGGATTTTGGTCATAACCCCGAATTCCGACCATGTGGGCCCGGGGTTGAAATTCACTATTCATGGCAGAATGTTGTAAAAGTTGTATTTGGTCTTAAGAATTAGTTTGTTGAGTAAAATTGATGATATTAAATCAATTGTGTATAGATACGGTTGGATTGGAGCCAAATTGAAAGAAAAGACATTTCCACGGAGTGAATTGCTCATAAGCATTCGAGGTAAGTGTTTGTTCTATCCTAGCTCGAGGGAATAGGATTATGTGTTATGTGTCATGTGATCGAGTGCGGTGTATGGGCTATGGTGACGAGCATCCATACACTGGCGTCTAGTATGACCGCGAGTCATTGAAAAATGATATTTTGAGATATATTACAGGTGAATCGTTATTGTTCTCCCTTGTTGGGACTTGTTGTGAAGAAAATTATTGATTGCCCTTGATGGGACGATTTATGAATTGTTGTTTCTTTCTCTGCCCTTAACTGTGATTGTTATTTGGGTGAGGAAGAGTGATAATGCACGAAGGGTGATGCCGTGCCATGTTCATTTATTTATGCACGAAGGTTAATGCCGTGCCATGTTTATTTATTGATTATGCACGAAGGATCATGCCGTGCCTTGTTATTGAACCATGTACGAAGGATCATGCCGTACTCTGGATGTGAGGATGAGAGTAAAAGCACGAAGGGTGATGCCGTGTACTTTGTTTGTTTATTTGGGTGAGGAAGAGTGATAAAAGCACGAAGGGTGATGCAGTGTACTTTATTTGTTTATTTGGTGAGGATGAGAGTAAAAGCACGAAGGGTGATGCCGTGCAATTGCTTGCTATTTCTTGAAGTGATATAATTCGTGTTTACATTATACTTTGTTTTCTTTGTGAAATTATTAACTGTGGTTAATTGTTGAATTCTTTAAGATATTCCTTATTGTGTTATTATTTGATTATTTCTTGTTATTTTGTGGTACACATATATATATTGAATTGCACAGGTTTATGTGAGTGTCTGGTCCTAGGCTTGTCACTACTTCGCCGGGATAGGCCAGGCACTTACCAGCACATGGGGTCGGTTGTGCTGATGCTTACACTTCCGAGCGTTTTTGCACGAGGTCCGAGTTACGATCGGGAGCAGCGACGCGAGTAAATAGATTGCGTGGGAGTTGATCACATTTGAGGCCGAGGTAGCTTGCAGACGTCCGCAGGCCCGGCGTCTCTTTCTTTATTTATGTTAATAGCTGTAGTCTCATTGTTCCGAGACAAACAGAATTATGTTATATTTCCTTCAGACTTTTATGTGTAGTATTCCATAGTAGTTTGTGAGTTGGTGACTCCAAGTCTTGGGTAGAGGATTTCAGTATGATTTTTACCGTGTGATTTATTATTTCCATTTCGATAAAGTATTCCGCATTTATTTAATTAAAATTGTGTTAAAAACAGGATAGTACGAATACGGTGGCTTGCCTAGCTACCACGAGTAGGCGCCATCACGATCCCGATATTGGGGGAAAATCCGGGTCGTGACAAAAGAGTTCTTTATCAACCGCCATCTACTTCAGAGATCCCTATAAAAATCTTTTTCAAATATAAAAATTCAGTATCTTCCCCCGAATTAGTGAATTAGACAGGTTTACTTTGTCCAGAATAAAATGTGGCGGGTCAATTTTTCAGAAATTTCATCGTAAATGTATAATACTTATATAAATAAAAATGCGGGAGAGATAAAAAAGAAACAGGGTCGTTGGTCTGCTTGGCTAATCAAGCATGGGCTAATTCATATAGAGACTTCACAAATAAAGCCCGAGGATTGGTATTCCATTGCTGTCATTTTTTATGTATATGGGTATAACTATCTCCGCTCTCGATGTGCTTATGATGTAGTGTTTGGCGGGCTGTTAGCTAGTGTGTATCATATTACGAGAATGGAGGATGGTGAAAGTACAAAAATGGGTGATAAGTTAGTAATTTAGCTAATTTTTCAAGTGTTTTGATAGAGTTTTATGCCCCGTTTGTTGGAATTAATTGATTAGTCATGCTTTAAATGATGAAGTTTTAAGGGGTGAAGTGATTGAAGAGCCTAATGTAAAAGAAAAGCATAAAAAACATGCATGAGAATGGTGAATGGAAGCTTAAAGCGCTAAAAAGATGAAAATAAGGAAAAGTGGAAGATAGCTAAGCAACTGAGGCATTGGAAGCTGAAGATTTTAGAGTGTTCTAGAATTAGCTATGCTGCCCTGCGTAGCTACGCTCTCTACCTACGACAAAATGAAGACCTAAAACATTACTTTCCCCGTTCCAATTTATATGAACATGTTTGATTGGATACGGAGTTTAAAAAAAATAAAGATTTTTGGAATTTATGGTCCTAAACAAGTTGAAAGGGGGTCCAAAGTATTTTTGTGGTTATAAAAGCTTCTTATTAAGGGTAGAATTGTAAGTTTAAACTAAATTATTTCTAAATTTAAAAAAGAATCATTCTTTTTAGAACAGAGTAAAAAAAAATATATTCACGTAAACTGGAAAAAAAAAAGTACAAGAGAGAGTTGTTGGGCGTAGCTATGCACCACTACGCTGGCATCCGAAGGGCAATTTTATCTACTCTTGGGACTTAGTATAAATAGTTATTTAAAGTCATTCTAGGGTATCATTTTGGCAAGGAGACTTGTGTAGCAGCTTTTGGGATTTCCTCCTTGGGATTTAGGGTGACTTCCCCATTGTTCTACACAATCTTTTTTTTCTCTTTAGCTATTGTGCTTAGACTTTCATCTGTTTTTGTATTTTCTTTTCTTAATATGTCTAGCTAAATTTATTGTCCTAAATTGGGAGCCCTAAGTGTGGTTATATTTTTGGGTTATTAATATAAATTCGACATTTAATTAAGCTTTGTGTTATCTAATTAGTCCATGCTTTATTGATTAATTTTGTGGTTGCAAACACTAAATTCATGCCTATTTTGCTTGTTCTAGCTTGGAAGAGTAGAACTTAACTCAGATACAAAGTAATAGCAAGGAATTAAGTGAATTAACCATTTGATTAATTAAATCTAGCTGGAAATAGTGTGATTTTTACTTGGGCTAATCAATTGCTTATCATTGAGCCTTAGTTATATTGGAAGAGCAATTTGGGGTAGAAATCTCTCGAAGTGTTGGTAGACATTAAGTTGGTAGAAGTGAAATTGAAGTCATAACACATGCTTAATTAACTAGAATTAGACATTTGTATACCCAAAAGCATAGCCTACATGAAAGAAAAGCAATCCTAGTGCATTTCTCTTATTTGTTACAACTACATCTTATATGCACTCTACATGTTTGACAGAATTCCTAAGTTAAATAGTAACTTTAGAATTAATTGAACAACCACGTTTTGTTTGAAGATTACATTAAGAACGAATCATCGAGTTTGCACGCATTTGGACAATCTAACACGCCTACTCCTCGTGGGATTCAACCCCAACCTTTGTTGGATTTATTATTGCTAACAACTGTGCTACGCTTCCTTTGGAGGTGTAGGATCCGACGTCAACAATAAAGGCAAGGCAGAATGTGAGGAAGCTCCGTGGCCTGCTTTTGATTAACCAAACTGTCCTAATTGGATACATATCAAACAAACGAAACATAGTGAAAAAGCTGCAGAATATATATCTTCAACCAGGCAACATAAGGCCTCACTCTCCCTACAGTCCTATCTTACAGAACATATATGAACAATTAGCAGATCACCAGAAGTTACACGATTTGCTATACAAAAGCAGCAAGATCGAAAAAATTGAGCATTGAAGATGCTACCGAGCACTGAGACTCCAGCTTCCTGAAGTCATACCAAGTAAAAAATCGCAGCATGTTGGAGACGACAAGATAACCATAACAATACTAGCAAAACTGATAACCTAATCGCGATATTTATTTAGTCAGATAAAGGATTATCAGGGTCAATCTCTTCTATTAGAGATCCATGCCCTTCCCTCAATCTCCCTTTTCTAAATTTCTGTAAGCTCTTCTCATCCACGTTACTGCTATTGGATACGTACCTATATCTTGACTCCACGACAGTTGGATTCCTTCTCGAAAACTGATCCTTGTTCTCTTTGCTTAATACATTAGAATAATTGTATGGTTTCTTACAGATACACGACGATGGAAATTCATGGAACTCTCCACGGCCTGGTCTCATTTCCTCTGGATCTCCCATGAAACCTCTTTGGCATGATTTGACTTTTCTAGAGAATGTGGTCCAATCCATCTTATCCCGTGCCATGAACAAAGCACTGAGCCTTTTGGCATTTGGTCTGATCGTCCTCTTATGCCCCATGTATCTCCTTTGATATGAACAACAAAACAATGTTATCAAAACCACAGTAATCCCTACCATGCTACGTTGCGAATGAACAGATCAATAAAAATAAAAATCGTAAAAAAGGACATTAATCCCCCTACCTTCTACCAGCGAGGATCTTTGCCATGTTCCCATTGTTGTTGGTGACAAAGACATCACTTTCATCACATACAATGTAGTCAATTGCAGCAAGTCGAGAAGAGTAGGGGAGAAATGGTTGAAGTTCTTCACTGGCAAGCATCTCTTTGGTATAAAAGTTAGGAAAAAGCTCCCTTAAAGGCTGCAGAGTCTTCTCTCCACCATATATTTCACCAGATGCAACATAAAGGTACGTGTCATTTTTGAAGCCAAGAGCCCGCAGCATAAGCCCGACTTCATGAGGTGTTAGTGGGCATTTCCCTCGTGTTCTCTCTTCATCAGGGCTCAACTCCTGAACCAACAAAATGTACAGAAATTTTTATTAGAGTTTCTGCTGCTTTAGTATATCACCAAACCTAAACTAAAAGAAATAGCATTTCAAAATCCTAAACTCCCAAAGCAGAGACAGTGCTTGAGAAGAATAATGAAGCGGCAGCTCTACAAATCCTAGATAGACACCCTAATATGCAATGGACACCTGATAGCGCAGAAGTGATATCACCTAAATTGGTGTGTAATAAGGGGCAGAAGCGCAATTCTTTAGTGATAGAGATCTTACAGGTAACGTAGCCCATCGTTTTCTTATCTCACCCAATTCATATCTTTCCTTGTCACCCCCACCATAGTAGCAGCCAGAGAATGCCAACATATCAGGTTCAAACCTAAAACAAATGATCAAGCACAACAAAGATGAACAGCTAGTAGAAATCATAAAGTCAAAGGGGATCAATATTGATGGAACATAAGTATCAATCAAATGGCATTAATAAGATTCTACAGCTTCATCTGTCTAAGTTGAAAGCTTATGCCACAATTTTCTACAAATTTCTAAGCAGTTAGTGAATGCAGATACTCAAGTACGAGCAAGAATGAAGGTCAAAATACAGGTCCCTTCTTACCAAAAGAGAACATGGTTTCATAGCCTGTTCTAGTTCATTTTATCTTTTTCTAGATAAGCGACTTTTCTGTTATCTTCATTATTATGCAACTGAGAGAGAACTACTAAGTCCGAACCACTAAATTGAAAACTAGATCCCTCCCTATACCACAGCAAAGTTGAGCAGAAGTGTGTGTGAATAACTCCATTAAAAACTAAATATATACATGTCAAACATGATCATGCTAAACTGAACAGGCCTAAACAGTAGCAACTTCAGTTCCTAGTTTTACTTTCACTAGAGTTGCTTTCTTAAATTGCAAGGAAAAAATTTAAGCCTGGAGAATCAGAAGGTTTAACTGTTTAATGCACTAAGTCAAACTAACCTCAAGTGAACTGCAATGAAACGTTTTGCCATCTTTTGCATACGCAACACAACTTTCTGACCAAGATTTCTTATGGGTTTCGTGAATCTTAAGGCATGATAATTCACACGGCAACGTAATCTTTGTAGCTCTTCATCAAGGTCATTAGCAAGTCGATAATCAAACTTTGTCAACTGAAGAACCTGCATACAATTCGGAGCACAAACACCAATAATATTAACATTATCATGCAATTTCCAGAATATTGTTTTTACTATAATAAGACTTGACCAGCTTAGGTGAACTGTGATGTTGATGAACAAGAAAAAAAAACTCAATTTAAAGAACATATTAAAATAGTAGGCATACCTAGTTTGTTATCTAATTGGCTAGGTAGACAACCTTCCAAGAATGATACTTTTTAGGAAAGCAGGGATAGATATGACTAACTCACTTTAAAGAAAAATTGATCAACTGCTAAAAATATCTGTTAAATTAATTAATGCAGAAATTACAATCATCGTAGCAGTCAGTTTGGTTAAACGGATACATGACAACCCTGGGATAAATGTGGGATTATTTTATCCCGCATTTAGTAGAACTTTTGATTCTGGTATAAGCAATCCCAGATGGTTCATACCACAATTATGGTTTTATTTTTATGCCACTCTATGTGGAATAACAATCCCGGGATTATTAATCCTAGGATAAACCAACAAAATGACACATTTGCCCTTCTCCAAAGTTCTTTTCTCTAAGTCCTTTAAGAAAGCTAAAGTTAAAACTGAAAATAAAAGTTATCTAGTGTAAAACCAAACACATGTTTTATATTTTACCCGTATATTACATTCTTTTGTCCAATGAATCAAACATCTACGGACAAAAGTATATCCACTAAATAATACAGTCAATATTTTTTTGGATTGTGAATATTTAATCCAGTCAAAATTACCCCTGCATTATAATCCCCATATTATAATCACAATATAACTTGTTCACAGACCAAACAACTCCTTAGTAGCTCAATTTATTACTCTTTTTTTCTATAATAGTGGTGTACAGGCCAGCTCGCGCACACCTCGACTAACTCTACTTCCCCATTTACCGAGCAATATGATTTATTATCTTCCAAGCACACAATTATAGACAGAGATCTACCACACATGTCATGATCAAGTTAACAAAATGAGTTTAACAAAAGCCTTAACGCTGAATAGATATTTATGAAACAAAAGACAATGAATAGCCAGAGTATCTGACCAAGCCATTAATTTACCTTTTATAAATTCCAACCCTGCTATTATACGGCTAGGCCCAAACAGAAATGCAAAAATGATAAATTTTTTGCAAAAGAACTGACTGACTTGCAAACAAGTTTATCCATGTCTGAAATTGAGAATGGTTAGGTCAGACAATGGCCTAAGCTAATATCAGGAAAACAGAGAGAGATTTAGATCTAATTCAAAGTGCATATTTGGCTCTTGCAACTCGACATAGTGCTCACTTAATAGGAGGTCAGGAAGCAAATAACACAAATTTTCCTAAAGTGCATTACTATTTCTTGGAATCATCAGCTCTAACAAGAAAAGAACAGCTAGCTTAGTACATGATTTTGTGTTTTCACTTACCCGTCTTCTTAAGAGTATAGGCAATACTTGCTCCAAATAATATTCAGGCTCCGACTTTCTAGGAACTCGCATGGTATATGGGGGTTTTTCCATTGACGTCATGACCTTCTCTGGAACCCTTTTAACAATCGTGACATCTTTTGCAAGGTAAGAGATGAACCAACCAACATCAAAAATGTTGACAAAATCACTGCAAGTAAACAAGCCTCAGTAAGAAAAAATCACAAACTTGCTTAATATACCATGACGTAAAGAAATACACATGCTCTACCAATAGACCAAAAGAAGCAGACAAACCTGTCATCCTTCCAAAATGAATGATGATCCAATTCAGGTACAACTAAGGTGGCATTGAGTATCCGTGCAACAACTACAGCATCAGTTATCTGATAAGCAATATATACATTTCAAATCTCATATTATTCAGGTGTGGAATTAAAATGATTAAAATAAGAATATCACAGAGGCCCAAAGATAAGTGAATGAATAAATGTAAAGTCAAAAGTAAAATATACTTACACCAGTTCTTTGCTGGTTGAGACCTCCACTAGTTGCAATAAGCAGATATCCATTTGAAGATCGCTCATGCACAGCAGCTACATTTAATTTTGGAAACATTATAGCATCAAATCAGGTTCATGTTTAAACCAACGAGTTAACTCAAGCCAATAACAAAAGGAACATAATTGATATTTTACATAGCTTTAGGCTACTGGAGAAAAACACTATGTACCTTATAAATATGCAAGGATACCATGTAAAAGCACTAATAAACTTACAAGCAAAATGAGGGCCTCTCTCACTGCATCCGTAGTAAGAACTTGAATACCTTGATTTCCAAATGTCAATTTGTGCACGATGACCTCCATCCTGAAACATGTCATAGAACCAAAATGTGATGCTTAAATATACCAAGACATGCATCGCAATAACTTATCCTTCACTGTCATGCATGCTAGTGTCATAGCCACACATTTGCTTTTCCAATTAAATTTTGGGTCAGATTACCGGTTATGGCAAACTTCTGCGGTATTTTTTATCTACAACAACATACCCAGTATTATCCCGCACTATGGGGTCTGGGGAGGTAGTGTGTTGCAGACCTTACGCCTACCTTGTGAGGATAGAGAGGCTGCAGTATTTTCTATCTAAAAGAAGAAAATCTTTCGATAACTCATCTACAAATATCTAGCACAAGAAATGAAAATTTCTCTCTTTAATATCTATGAGAGTTCATTTCCACATGAAGACACATCCCATCTAATTCTTCTACTACAACTATATGCCTCAATCCCAAGCTAACTAAAGGGGCTAGAATCCTCAATATGCATTCTGTAGCATTTGGACCACTCTGTTCGATACTAAATAATTTAACTGTTAATGCTAATTAGTGGGTCTTCGAGGGAAAAAATAAAAGACAAATTAGGAGAGCGTTCTAACGCTAGTAGTTTCCTACCAACATACAAATCTCTAAAAACGAAAAAAAAAGGGGGGTAATAAAGCATTTTAAGTGTAATGGCATTTTCTTTTATTAAGTACTGCAAATCTAACAGCATTACTCAGACTTAATCCTAACTTGCAGGTGTCCCCTAGCAGATCTTTTTTTCTCCATTGTGTTATTTTCTTCAATGAGTCTGCGTGTATTTCTAAGAGATAATAGGTCAACTAGCACCTAAGGATGTTGGATAGCGGCCAATAAAGTGCAAGGAGACTCATGAGGTCGCAGGTTCAAATTCCAACTGGGGCAAAAAAGAAAACACTGTGATTTCTTCCCATCTAACTAAAGCCTTGGTGGACAGAGTCACTCGGTGTCTTTGCTGGTGGGAGGTAGAATGTATACGGTGGAATAACCGAGGTGTGCCCAAGATAACTGGACACCACCATTACAAAATAAATAAATCAATAAATAGTAGGCCAACTTGTGCAGGGTTTCTCAAATGATAGAAGAGCTCCCACCTCCCTTAACAAGAACACTAAGACATACATTGAAAGAGGCCAGACATCAGCAGTTATTGTCCACATTCTAGCTATATGTGGGAATAAGGGTTAAAAAAAGATCAAAAGTTTGAAGACTGCATTATCAAATACATAGCTCATTTAGCTAAATGGAACATTCCCCATTTCCTCAATGTTTTTTCCATTTTTTCACAGACCCTTTTTCTCAAAAATTACAATGAAGCATAAAATTGCCCCAACAAACAAAAGGGTGAAAATCTAACATTTTTGTTACATTACCAGCTTATAAAACCAAGCCCGTTTGACGAGTCGCTGAGAGTACCATTCAAGATTAGATGCCACGTGTCCAGTGAAGAGTGAAATCAACCCCAAAGCAAAAAGCATAAACCCGCAAATAGCTGTCCATGAGATCGGCCGACGCGACGGCGCCGCCGTCCCCAACGACTGCCCCGACGGCCAAATCTTGAAAATGACACTATATCTCCACACTTTGGCCACCCCCATTTGTAAAGATACTAACTTTCGATCTTCTATTACCCTTTTTTCTCATATTATTACCATTACCATCAATAAATCATAAAAAAACTAATAAAATGATGTAACTAAAATTACACTTCACTGTGCTGTCTCAATAAATGAACTTTATTTCAGAAAACCCTAATTGGGTTTTCACTGTAGAGGTGGGGTTTCAACACAAATGACAAATCTGTGTTAACAAAACTGTGTAAGCTTTTTTCAAAGAGGTGGAGTGAGAATACGCTCTGTGTATTCTTTTTTTATTTTTGATTTTCCCAAGAAAAATAAAAGAGAATATTAGTTTTATTAAATTAAAATGGGAATGAAAGGAAAGGGTGTGTAATAACAAAAGTGCATAAAAGCCATAAATGGAGGTGAATGAATGCTTAAGAAAGTAAGCTTAGGCTTCGCTTATATTTTTCCCCCCGTTTATGAGGAATGATGATATGAGATGACGGTAACAGTAACTAACTAACGGCGTTAAGATTTGTGGGAATTGGAAACTGAAACTCTGCTGCTTTCTTTCTTTTGTCTCTTATTCGGTGCCGTACCTAATTTGGGACTCAATTAATTCGTTGTAGAAAAATCTCATTTTGGGTAAAACGCTGTTCTGGTTCTCTTCTGTCCCGTTCCTTCAATCAAAGAAGAATCCATGCCCAGGGCTAGTGCCAGCGCATAGTCAGAGTCTTCCCTGCGTGCCTAACATCCACTCCTTCTAGTCGAGTGCCTTGCGGCGCCTTTAACGATGAGAGAAGGCGATACCGAAGAGAATAACTCAAGGGCACTGGCTACTCCATCAACTCAATTTCGTTGCGTAAGTGAGGATGCCAGTCATCATAGTCTGAACTTTAAATCTTTCGTAGGCTCATCAGCTCAAATCATAAATATTTAATTAAAAATAGATGAATATTTACTATTTCATCACAATTTTAGTAATGAAACTTTGCTTTTATGAATGCCCATTTAGCTATGTGTCAATGTTTTAATTCATCCGATTATTTATAGAATTTATACCATACAAATTTTTCGATTAATCTTTATGTATTATTAAATTAGATTTTTCAAAATCGTCAATTATATTGGTTTTTCTTGGTATTGGCATGGTCCAATTACTTTTTGATATTTTTAAATTTTTTTATATAAAAGTCATAAGTAGAAGTAGAATGCAATAATACTATTTTTATATGACTTAGCAAAATTGTCTAGACATTTTTACTCTTTAAGGGCGAAAAATTTTAAAAATATGAAAGGCAAAGTGTAGGTCCATCAACTATTCTACACCAGCATAAAAGAACCTAAGCAAAAACAACAATATACATATAAATCACACAGCGTACAGAAATTAATCAAGTTGGGGCTCAAGAATAAAGTATATAGAAGATTAATATACAAAAAGATAAATATAAATCATACAAAAGAAAATATATTCGATACAGATAAGTTGCAATTTACTAATCATAATCACTTGAATTCTTCTAGTGAATATGCTAGAAATAATTTATTTCAATAGAAGTAACATAATAGGTTTGGGAATTAGTGTTTTGAGTTGAATTAATGTTGGCTTGTAATCGTTTTCATAATTACAAGGCCAAAGGAAAATTTTAATTATTTATTATTTTTCATGTTAATATATAAATTTATTTTTCATATGTAAATTTATTCAGTAAGGTTCAATATTTTTTTGATTTACTTTTATAAAATAAAAAATTTACCCTAATTATCGATATATTATAAATTTATAACCCCAAAAATTAATTTAGTACGATACGATTTGATTGGTTTAGTCGATTTTTTAATATTTATTGACCCTCTAGATTTAGATTATGCAAGTGGAAAGGGGTTTGATATTGAGCATAGGAGGGATTAATAGAAAAAAAAAATGGGATGGGAAAGTAGAACTGAAAATTAACTTCTTGAACTGCTTTCTCTAGTTCCAAAGATAACAACCACTAAACTGCAATTTAAGCCCTTAAAAGTCTATAATACAGTTTAAGCCATGATACTGGGAAAAATATGATGCATGCTTTGAGTTTAAATGGTCTCAAGATCACAGTTTTTTAATATCGGGTTGAAATACTAGTTAATTTACGTATACCTCAACTGATTCGTTAGTTTTTTACTATTTGCCACAAGTATAGCTACCAAATCAATTTATATAGTAACAAATATTGTTTAGACATATGACAATAAATCACTTAATTATTTTTTGCGTCTATTGCAATTTGAGCCATGATCATTGAGTCATTTTTCTGGTTAGTATTAATTGTATAGCAAGAATTATATTTTCCAGGTCGTTTTTTTTCTCATGATATTTTTTAGATCGATTGGATCAATATATTGTTGTAACCTGTGATTGTTATTAGAGTTGGATTGTTTAAACCATGTCAATTGTCTGTTAGATTTTCAGAAAAATTAATCTATTTCTAAAAGTTTAAAAGGGTTAATTTCAAAAAGATCTATCTAGATACATTACTGATGTCACATGAGTAGTTATTTTGTTATATTTATTAGTTAGATCTCTAGGTGTTTAGAGGTACTCTATAATGAAAATTTAAGTGGAAATTTCCCTTAATTATCAGTTCTTCTAAATACGCAGCAATTGAAACTTTACGTTTCGCATTCGGAATTTTATTTTGACCAATAATTTCTAACACCAAAATTCACTTGTGAAATTAGACCTCTTTTGGGTAGTTTTTCGATGAGATATTATTAATTTTAATCCACGTCAGAAATTATTAATCATGATTTTTTTATTTTTACAAGGGCTATACGGTATCATTTTTCCTTTCTTGATCAAGCTTGCACATGCTTATCACCATCTTGAGAATTTCATTAATTCTTTTTGTTGTTTTCTTTTCCGAATGAATGTTAAGAAACATGTCATTTCTTAAATAGGAACTTTTTGAGTACGAAATATATGTTTTCTTTTGTCAATATGTATTTTTTTGAACTTTAGCAATTTAAAGCACATGTGCACTATAGCATAAACACTATAAGAAATAGATCCTCTCTACATTAATAGTACTATAAATTATTGAACTTATGCAAAAATCCATGTCTCTACATGGATGGGAAAAACATTGTCATTTTTGAAATAGAAACAATTTAAGGACGAAATATATATGCGATCTTTTGTTAGTGCATCTTCTACTTTTACCTCATTTTTTATTTCAAAACGGAGATTTTCCTATTTTGGAATAACTTAGATCATCCCCAACCTTATCTTCATTCCTCATAATGGTTGCAATTTTTAAAATAGTTTAGCTTCAATCCTCCCCCACTTTTCTCTCCACGAGGATAAATAGTGCTCCCTTAAATATGGGGATATACTATTCATCTTCCTCATTACTGTTCATCATTTTTTATTATTATTTTATTATTTAATCTTTTAATTTATCTCGTTATATATACCTAATTATATTTATGTAATATATTTATAATAATAATTTTATATCTTAACTTTGGTGTATAATTTTGATAAATTAATTTTTGTGCATTTATTAATTGTAGTAGATGAAAATCAACGATTTCAAGAATTTTTAGCTCGACATAGAAGAATTAAGGACAAAGATGCTCATTTTGCACTTCGTAATGCATTAATAGATCATTTATGAGAGAATACTAGAGGTTGAAGTTTAATATTTATCTAGTATTTCAAATGAATTTTATTGTTATGTAATATGTATTTAATTAATCTTGTATCGCAATGATTTCACTTTTATTTGAATTATTAGTTAATCTATAATAATTGCTTACAAGTTATATTATTTAAAATTTTATGGAATTATTTTAATGGAAATTAAAAATTAATAAAAATAAAAGACTGAATTTGTTTAATAAAAATTACAAAAATAAAATTAAGATGAAAGATAATAATATAATAGTCATAAAAGAGAGAAAAGAATATAAAAAAATTTGAAGAAATAAATAGGGAAATAGTTGAAGTAAAGTGTTTGTTTAAACTCTAGCAAATTAAAGCATATGTACTATAGCACACAAAACTTAAGAAATAAACTAAGAGTCACTATAAATTATTGGACTTTTGCATAATCCAAGTCTCTGTATTGTTATTGGAATACTAGTAGTTATACCCGCGCAATGCGCTGTCAATATTAAAAAAAATATTAAATAAAATTATGACCCGACTTGTTTGATCCTATTAGATCGTCTTTCTTTAATAAAATACAACTGTCATCTTGTTTGTCATCAATACAATATACCAATAATAAAATCTCTATTAAATTAAAGGTACTTATATAGCTAGTGAATAACTCTTTTGTTCTGTTTTTCTTTATTATATTAAACAATATTTAGTATTCGCTTTCTTTTTCTAATATATGAGAAGATATATAATATATTATTATTGAAATATTTTCTATTTTAAAGTTTATATTGTTGTTCTTAATAATATTATCTAAATCTTAGTGAATAAGATCTATGTTAAACTAATGGGACTTAAACACGCAACACAACGTTTTCTTCCAATATCTAATACTATTACATTGTTAAGAGAAAGTTTCATTAGCATATTACGTCATTTAAAATTTTTCTCTAAAGTTTTCTTTTTCTTTATTTTTGTTTTTTTATTTTTAAATAATTTTAAAACTCCAACTTAAAACTACTCACCAATTTAATTTGATAATTTCCTATTTTTTTATTTTGTTTTTTTATATAAACATTATTTTAAAAGTCCAATTTGAAACTACTTCCCGATTTGAATGGGTAGTTTTTCTTCTCTTTTTTCGTTTTTTTGTAGTTATTTTTTTGTTTTCTATTTTTAAATAATATAAAAACTGCAACTTGAAACTACTTCTACCGAATTTGGACGGGTAGTTATTTTTTTATATATTTATATTTTTGTTTTCTTATTATAGTTAATTATAAGATAACTATTTTTATTTTAAAACTCCAACTTGAAACTACTCTCCGGTTTGAATGGGTAGTTATTTTTTATTATATATTTATATTTCATATTTTATATAGTTTTTTATTATAGTTAATTAATTATAAGATATCTATATTTATCAATATAATTAAAGTAACCAATATATATATATATATATATAAATAATTATTAAATAAATAATTATTTAATAACTAACTATGTTTATTTTTTAGATATATTTAAATTCAAAAAGAATAACCAATAACTAATTATTAATTAAGTAGCTATTTAATAACTAACTATGCCATGTGACTTTTTCTATTAAGGAGATGGCTTTTTTCTTTCATTTTAATAATATAATATAGATTTTCTTCACTTTTTCGTTTTTTATAGAGTTCTTTTTTGCTTTTTTATTTTAAAATAATTTGAAGACTGCAACTTCAAACTACGCCCACCCAATTTGAACGGGTAGTTATTTTCTTTTATATTTATATTTACTATAGTTAATTATAAGATATCTATTTTTATTTTAAAACTCCAACTTGAAACTACTCCTCGATTTGAATGGGTAGTTTTTCTTCTCTTTTTTCATTTATTTTAAAACTCCAACTTGAAACTACTTTCTCGATTTGAATGGGTAGTTATTCTTCTCTTTTTTTCGTTTTTATAGATTTTTTTTTGCCTTTTTATTTTAAAATAATGTAAAAATTCCAACTTGGAACTACTCTCACACAATTTGAATGGATTTTTTTTATTTCTTATATTTTTATTTTATATAGTTTTTTATTATAGTTAATTAATTATAAGATATTTATATTTATTAATGTAATTAAAGTAACCAAATATATATATATATATATATATATATATATATATATATATATATATGGTAGTTTTTTATTTTGTTTTTTTAGATATATTTAAATTTAAAAAAAATAACCAATAATTAATTATTAACTAAATAACTAATTTAATAATTAACTAAGCCACGTGGCTTTTTTTAAAGCTGCCACGTAGCTTAAGGTGAGGACTTTTTCCTCTCCTTTTAATAATATATAGAATATTGATTTCTTGCCAACTTATACTTACTAACGCATTTTTTCCCTTTTATTTGAATGCGCAAATATAATGTGGGACGAAAAATCTCCATATCCGGCTTTGTTTCTTCGTATAATATTTACTATGTAGGAGAAGTATATTTGTTTGGTCTAACAATGTTAATTTGCAATTAAAGATCAACACAAGATTAATGATTAATGAATTGAAAGATGGTCTTTTTAACTTTATAAATACTTGTTCTTCTTCTTTTCTTTTTTCTCTCTCTCTCTCACACACACACACACATATATATATATATATATATATATATATACACTAGATTGCGCACATTTACCGCGATATGGTTAATTTCACAAAAAATAATTCTTGATAAACGTCTGTATTTTTAATCCTGATAAATAATAGAGACGATCATGGTTTAAAATGCTTTCTTGTTGATTTGTCCATTAAAAAGTGTCGTCTCACACTATAAGGATTTCATATTTTCTTATATGCTCAGAAAATGTTTGATCATAATTAATGTAAGATTTTGTTGATCTCCACCTTAGAGTGAGACCCCTTTTGTAATCTATATTTTTTAAGTTTCTTGTCCAGACTTTCTATTTTCTATTTATGTCATAATTTAGTTGTCGAGCATTTGAAATACGTCAATTATTCTTGACCATATAACTAATTATAATAACGTATATCATAATAGCTAAGTAAAATAAGTTTAAAATTCTTGAAAATTGCTGTTGGGACAAGTGATCGAAGACGTGCGAGTTTCCTCGTACAATTAAGTGCGAGTCTTTTTTCCCGCCATATACTTATAATACTAATTAATCAATTCAAAGACACTAAAACATGATCATTTTGGAATTGATGTTTAGTGATGGATGAGTAATAAACTAGTTTCTTTTTTTAAAAGTACGTTGACTGTAATTATTAGTACTTGAAATGGGCCCCAAGGAGGATGATGATTTCTTTATTTATTACTTTTTCTTTTGAATGATTTTGATGATAATTATGTCTACTTTTTAACACGCTTATAGTCCGTTTGGTGAAACTGCAAAAATTAGCTTATTTTGAGAAATACTTTTTTTAAAAGTGTTTTTCTCAAAAGTACTTTTGGTGAGAAACAGTTTGTGTTTGACTAATTAGTTTGAAAAGCACTTCTGAGCAGCAATTAATGTTTGGCCAAACTTTAAAAAACTGCTTCTAAGTGTATTTTTCTCAAAAGTGTCTCTCAAAAAAGTACTTTTGGAGAGAAACTATTTTTTTATGCTTCTCCAAAACTGCTTCGTCTTCTCTTCAAAAGCACTTTTTCCCTTCCAAAAGCTTGTCCAAATACCTCAATTTTGGCCAAAAGTGCTTTTTGACAAAAAAAAAAAAATACTTTTGGCCAAAAAGAAGCTTGGCCAAATAGACTATTATTTTCAACAAGTTAAGTTGGTTTGTACTTCTTCCATGCCATAATAAGTGGCCTTTTAATATTATTTTTTTAGTCCAAAATAAGTGTCATTTTATCTAGATAAGAAGAATTTAATTTAATTTTTTAAAAATTTATCCTTATTTACATTTTCCAACGTATCAAGATAAAAATTAATTAACGGTAATTTAGTGATTAATTTTAAAACAAGAAACACAGAGGTATATCACCTTTGGCATAGACTCAAATATGTGTGATATTTTTTAAAGTTGTGTACCAGCATGTGTTATACTAACAGTATCATGACATTTGTGTATGAGGCCAAATCGAATTCAACTGACAAGGGCCGAGTGCTTTTCCCCCACTCCCACGTAACATCAAGGGTATGACCCTCACTCACGTTTTTTACAACAAAAGTGTGGCGTCGACGTGCATACATAGATGCCCCTTTTTCGAGGGCGACAGTGGCCCCTCGACGAATTGTAATTTTAGCGAGAAAACCTCACCTCTATATAAAGGGGAGTTTTCTCTGTTGTGAGGGATCGAGTATTATTCTCTAATAATACAACTGTCATCATCCTCTCTCTAATATTATCTCTCTCTACCATTATCTCAATTGTGATCACTGATTATCTTCATATCTTCATCGTTCTTATCAACATTCACAGCACCATAACGATATTAATTCCACTTTGGGGTTTATTATAATTGATTACGATTTACCTTTCTTCTATATTTTCGATTGTTCATAGCTTACAAAGTAACCAGTAACCTTTGAGTCAAACAATTTGACGCCGTTTGTGGGGATTTCGAGAATTAAACCTATAGTATACATCCAAAGATCAGCTAACCATCTCATATATATCACACAAAAACCCAGAAATGGCCGAAAACAACACCAGATCCAAAGATATAATGGGGGTCACAGCCAATCTCCTAAGCCCTCTTAAAGAGGTCGGCAATGACGCTGTCACCAACACCACCCCCGACGTCGCACCAGAAATAGTAACTTCACCTTCTCCCTCTGGGAATCTAGAGACCTTGAAGCTTCTACATCCGCTGCAAAAGAAGCACCCTCGACAGTCAGGAAATTACTGGAGGAATAGTTAACAAGTATCATGAGCGACTTGGTCGAAAAATCACCACAAGGCCACATCAAAATGATACCAACGATGAGTATCACTACTACCGCGGATGAACAAGAAGAGGCGTGAACAAACAACCAATCCGTCGAAACACAAACCCATGACGACACGCTGACACCCATCATGAGAAAGATGGAAGAAATCGAGAGCGAAAATAAGGCTCTCCACGATCAAATGAAGGAGCACCACGAAACGGTAGACAAAATTCCCGGAGCCTAAATGACTACCAAAACGAGACATGGGAAGGTTCGTGGAGCAACCATACTCCGAGGAAGCCGCCCCAACTAAGGGTGTGCATTCTAATCGGTTTATCGATAAATCGAATCGATTATTTGTTATCGAATTATCGATATCGAGTTATCGACTTATCGATTTCGATTTCGATCAAGAAAAGTTTCTTATCGAGTTATCGATTTCGATTTCGATTTTGTCCTCTCGAGTTATCGACTTATCGACTAATCGATAAGATATACCAAAAAAATAATTATACCCTTATTCTATATACTTTTTCTTTTATCCTAACTTATTATTTCTATTTTTCTCTACCTACCCATGTTATTCCCTAATTTCCTCTACCCTAGCCATTTTTTTAATTATTGTTGTCTCTTTCTTAATTTTTTTATCAATTGTAATACACTGCAGGTTCTGTGCATGTTTATTTCCAAACTTCACATGTTTAAAGAACAATATCGGTATATTTGTGTGATAAGTGCATTTTACTAGTCAACTATTTTAAAAGATGATTTAGGAATAAGTCCGTTTATGTGGCGACACTACTAGTTATTACATTGTTTGGAAGATTAAGGCAATTCTTCTATTGCTAAGTTGCAGGTTCTGCTGCCTCCGTATCTTGGAGGTGCATCAACCCGTCCTTTATTTGTAAGCTCCAAATTTGCATTTTCTAACTATGTGAGAACTTGGTTATAGTTTTAAAGCGTGTGCACATTTTAAAGTTCACATATCCCAATTGGACAACTACTACGGCTAAACGGTATAATCTACCTTATTGAAAATCGATAAATCGAATCGATAAGCACCCAAAATCGATAAATCGAAATCGAAAAAATCGAAACCTTATTGAAACGATAACGATAAGCATATGTACAAATCGATAATCGATAAGAAATTATTGATAAGGGTCAAAATCGAATCGATAAATCGATTGCACACCCCTAGCCCCAACTCCATCCCAAAAACTTTCAATATGCCCCCTTACTTAAGGGTGTACGATGGAACCACCGATCCCGAGGATCATCAAATCCATTACGTTACCGCTGTAAAAGGTAACGACCTATCAAAAGAGCAGGTATCATCTGTACTACTAAAGAAGTTCAGCGAGACGCTGACCAGATGGGCCCTAATATGGTACTCCCAACTGCCTGCCAAAGTAATAGCAACCTTCGAAAAAATGACGGACAAGTTCGTCACCGCGCATGCTGGTGCAAAGAAGGCAGAGGCAAGGGTGAATGGCATCATCGCCGTTAGACAAACCACAGGCAAAGGCCTCAGGGACTTTCTCGCCAGATTCAACAGGGTGAGTATGAGCCTACCAAACGTGTCGGAAGGAATGGCGGTCGCTGCCTTCCAGAACGGACTCAGCAAGGACGGCTCCAGAGCAACCAAGAAGCTACTGAACCGGCTCATAAAGTATCCCCCCACAACATGGGATGATATCCACAATGCCTACTCCATTGAGGTACGAGCAGACCAAGACGATCTCAACTGGCCGACCCAACGGTTGACAACCATACAACCGTACATAAGGAAAGATCGACGTCATGAAGGACGCAGGGAACATCCCTCTTGCCCCAATAAGGAGCGACATCAACCATATATGAGATCTCCCCATCCGCCTCCTCAACATGCAGACGCATTACATCGACATCTCGCCTCGCTCAGAAGAAAAAAAGGTACGCCCCTTTTGCTGTCATCACATAATTTTTGTGTCTCTCCTTCAGAGATAGTGTACGCACTGGAAATGCTCGGCGCCAAGGTGCAATGGCCTCAGAAAATGAAGTCAGACCCTTCCACAAAGAAATCAAACGTCCTGTGCGAATTCCACCAAGAACGAGGACACATGACCGAAGATTGCATAGGCCTACGATAGGAGGTTGTCAGAATGTTAAACCAAGAATACCTAAAAGAGCTGCTCAATGACAAAGGAAAGGAAAACTTCTCACGCGGGCGAGAACAATCCCGCGGACTACCAAAGCCACCTTCCCCGACACGGGTGGTAAACATGATCGTCGGCGACGGCACCGATTCTGCTATCAACCATGTCAAATTCCCCAATACATACAGGCTGAAACGGTCTATCTCCCACGAATGGTATGATGACTTCGAATGGAGTATCACCTTCGATAATTCTGATGCCGACGGTTTGTGTTTTCCCCATGACGATGCTTTAGTTATTACTTTACATATTATTGATACGGACGTTAGGAGAGTCATGATCGATGACGAAAGTGGTGCCTGCATCATCCATCCAAGAGTCCTTTCACAGATGGGACTCAAGGACAGGATAATACCCCGTTGCATAACACTAACCGATTTTAACAATGCAGTGGAACGTACGTTCGGAGAAGTGATTCTGCCCGACCTCGAGGGAGGAGTCACATTGGAAACAACTTTCCACGTGATGGATCAGGAAACGACATACAATGTCATCATTGGGCGCCCATGGATACATGTCATGCGAGCAGTCCCCTCAAGCTTATACCAGGTGGTCAAGTTCCCTACCCCATGGGGGATATTCACCATTAAAGGGGAGCCGCACACCGTGCAAGAGTATTACAAGATAACACAGGACTGCGCCCATACCCGATAGCTAAGAGCAGCAAGCGCGAAAGCATAGCAATTAGCCATGTCAGGGACTAAAATTAACCCGACGACCGATACCATCAGGGATCCAGACATTGTAGAGGCCTGCAAAGCGACGATCGAAGACCTCGATCTGATTCAACTAGATAGCCACAACCCTAAAAAAGAGGGCCTACATCGGCCACAGGATCGCCAACCCAAGTAAGTATCGTGAATTCTTAACTAATCTTGCAGACCAATTCGCCTTTCCCATACAGATATGCCAGGGATCTCGCAAGATATCGCTACCCACAAACTAAACGTCAACCCACTGCATCCGCCGGTACGGCAAATCAGAAGAAAATTGAATGTCGCAATCAACGAGGCAGTCCGTGAAGAAATAGACAAGTTACTCTCCAACTGTTCTATTAGAGAGTCAAAATACCCTCAGTGGGTCTACAACGTCGTGATGGTCAAAAAGAAGAACGGGAAGTGGAGAATGTGCGTAGACTTCACCGCCCTGAACAAGGGGTATCCTAAGGATTCTTTCCCCCTCCCACACATCGACCAGCTGATCGACGCTACAGCCGGACATGAATTGCTAAGTTTTTTAGACGTATATTCCGGTTATAATAAATGTCGCCCACGTCCGGCACTCCTCCACTAGTGGGATCACTCTCTCCACCCACACCCTTATATCTGGCACAGGTCGGGGCGGAGAAACCCTAGCTGCGAAAACAGAAAAGCAAAAAAGATCATGAAGATTGAACATGCGTAAGCAATGGAAAGTGTTAAGTGCATAAAACGGCACTTACGTTCAGTATTCCATACTTCGGGAACCTTTCTAGGACCGCCACCAAATCCGAAGTTCAGATAAATAAAATTTTCAGCCAAAAACGACGATTGTCACGACCCAGATTCCCCACCATCGGGATCGTGATGACGCCTACTCGTGGTAGCCAGGCAAGCCAATTTACTCACCATCTTTACACTAATAAAAACCATCTTATTGTTAATTTAATAACATGAATAATAATAATAATATTAACTACAGAAGTCTACTTGCATAAATTTGAATATAATTGTGAAATACTCAACATAAATCCTCTACCCAAGATGTGGAGTCACTAACTCACGAACTACAAAATGTAACTACACATAATGGTCTGAAAGAAATATAACAATTGTCTGCCTCGAAACAATGAGACTACAGTATAAATGAAAAATATAGAAGAGACGCCGGGCCTGCGGGCGTCTGCAAGCTACCTCAGTCTCGAAAGTATGACAATCTTGCTAATGAAACTATTGCTGCTGCTACTACTAAAAACCTGGACCTGTGCAAAAATGCACAGAAGTGTAGTATCAGCACAATTCGACCCCTGCTGGTAAGTGCCTGGCCTATCCCGGTGAAGTAGTGACAAGCCTAGGACCAGACACTCACATAAACTTGTGCAGCTTTATATACATATGTACCACGAAATAACAGAAATACTTAGCAACACAAATAGCAAGGGAAGGAACATACTAGGGGAGCACAATCGAATATACATAATTAATCAGTAAGGTAAAAATAGAGTGCAACAAAACAATTATCACAAAGTAAGAAATTGAATGGTTGCACGGCATCACCCTTCGTGCTTTTACTCTCATCCTCACCAAATAATCAAATAAAAGTGCACGGCATCACCCTTCGTGCTTTTACCCTCATCCTCACCAAATAAGCAAATAAAAGTGCACGGCATCACCCTTCGTGCTTTTACTCTCATCCTCACATTCATGGCACGTTATGATCCTTCGCGCATGATTTAATTAACAATGGCACAGAATGTTCCTTCGTGCATAAATAGTAAAACATGGCACGGAATGATCCTTCGTGCATAAATAGTAAAATATGGCACGGAATGATCCTTCGTTCTATTGTCCGTTTTGACAACCAAACCATTCGCACCACGGTTTTTTAGCTGCAACATTGTCCCCCTCTGAACCCAGGACTGAACAATTGCAGCAGATGGTGTATCGTAACGTCAAGTCTGGCCCGCTCAACATAAGTAGTGAGTATGCGATATATCTTTCACGTATACGGGGTGAGTTGGTCCGGACACACGTTGTAAAACTGACAGAGTTCCTCCGCCAATGGGTATATGGGGAGACTACACCCAATCAAGAAGGGGTATTCATAAAAAGGACAGAACCCCGGTCTGTGCATGTTGACGAAGTCCCCTTTGGCCATCGTCATATCCACCATGTCCGGAATCTGGTAGGACCCACGTAGATCATCCAACTATGAGTGAGAAAACTTAGACTTTTCCCATGCAAGAGCTATGCATCGTGAGGGAAAATCCCTTCGAGCATGCAACTCTCGTGGAAGCACATTATCTATAAGGGGAACAAGAGGCCCCCGAGCCTTTTTCCCACCATCCGAAGATGGTGGAACCCCAGAAGGAGACTCGTCTCCACTTCCTTCTCTTTGTCGACCTCGTCTTTCCATAATCGATTTTTGACCAATGAATAAACACGTCAACGGTTGGGAAACTAACTTCGAAGAAAACTCGAAGGGGTCAAACACAAAAGTTACTGAAAACCCTAGCAAAATATGAAGATATGAAGAAAAGGTCTGATAAGTCCAAAAGATAGTAGAAATCAAACTCTCTTCCTATTTATAGTACCTCAATACACTGGAATCGAAGAGGTGAGTGTCAGAAAAGGGGCGGGAAACCAAAACTTCAAATCACCTCCTGATTTGTCTTGGGAGCAGTTGTAATTATGACGCATGCCGTCAATAACGCCAATTCAAAAAGTGGACCACGTGTCAATACGTGAACGACGCCACGACGGATCAACTTTTCCACCCATTGTAGACGTACGTCGAGTACGTCTCCAACATGCAGAGGGACTAACTGTACGGGGTCAAATTGAATTCAAGTGACAAGGGCCGAGTGCATTTCTCCCCACGCCCATGTGACATCTAGGGTACGACCCTCACTCATATTTTTACAGCAAAGGCGTGGCGTCAATGTGTATACGTAGACGCCCCCTTTTTCGAGGGCGTCAGCGGCCCCTCGACGAATTGTAATTTTAGCGAGAAAACCTCACCTCTATATAAAGGGTGGTTTTTTCTGTTGTGAGGGATCAAGTGTTATTCTCTAATAATACAACTATCATCATTCTCTCTCTATTATTATCTTTCTCTACCATTCTCTCAATTGTGATCACTAATTATCTTCATATCTTCTCCGTTCTATAACGATATTAGTTCCACTTTGGGGTTTATTATAATTGATTACGATTTACCCTTTTTCTATATTTTCGATTGTTCACAGCTTACAAAGTAACTAATAACTTTTGAGTCGAATAGTTTGTTCCATTATTAATTAGTAAATCTAACTTTAACTAACTTGAGTCAATTATACATTCTGCAGCATCTCTATTTAAAATAATACTATAGTAGTATATATATATAAAAGAATACGTTAAAAAAATGCGCTTTTAATTTCTCAATCACAACTCAATATATGCTATTTTCTATCTATGAAAGACACGATTCTCATAAATTTGCTTTTAGTTTTTCCTTTGCAACTCAAAAAGTGAGGATATTGTGCAACCGTGCAAGAAATGGGAAAAAGAAAGAATAAAATAGTGATTTTTCCTTAATTAATTTCTAGGAATTTTTATATGTGTTTTTTACTATAGATGCATTGGACTTATAATTAATTCGAAGAAACACACTTTGTACCAAAATTTATATATTCAATGCACGAGTATGAACTTTAATTAAAGATGTATGAATCCTATTCATCGCTACTACGATAAGCTGCGTTGAGGTTTACTATGTATCATACATCGTTAATTTGTCGGCCATAAATATTACCAAAGCAAGGCCATTTTTTATTGGTGAACCACAGTGTAACAGAGGGTCCGTAGCTTCTACTCCAACATTAAAGTTTTTAATTACTTTTTTATTTAATCCGAATGTCTCTGCTATTTTAGGATCGTCATTGAATTCACAACCTCATTTTTCTTGGGAAAAGTTCTCATTAAAGAAGTAAATAATATTAAACGAAACATGAAAATTTCTAGTACTTCTCTAGTATCAATAAGGGAACAAGAATATTGTTAGATTCATGTAATTGAATTTTATGTAATAAAGTTATCAGACAACGTTATTATGTTAGGATTTGGACGCATGTCAATTAATTATTGGTTATAGCCCGAAAAAATAGTTGCATGATCCAAGTACTGAATAGGTAAAAGACCTAATATTGAAGAGGGAGAAGTGTATAGTTGATCCCTAATAAGATATATATTTACTTTTAAGCTACTATTTAAATATTTTTAATTTTTTGCTATTGCTTTAATAAACTTTACCCGCTCGAACGAAAACACCCTTCTGCTCATAAAGTTTAGGACCAAGTGTCCTTAACTTATGAGCTTGTTACTGTAAGTTATTGTAAATTAAGGACTAGCCGTCCTTAATTTATGAGCTTGTAAGCCTAAGTTTAGGACTACATGTCCTTAACTTTTGAACTTGGAACTCGAAGTTCAGGACTACTTGCCCTTAATTTCCGTGCTTGTAACTCTAAGTTAAGGATTACTTGTCCTTAACATATAAGCTTGTTACTGCAAGCTCAGGACTAACTGTCCTTAATTTATGATGGTAAGCAACCTCCACTTCCAACCAAAAGGTTGTGAGTTCGAGTCTTCCCAAGAGCAAGGTTGGAAGTTCTTGGAGGGAAGAATGCCGATGGTCTATTTGGAAACATCCTCTCTACCCCAGGGTAGGGGTAAGGTCTGCGTACACACTACCCTCCCTAGACCCCACTAAGTAGGATTATACTGAGTTGTTGTTGTTGTTGTCTTAAGAGCTCGTTTGGATTGGCTTAAAAAAAAGTGGCTTTTAAAAGTAGCTTTTAAGTGCTGGTGCTTATTTTATAAATAAGCAGTTATATGTTTGGATAAAAGTGCAGAAGCTTAAAAAAAGTTGTTGAAGTGTTTGGCAAACAAGTGGTGATAAGCATTTTTTCTTATTAAAAAAATAAAAATATAAAAACTTTGATATTATAAAAATGAAGATAAAGAGGAAATAAGAAAGTAATTTTGGTATTATAAAAATTTATAAGGTCAAGAGAGTAATTTTATTGGTCAAACTAAAATGACTTTTAAGCCAAAATAAAAAAAAGTTGGGGCTAGCCAACTTGTTGCTTTTGGCTTTTTTAAGCACTTTTTAGCTTTTTTTAAGCAGCTTTTTTTGTTGCCAAACAATCCAGAAAATGAAAATGTGCTTAAAAGGTGGTCAAACGAGCTTTTAAGCCCATCCAAACACCCTCTAAGTTTAAGTTAAGGACTACTTGTCCTTAGTTTTTGAACATGACTGCTTCTCCTTAACTTTTGAACTTGTAACTCTAAGTACGAGACTACCTATTCTTAAATTTTTGTGCTTGTAACTCTAAGTTAAGGATTGCATATTCTTAATTTCCGTACTTGTAACTCTACGTTAAGGACTAAGTATCCTTGACACATCTAACTCTGCAATCTAAATTTGTACCTCCTAATTCCAATGGTATAAGTTTCTATATTGGTATACCTGTTTGACTAAAGTAAAACAGTAACCAATACAAAAATGTGTATGCTACCAACATTGAGAAGAAAAGACATAGTGCAAATGGAATCACTCCTAGTACTAGACAAGCATCAAGAAGATCAAGCTAGCGTTTGACCATATATTCCAAATTTATTTTGAAAAATTTGATTTGGGTGAAGTTTGGTTTGAAGATGAAAATATGTTTGGACATACGTTTTCAAAATATATTTTTCAACTTTATTTTGAAAAAATATGTATATAATTTCCAATTTTTGGAATTTGGCCCAAATTCAGCTCAATAGTTGATTTTGGAATTTGAAATTTTTGATTTGGAATTTGGCCAAAATATGAGCAAGATTTATGACCAAACATGAGTTTTGAAAATAAATCTCAAATTTATTTTGGCAAAACTTATGGACAAATGGGACCCAGCAGTTCTCCTATTTCCGGAACCATGCCGACGGACATTGTCATGTCCATTTTCAACCATATTTTCTTTCACTGTCCTTAACCGAGAAAAGCGAGAGTTTGGAAAGAAAAAGAAATGGAAGAAAGGTAAAAATATATTTTAATATTAATTTTAATAGAGTAGTTGTTATTTTTGTTTCATTAAAGTTAATTGGACAAAAAATAAATACCACCTTAAATAGTGGCTACCCATGCTATTTTTACTATTAAATACAATGTATGTAGATAAGTGAGGCCCAATAACAATTACCTTGTGATGGGTAGGCATTCCTTATAAATAAGGTCAACCTCCTATTCTGCCTTTTACGTGATAACGATAGATATCCCATGAGTGAATTGATGGAGTTAAAATGGTACGTCTTTTAAAACTAATTCAAGATTATGTTTATGGTTGTGTTTTAATCTTTGCTATGAATGCGAATTAATTATGTTACATATTACATATAATTACAGACTCTATTTGAATAGTGAAATATAATATGCCACAGAGTCACATATTCGAAATATGGTCTTTGCTATTACTGCGAATTAACTATCTTACATATTACATATAATTAGAAACTCTATTTGAACAATGAAATATAATATGTGGCAAAGTCACATATTCAAAATATATTCTTTACTATGACTGTGAATTAATTATCTTACATATTTATTACATATTATTACAAACTCTATTGAACAGTGAAATATAATGTCACATAGTCACATATTCAAACTATATGCAAGAACACATAGCTAAATGAAAAGAACAGGATATTACTGGAGAGATCTAAGGCTTTGGGCTGTATGTGGGGTTTTCTTTGATTAGATCAATTAATGAAGAGAATTTTTCACAAAAGGCATTCATTAAGACCTAATTAGCAATACATAGAAATCCTTTTCTATATTACGTGATATAGATATGTTTTACGTTATTTTATGATGTATATAGTGTATTAAACGAATTGTATTCAATAATACAACATGAAATGACGCCGCACAAACAGGAATTCCTGTAAGTCATGATCTGTATTTAGGTGTATTAAGCTGTATTAAGCGGGAAAAAAGTAACGTTTCAGCGCAAATCATGGGAAGGTGAATCTGTATTTAGGTGTATTAAGCTGTATTAAGCGGCGTCATTTCACAAAAAATGGGAGTTATACCATAAATTGGTGAGAGAAAAATATTTTGTACCATCTAATAAGGCTTAAATATAGGAAAGTATTAAATATAATTTTTTTGCTACAAAATAAAAAAGGTTATTATATTATGTAAAATCTTAAAAAGATATTTATATGTTATAAATAGGGTACTAACCTATTCTATAGGTGGTAAAATTTCCATTAATGAAAGGATAGTACAGAAACTGAATATTGATACTAGAGGCGGCGGTATGATATGAATCTAATGGGTTTGGTATTGTAATATTTTTAATTTATCGAGTAATAAGTTAATAATTTGTACATATTAAATAAATTCTTGAAGACATATATAATATTTAAACAAAAGTTATTGAGTTCGGCCGAATCCGCATCCCACACTCTTGCTGAGCCCAATACTCTTATTCTTATTCTGACTCATCTTGACCACTCAAAGGTGAGAAGCAGGTCCCATGCATGGTGAGGTTAATTAATTAATGCACATATTAATTTCACATGGACCTAGCTGAAAGTGAGAAGAGGATAACACATATATATCTGCTAGACTGCAAACAAGCAAGTGAAATTTGATATTTTTCATATATATATATATATATATATATATATATATTTAAAAAAGGCCGACCCAGTTCAATACCCACTTCGTGAGTATCTGGGGAAGGGAATACTCTAGGCAGTCTTCCCCCTGCTTTGCAGAGAGGCTGATTCGAACCCGTGACCTGACACACCACGGCAAGCAAGCTTACCGCTGAGCCAAGCCGGCCCTTTATATGGACGATAATTTATAGTAACTAAATAGAAGTAATTACATAGTTTCAAGGGAAATTAGTAACCAGGCTAGAGTTACCAAAACTAACCAAATTATTACACATGCTTGCTGAGATGTTCTTAACAAAACTAGCTACTAAAATATCTGCTACCACTGTTTCTAAAGGTTTATTGCTGTTATACTAATGAGAAATTGCATATCTTATTGATTGCTAGTAGCAATTTAATTTGGATGGTATAGCTCTCTGGCTGGGGCTATTAAGAAACCACTTCAATGATTTAGGTATAGCTACTACTATGTAATTATGTGATCATAACTCATACATAATTAGTGTATAAATTTCATTGCAAAAGAAGAAAAAGGAAGCCTCTTTTTCCCTTTGGTACTTGGTACAATTTTATGTAAATGAGATAGTCATTATGCTATAAAAGTAAATAATAATTTCATTTCTGTGTATGGTTGGATAGTAAAGGAGGGGAAGAAATAATTCGAAGACACCCATCTTCCGGTTAAGGGAAGTCTTGGAGCAATAATTAAGTTATCTCCGTGTGACATATATTAGGCCATGTAATAGTGCCGTACCTGTTGTGCTTATTTTAGGATGGGCTGCTTAAATCACATCCCTTTGGGTACGGACCTTCCCGAAATCTTGCATGAACACGAAAAGTTTTATATATCGGACTACCATTTTTACACCCATCCTTCTGCAGTGGCTCACACTATGTCTTTTTTAATTCTTATGCCTCGATTCATTTTATTCCAAATGAGTTCTCTCAATTTTACATTTTACGATTGTTCATTTTTCTTCTTATTTAACCAATTATGTAGCTTAAAATAATTACGTCAATATAAGCACAAATGCCAAATGAACCTTAAAAAGTAAGAACATTTCTTCCTAAGGTTTTGGACCACTATATATGAACCATGCAATCTGGACTATTAAATATGTGTATCTAACAAAGGATGAATTGTGGACCAATATGTGCAAATTCATAATTTGCTTCCATCTGTCTTGACCAAAGGAGTTATTCTTATACGAATTTAAATTTTTTCCCAGATCTATAACATATATACTCAGCTCCACGTTCTTGGTAGGTCGAAAAATAATTGACCATTTATCTTGTGACAAATTTAAAAAAGAGATGCGAACATAAAGAAATCACCAATCAAATATGATATTCGCTAAATCATTTTTGTGCACATAAAACGGGCCTGCTGAACTAACTAGGTGGGCCCCATATGTTTTAGGAAATTTTACCACTAATAGAATAGGTTAGTACCATATTTATAACATATAAATACCTTTTTGTTAAGAATAGAATTCTATTTGGAGTGAATGTCTATCTTGTGGAGAGTTTTACTTTGTGACTAAGTCATATTTCTTCTATAAATAGAGGGGTCTTACCCCATTGTAAATCATCCCAAAAATTCAATAAGAATTTCCTCTCTCTCTATTTCTCTGCAATATTGTTCTTCTTCTTTTATTATTTTATAACACGTTATTAGCACGAGATTCTAACCAATTGAGTAGAAACATTGAGATTGAGCATAATGATTGTCAATTGTTTCATGAACTTCCTTCATGATTAAAATTCTGGATTTAAGGTAAGTATTTTACTTTTCTCTTTCAAATTCGTGAAATTCTATAATTTGATTTTATATACAGGCAAAGACAACAAAGTTTGATTATAACTCTAATTGAGTTTTTAAGAAATTACACCCACATAAGGTAGTAAAATTTCTATGTTTTGCCATGATCAAAGTCATGTATGATCATGCGCACAAGAAGTGAAAACTCGTCCCATTGAATTTTCTCCATTCTCATTCCCTTAAGAGAATGTGATAGCAATATGTGATAAGTCTGAAAGAAGACAAAATTATTACCGTGAAGGTATCAATGGATGTGGACGTGGCAATAGACGAAATTATAATCGTCATTATTTGTGGTAATGAGAACAATAAGGATTCTCAAAATAATCCCACAATTTGAAAGTAATATTTGTCATCGATTTGACGTGAGATTTTATAGATGATTATGGCCCATTCATGATGAGAATGTGACAACATCTTACTTATGAATACATATTCATTCTTCAAAGAATATGAACGTGCTAATGGTAGTGAATATACCACACCCACCTCTAGAAGAAGGTTTGAGATTATACCATAAATAATGTCATTATTATGGCATAAATGGTCATTGGTCACGTACCTATTGTACGCCAAAATATTTTGGCATTGTGATTATTAAAAGACAACGGTAATGCAAGAAACAGATCTTGTATATAATTTTGACCATACACATAATGGTATAACTTTAACTTTAAAAGAGATATTCACTACATGGATGTTGATGAATCTGTGGTAGTACAAAATTAATTGAGAGCTCTAGAAGAGCCAATTATTACTATTAACACAATCAATTACCAATAAGGTATTGTGTTGTATTACGTCTCAAAGAAACTTATTCAGTTTCCAAAGTATACGCGAGAGCGGTTGATTATATTGAGACTATAAATAAAGGAAAGATTTAATATCTTCTATTACTACAACTTGTAGCGGGGTAATATGTATGTAAAAAGTTACCTGCTTTATTCTCCAATTTGTACTACATAAACAAAAGAATATCGTAATGAAGTGAATATTTATTGATATAAAAACTCATATCATAATAAACTTGGAGTTTATTCATAATTGCACACATCATGGTGTAAAAGAAGTTTATCAATATTGATAATTTATCCAGTTGGCATAATTGGTTTTGCCATATCAATTTAAGTATGATGTGCAAAAATAATAGAGAATTCACATAGGTAAATATTAAAGAACTAGAAAGTTCTTTACGAATTCTCTTACATTGCTTGTTCTCATTAATTAATTGACCAACTAAAATTGGGATTGAATCCCATGAATGCTGGAAATATCAAAGGTGAATATGGGCTCATTCACTTGCCATGTATACCACATAAGATACATCTACGAGATGGTTACATATGCAATTATTATTAACCCGCAACATGGCCAGTATGTGCGAGGTAACTTGCTCATTAATTTAATTTCGAGCATAATTTCCAGATTTCCTATTCAAGATAGCTTATCTCGATAAGTTGGTTTATATCACAGTTGGTTTAGCAAAATAATTTATTGAGTGCCTCAACTTAATAGCTAAACTATTGCTTATTATATATATATATATATATATATATATATATATATATATATATATATATATATATATATATATATATATATATATATATATATATATATATATATATATATATATATATATATATATATATATATATATATATATATATATATAATATACATTATATACGAAAGTATATTATTTTCTCCCCTAACAAGTGGTTCAGGGTCAGGAACCAAATAATTCCATCTTATTATTATTGATGTACGGTGTATATTTTGATTAACACCATAACACACAAAGATGAGTTCTCAAAGTTGAGGAAACAAGTTAATTTTTTTATAACATGAGGGGGAGACAAGATACAACAGTTGAGAAAACGTTACATGGAATGTATTACCATTTATACATCTAGATCCTCGAATAAAATAATATGAACTTGAAGTTCATTAAAGGATAATTTATGTGTAATTTATTGCAAAGCATGCCAGATGCATTTGCTGACCCAAATAAAATAACTATATTCTCATTGCAAATGCTCATATTAAGTCCTAGAAGGACAAAGTCTATGGTAAGCTTAAAGCGTATAGACAATCAATTTCAAATAAACTACTTGATAAAGAAGATGAGTAAAGATCAATGATCAAAATAAAGGAGGCAAGTGATCTAGAAGATCACACGACATAACACTCTATAATATCTCATGAAAGATTCAAGTACCTGGATATATGAATGAAGAGATCTCTATGTTATGTCATTATGAAAATATATTAAAATTGATATAAAATCCCTGTCGACGTCAACCTTCAAGAAGCTAGTGCACAAGATTGGGATGCGAAGGCTTAATGATGTGAATTGATGATCTCATCAGGGGGAGTTAATGCGCGTTGCACTCTTTTTTCCTTACAAGGTTTTGTCCCACTGGGTTTTCCTTGCGAGATTTTTAATGAGGCAATCAAAAGGCGTATTATTAGATATGTGTACTCTTTTTCCTTTTCTAGATTTTTTTTCCCATTGGGTTTTATTTTAGTTAAGGTTTTAATGAGGCACATTATTTATTGAGTAGACATTCAAAGGAGAGTGTTAAGAATAGAATTCTATTTGGAGTGAATGTCTATCTTGTGGAGAGTTTTACTTTGTGACTAAGTCATATTTCTCCTATAAATAGAGGGGTCTTACCCCATTGTAAATCATTCCCAAAATTCAATAAGAATTTCCTCTCTCTATTTCTCTGCAATATTGCTCTTCTTCTTTTATTATTTTATAACACTTTTTAAGATTTTACATAATATAATAATATTTTTTATTTTGTAGCAAAAAATTTAAATTTAATACTTTCCTATATTTAAGTCTTATTAGATGGACAAAATATTTTTCTCTCACCAATTTATTGTATAACTCCCATTTTTTGTGAAATGATGCCGCTTAATACAGCTTAATAAACCTAAATACAGATTCACCTTCCCATGATTTGCGCTGAAACGTTACCTTTTTCCCGCTTAATACAGCTTAATACACCTAAATACACCTAAATACATATCATGATTTACAGGAATCCCTATTTGTGCGGCGTCATTTCATGTTGTATTATTGAATACAATTCGTTTAATACACTATATACATCATAAAATAACGTAAAACATATATGTATCACGTAATATTGGAAATGGTTTCTATTTATTGCTAATTAGGTCTTAATTAAAGCCTTTTGTGAAAAATTCTCTATGTTTTATGTCCAAGTTTGACGATATTGTAGGTATTGCCCGGTTGAAGCGAGAATTTAAAAATAGTCAGATTTACAACTGATTATTCAAAAATAGTTTGATTATTAAAGTAATCGAAATAAATCATTTTTATGTAAAGATAAATTTGAGCGAAAATACGGCTCAAAATCCGGAAAATACTCTAGTATATTATGGTGGAGTTCCAGCAAGTATATGGTCTAGTATAATATACTGGAGTTTGGAGCACCAGTCTAGTCTCCACTGTATTATACTGGAGTCAGCAAAGTATACCGGTCCATTATAATATGCTGGAGTTCATATATAGGTGTACCAAACTCCAATATATTATGCTGGACCGGTCTCTATTACAGCAAAACGGTAGCTATTTTTTGTTAACTTGATAAATACTGACTATTTTTGATTGATCAATCCGAAAGCTAGCTATATCGTGCTATTTTTACCAGTTTGAACATGATTGAATGATATAACCAGTCAATAAATAATATGATCAGAAAATAATTTTAGAGAGAACGAATTATGAAAACTTCAGTATTTGATACATAGTGCAACAATGGGACAAAAAAACTTGTCATTTTGAAGGCCTTTGCCAAGTACGGTGTCTTAAATCTTCAAGGGTCATTAACATGAATTGCCCCGTAAAAGGTTAGTCTTAGTCGAATGTCTCAAAATTGGCGGCATTAGTAGTTATTTGACCTACGATATTTATTCTATTTATTTGTTAAATTATTTATCAAAGTCAATCATGTTGGCATGATATTACTCTTCAGAATTTCTTTGCCGGATTAGTAGAGTTTGTGTTATATTTTCTCTCTTTATATATTAAGTTGTTCATTGAAGTCTATCTGATTAATATAGTTTTCCCGTGTTATATTAATAAAGCAATCTTCGAATTTGTAACTTTAATTTCGACCAAATCATCCAAATTTGCTCCAAAATGATCTCAATTTAAAAATAAAGCTTCCAAATAGCAACATAAATAATTCTCAATCACCAATTTAGCCAACAGAAACAATCACCCAATGATAATCGCACTAGTAAGGTCTGGGGAACGATAAACGTACACAAACCTTACCCCTATACTCCGGACGGATAGAGATGCTATTTCTGGAAGACCATCTGCTTAGAGACAAAAATCATGAAATGAAATGAGTCAAATAATATTAAACGAAAAAGAACATTTTATTTTCTTCAAACACTTTCCACGATACGACGATGGAGTGTTAAGCTTTTACAGTAAATCATTTAAATTATCAACATTCAAATGATTTTAACAATATTGGATCATTAACCTTCCACTTTTTAACACAAATATTAATTTCAAGCTTTATATAATGAAAAACTACGCATTCAAGTAAAATATGGGACTTTCGCTAAGAACGTAAAAAACGATGATATTTCGCCAAGACCAATCCCGTATAATTTTTTGAATCTTGAAGGCCTCGCACAACATCAAGCCCAATCCAATCTATACAGACAGAACAGCTTGGACTATTACCACAAGCCCATATCTTACACACATGTATGGGTCATGGTCCAATTGGAAATTCAAACCCTTTTCAACTACAAAGAAAATAGGAAAATGAAAAATAAAAGAATTCTAAATTAAAATTAGTAGATGAATATATATATATATATATATATATATATATATATATATATATATATATATATATATATATATATATATACTTAATTCGTGTTAACAAGTGCGATATTAGTAAAAGAAGATTTTAAGGTCTGTGTCCCGGCGATATAAACAATATTAATATAATCACCAGGTTATTATACGCTATTTACATGTAAACTTTATGATAAATACCCTCGGGGTCCACAATAAGTGTCCAATTTACTTTTTGATTTTGAAAGTATCTAGTTAGGTAATCAAGAAAATTATTAATTTGTTTTTCCCTAAAAAAAATTCTCTCTTATCACATTAACTTACTAAATAAGTGTAGTTTAGTCATACTAGGTAATTTTGTATATGATTTAGTATTTTCTTAATGAGTGTGCTAAAGTATATTGAACACTTATTATGAACAGGAGGGAGTAACTGATAACCTAATCAAATTGGTAATGAACATGCTTAAAGGCTAATTATATATAAACTCTCACTTTTAAGAGATTGACAGCCATACCTATCTAGGTAGGTGAACTGATTAATCCACCTAAATTCTCATATAGATATGATATAATAATGGGACCAAAGTTACAATCCATAAACATTGGAAAGTGCAAATATTCTTTCACCCTTGTTTCCAACCCTTTTTCCATTTTAAAATTGCATCAAGAAAAAAATATTTAAATAAAAATCTCGACACTTTTCTTAGCACAAATTTGGAGGGAAAAAAAAATCCATGTTTAATGATACCTACAAAGTTTAGTAAGAATATAAAGAGCTAAGTCTTCTTGCCGGCTAGATATAATGCCACATTGTGACTTTTTATATATTATTGTTTAGTTCAACCAAGAAAAAGACTAAGAAAGGAATTCTATTTTCTTTGTTTAATTTCTTTTTGAAGTAGGGTCGGTTCTATTAATAAAGAAGAAAGGGAAGATAAAATTAGAAGGAATGAACTTTGGTAAAATAGGAAACATGCACTTAATTAATGATGCTACAAGATAAAATTTAGACTAATAAATTACACCGGCAATCCAACATTTCTATCTACTTAATATTAATGAAAGATAACTTTTGTTACGTTATTTCAGTATCTTTTTGCAGGACTTGCACATATCGAACGTTAATTTACAACTATCCCCAGCTACACAACAATATATTGAAGGAAATGCTGAGTTCCCAAAGTTTTAAGGATCTGTTCTACAAAGTGATCTACGATGGAATCTTGATTACAGCTGTGCATGGTACGATAGATAAAATCCTTTCAATTTAACCGCAGTCCCAGCTCGAGTCTAGAGAAATTTGGAGGCCGTCCTAGCATATGAAAGTCGCGTGGTGCACTTTTGAATTCAACAAAAAACTTCTTTGTATATAGGTTGTTCGTTACTAATAATTTTTTTCTAAATACATATATATGTAGCCAGTGACCCCTCTTTGTATAGCATAAGTTTGCCTATGTCGAGAATGAAAAAAGAAATCTCCTTTAATGGCTTTACACGGCACAATCCGAATTAATCAAGACCTCAAATTAAGCGAGTACCGGACACGGGAAGAAAACCGTAAAAAGAAGTGATCTTAGTTAGCCTTTGTATTACCTATTCAGAATATGTTTCCTTTTGGATTCTTAAAAGGATTTAACACGGGGAGTTTGGAAAATCCAAGATTATTATTCATACTTCTTTCTGGCTAATCGTAATGTTGTAGGCTGATAGTTACAAGGAGCCAATTATTATTTTTCTATGTTAGAAAAAGCCGCCCAATAACTATATTTTATTAAAAGGAAATAATTAAGTGTAATAAATTTAAAACTATATATGTAGAAAAGGGAAGGAAAACCAACGACCACTAGAGTTAAGACTTAAGATAGAGTAATATTGCATTTTGTGTAAACACTTTCGTCATTCCAATAATATAGCTTTCAGTTGCACGTTGAAAGCGATGTTGGAGAAGACTTAGACCTATAACGTCTATTACCCTTCAAAACTAATCATTTTCAGTAGCATTATTATACTTAATGGTCTTGCTTTAAGGAGGAAGGGAAGGATTATAAGATTAAAAAGAATGGAAGGAAATAAAAATTATTTTTTTTTGTTTGAAATTTGTAAATTATGTTTTTTTAAGTGTCACCTAATGATATTTCCCCAGAAAAGATCTCTTGCATTATATTCTCAATGTTTGGACTATACAATATATTAACTATAAAGTATATTATCTATTTTATCTTCAATATAATATTGTTTTTAAATAATATACTTCTATGTATTAATTTGACTAATCTGAATGCTATGCTGATAAATTCCACAAATTGATTAATATGTAGAATTTCTGAAAGAATAATTAGTCATTGCTTTTTACACTTTTTATTGTGAGTTCAAGTTCACATGGTAAAGGGTGTTCAAATATTAAATATCCTTTGTCAGTGAGCTATGTAAAGGTATTCAAAGTCTATTTTTAAATAAAATAGATACTTAATATTTTACTTTATATATAATAGGAGTATAATTTTTCGGCGAAGGATGTTTAGTTAAAAGCCCCCCTTGACCAGTTGAAGATAGTTCATAACTTCATTTGAATAATCAAACTCATGTTTCATTCTTTGCTTTGCTTTTTCTCCCCTTGATTTTTGTCATTTTATATATGGAGCAGCCAAGAGCAGGTAATTAAACATATGGTTGAGTGTCTTAATTCTGCTTTACAGTTTCTAATTATCTTGCTTGTTAAACAAGTCAGAACATCAAAGTGTTAAGGGAATGACATCTCTCTAAGATTATGTCAAAATCATCTAGCTAATTTGGTCAACAAATGAATGTAAATCTTCAACTAATACTTAGAATATTCATTCAAACTAGTATTTAGGTTAGAATTTTGTATATTATTGAAATTGTAGGTGGCTGGCTTTGTTCGTTAATCCAACTTCATTTAGAACTTGTATAGTTTAGCAAGCAAAGAAACTACTAACAAAAAGAAAAAAAAAAGAAGAAAAATTCTCGTATTTCTTCGAGATTATTATACATTACTTCTCAACTTTTATTTCTGCATACACAACTCGTGCGTCGTTTATCTTCTAGTACACCAACAACAACAACGGATCGAATATAATCTCACTTTTATTTCTGAATACACAACTCGTGCGTTGTTTATCTTCTAGTATAACAACAATATATTTAATATAATCTCACATAAGTGGGGTCTGCTTTATACACAGACCTTACCCTTACCTTCAAGAAAATAGAGAGGTTATTTTCGAAAGATGTCGACGTATGATAATCATTTCAAAATTGTAATACGTAGAAATGCTATACACACAAATTATCTAAAAGTTACATGTAACTGTCCGTAATAACTACATTAAATTCATTTCATATTATCATCTAATATATGAATTTTCTTTCTGATCTATGTATTTAATTTGTTTTTGTTTTCTTAAAAAAAAAACATACTTAAAATAATAGGATTACCAAATACAGTGGTTCAACCACCAGTTGCATTCATAAAAAGTCAGAATCTCAATAGAAAAGGCGAACACGAAAGAATCTTCGTACCTTTCTTTCAACTATTTTCTTGTACATTGATCTTATCTCTATTAACCAACAAAACTTCTTCCTTTTGTTGTTCTCATGTAACACAACAACAAAGACTACTATAAAAACATACAACCCATTAAACAATTATACTAATACTAATATTTTTCATGTTATATATAAATGATTAAACATATCCTTACTTCTAATAAATCCCTCTCAAATCTCTTTGTAAATCCAACAGAAAAAACTAACTCCATGTCTCCGTTTCCAAGTTATTATTACACTTTTTCTCTATTCATTCTCCTCCTTTCTCTTCCTTCTTTTCCCGCCAGAATCCTAAAACACAATCCTTTAACTGAATTAACCGCCGATATTCAAAACAACACGTGGCACGCTTTCGTTAAATTCCTCGACGCCGGAAAAGGCAGTGAACTCACCGGCATGTCGGAGCTGAAAAAATACTTCCAACGGTTTGGCTATTTGTCTAATATTCCCGATCAAAATTTCACCGACTTTTTCGACGAAGATTTGGAGTCTGCTGTACTCAATTACCAAAAAAACCTCGGATTAACAGTCACCGGAAAATTAGACGACGAAACGATGAACGAAATAATGTTACCTCGTTGTGGGATGAGTGATTCAGCTCATGAACATGATCACAGCTCGTTACATACAACGAGAAATTACGCGTATTTTTACGGGCGGCCTAGGTGGATGAAATCATCGCCGATGATTTTATCGTACGCTTTCTCCGAAAATTACATGATTGATTATATAGACATATCGGATATTAAATCGGCTTTTAGAAGAGCGTTTTCGCGGTGGTCGTCTGCGATTCCGGTGAATTTCACGGAGGCGGGGGATTACTACACGGCGGATATTAAAATCGGGTTTTTTAGAGGCGATCACGGCGACGGAGAGCCGTTTGACGGAGTGTTGGGAGTGTTAGCTCACGCTTTTTCGCCGGAAAATGGGAGGTTCCATTTAGACGCAGCAGAAACGTGGGCCGTTGATTTTGATGAAGAGAGGTCGAGAGTTGCCGTTGATTTGGAATCAGTGGCGACCCATGAGATTGGGCATGTACTTGGGCTGGCTCATTCTTCGGTTAAAGATGCTGTTATGTACCCAAGTTTAAGCCCAAGAACGAAGAAGAGGGACTTAAAGCTTGATGACGTGGAAGGGGTCCAAGCTTTATATGGGTCAAACCCGAATTTCAAGTACACGTCATCGTTGGAACATGACACGTCATCATCAAGTTGGAGAACGTCATCAAAGTGGACCACTTTTTTGAGCTTGGTGGCTTTGATCTTTTCTTTATGTTTATGATTGCTTATGTTTTTTTAGTTTATTTTTATTTTTTTGTGGATGTTGTAAAGATATTTTACACAGAAAAAGGAAGTAAAGAACATTCTTTAAAGATGGAGTAGAGGTCATATTATTTGTGAATTATTCTTTTTGACTTGTGTTGAAATAGAGAAGGAAGATAAAAGAGTCAAAGAAGAATTAAAAGATGGATTACTTTGTGACCTTAGTGGGAAGTTTTGGTTTTCTTTTTTCAACTTTACTTTCTTATGGAGTGAAACTTGGAAACCTAATGGAAGTTTTCTAGTGGAAAGTTAGAGGTGGACATAACAGTTTTAATGGTAATTGCAAGATTAGGTTTGTTGGAAAACAGGGGGAAAAAATCTAATTTCAGAATGAGTGTGAGGATATGAATTTCCAGTATTAATGGAGATCTAGTTGCTCAGTTGTTTAGGCAGATAAAGATGATTTCTATTTTATAACAAAAAGCTATGTTAGGAGATGTATTATGAATGAATGTTATAATATTCAATTTTCTCGTGCGTAGAAGTGTCTGTTATGTTTGGAACTACAATGTTGGTTTTTCTAAAATATGGACGATGATAAGCTATAATTACGTATTTTAGTCGCTTATTATACTTTATTTTATTATACTTTAATTGAGTTTGAGTTTTAATTACTAGTGTTTTGCACTAATTGTGTATTTTATGTCTTGTAGCAGTAATTGCGAGCTATGTATATATTATGGAATGAATTCAAGTAATTTGGAGCTTTGAAGTCTGAGTAAAAGCCCAAGGAATTAAGCCGGATTATGTTCGGGGAAATGAATGGTAGTTAAGAACGAAACGAAGAATCAAGCGGGCATAAACGCATTGTCAATGCATATAACTTTTCGCCCAGAACTCCGTTTGTGCTCCACAATATATCGTTGGAAAGCTATTCAAAAGGGCTACAACTTTCATGTTTTGTATTTTTGCGAATTCTCACTACCGCGGCGCATGGTGCAGGCCCGCGCCGCACTTGTGAAAATTTCCTACAACCATTCAGATGCGCCGCACTTGTGGAAATTTCCTGTAGCCATTCAGAATCAACTCTCTGAATTTCCCCAGAGGCACACCACGTGGAGCGTCGCCCCATGCGGCACGCCCGTGCAAATTTTACAGAGCCAGAGTCCTATTTCGTCCAGGAAAAGGTGTTTCGCCTAGGCCCGACCCTATTTGGTATAAGTACATGAAAAAAAATGCTATTTTGAGAAGACGAGACATACTTTTGACATAATTTAGACCTAAGGAGGCTAAGGAGACCGGGGATTCGACCTAAGGAGGAAAGAACACGCTAGGAGCAAGGCGGAGAATCTTCTACGAGTTTTTCACTTTTTTCTTCCTGTTTCCATTATTGGTTATGAATTTTTGTATTGTAATTATGCATAACATTATAAATAGCTAATTTGTTATCTAGGGTTTTGATGGAATCTATTGGAGGATGATTTTCCTGTTACGTTAATATAGATTTGTTGTAGTAATTTCTCTATTTGTTGAACTACGTTTATATTGTGGTAGGTTGAAGAGCTTTCAATCAAATGTGCCTATTCAGTGTATATTACGCGGGAGAGAGGGCATATTTAGGTAATTGTTGAACAACATAACCCTAACGTATATGAGGAATCAATACGGAGGGTTTAAAGATAGGATTATGGATAACAAAACCTTGGGTATGATTCGAGTGAGTCGTACTTAATGCCATCTAGCGTAATTTGGGAGAATATATCTAGTAATTGTGGTAATTACTCGGGAGAGAGTTATGATAGTCAGAGCGCTCATGATCGGTAGAGAATACTTAGGCAAATTTATATAAAACATAGCGGAAAGGATTCCGACAATAGGGAAAATCATAACTCTAGACCTCCTTAATCTTGTCTCTAACCCTTAGTATCTTTAGTTGTTAATTTACTATTTTAATATGTTAGTTAATTAGTTAAATACAAGAATCTTAATACCTATAAGTTAGGAATTGTTCAGGCTTGTCTTCTTAGTGATATTGAACGGTTGTAGCTAAGCCTTAATTTTCTGTGGGATTCGACTCCGAACTTATAAACTGGATTATATTTGCAATGACTGCTTAGTCCTTTTTATAAGACATAGTTGGACCTGATCAATTGGTCACTTATGATTACTTATTTTAAAAGTAAAATTGTGATGTATTATAATAGACAAACCAAACTTTACACATATCGAACACTTAAGAGAAGCAACAATATGTCTACTTCTCTAAACCTCAAAACAAAAAGGACAACAAGTTACAAAACTGTTGGATCAGGTATGTACATTTACTTGCTTTACTGGAGTTTTTCTTGCATTTTATTCTCTCCACAATTTTTTTTGCCTGTTCTATTGCTATATCTATAGTAATTTATGTCCCTCTGAATTGCTTCCAGTTCCTTGCCTGCAAGTGTGATAAATCATGGCTTCCAGCAGGGCAGTTGCTATTTCCTTCTTGAATTGTTTCCGGTGCCTCCCTTTGATCCATTTTAAACATTGTGTAGTAACATGCTTTTGTGTTTTGATACATGTCCATATTTCCAATGCTTCTAGCACTTCCAGTGTCTAACTACATTTATGGAAAAATGTTCTCGTCCAACGATGCCTTATAAAAAGGAATAAATGGACGTTGTAAATATAATCTGAGTATTTAGCCCAGAGTCAAAGCTACGAGAAATTAACCTATCAATTAATCTTATTAGACTCACTAAATTCTACGTAATCAACTTTCCAAACATTTCGCATAACACTTGAGGATATTTTTACTAACTATAACTGACTGCAATTAAGTAAATAAAGACTAACTATAATTAAGTTGTAAACAATTAAGGGAATGATCTAAGGTTATGATTTCCCCTGTTGATGAAATCCCTTCATGTTATGTTTCATATAAATTTGCCTAATCGTCTCTATTAAACATGAGAAATCTTGTTATCGTAAATCTCTCCCAAGTAATCACGATAATTTACTAGACGCACTCTCCCGAGTTACGCTAGTTGGCTTTTATTACAGCTCACTTAAGATTGCACTCAAGGCTTCGTTATCCCTAATTCCCGCCTTTAAACCTCAGTTATAGATCCCTCATATACTTTGGGAGTGTTGTTGTTAAGCAATTACCTAAATATGCACTCTCTCCCGAGTAATACATACTAAACAGGCACAACTAATTGATGATCCTATCAATTAACTACAATAAGAACATAGTTGAACAAATATAAAATAAATCGGGCAAACTATATTAACATAACACGAAGTTCATCCTTCAATAGGTTCCATCAAAATCCTAGACAAAGTATTTCGCTACTCATAACAAAGCAAGATGAAATCACTAAATTATTCATAATGTACAAAATAGAATAACAAAGAGAAAGATTGAAAAACTCTAATGGTTGATTGCTCTTCTCATACTTATTCTTGCCTCCAATGCAGTCTAAAAACAAACTTAACCTTTGTTTGGGCGAGTTTGTCGAGTTTATAAAGGTTTAGGATAAGTTTCTCCCGATTTACACTTTAGTCCCAAATTTTTTGAACAATTACATAGTACACCGCGGTCGTGGAAGAACGCGACAGGACCTCAGTGAAACACAAGTATTCTGCCTCACGTTCTTGGCCTATCACGGTCCAGCCGTGGTCGACCGTGGTCGCGGTGGCTTCTTGCCAAATCCTCATTTGCTCTTTCTTGCTTATTTTCATTTGGGTTCTTCTTGATTGGCCTTATATCCACATTGTTGACTACAAAACACTACATAGTATCTTCCTAACTTGGATTGGTCCCTCCAAAGCAAAAGAACACCAATTAGAGTATTTTGTTATCATTTAGCCTTTAAACCAACCCTAAAATATGGCACAATTGGAGTGTAAAAAATTATCTATATAGCCTATTATCAATACACCGCACTTAAATTGTTGCTAGTCCTCTAGCAATAAACCACACTCTATAGGCCTAATCGTCATTTGGTCAATTCCCTAATCCCTATACCAAGAATAGTTCACATGGATAGACTACTTCAGTGCAACCTCCTCGCCTCATGAGTGAACACCTTTCTAGCCATGCAATGCCCATAAACAACTCTCCTACTCTCAGTCAGAGGTCCAGGCTTACCTTCTCTTCAAGAATTATGTGCCTGCTCACTACAAAAGAGGATTATATTACTTACAAATCACATACTGGGAAATTCGAATACAACATTCACTCACCTTCAGAACAAATTAGTATGCCGCAAATAACACATCATAGGCTTGCCCGTAGTGTAATACTCGACTAATCGAGCTTATTCAGTTTAGAATCAAGTAGGACTTTATTTGGTTGTAATGTTGGCTGCGGGACGGTTAAGATATATCCGGTTAATATAGAACTCCACTATGTTTTGTACTTTTAAACTCTTCACTTTATCACACCTTCCTTCTACTATTACATTATTGTGTTAATCCCTTCTTTTCTTCTTAAGTACACTTTTTCTTTTAATAGCTGCCACCACTTTGATGCTTTTTTTTCTTTTCTGGTGGCCTCTAACATTGTTTATCAACTAGTGCACTTTTTCTTCTTGTCCCCTTAATTCCCCTTAATAGCCCAACCAACCATGCACACTTATATTGTACTTTGAGTGCTTCTAAGAGGTTATATTGTTCAACAAGATAGGCTATTTAAACTCTGGTTAGTCTTGTAATGTGGTTGCCAAGAAAAATAGGTCTACAAGCTCAACGGGGTTGACTAGGGTATACACATTTAGGTGGGAACAAGCATACATAGAAGGTTTAAGAAAAGAAACGCCTTTGTCACTTTCCAGACCAAAAAAGGCTACCATTTCGCTTTGCACACACATAGGGAAAGTTCTAGGCATTGAATGTTAAGACATAATACAGAAAACCTTAATCACACATGGCACATGACTTAATTCAGTTAGGATCATCAAACACTACGTTCTAAGTACTTGAGCCATTCAGGGACACACAATTTAAGGCCTTCTTTGAGTCAACTAAAGAGCCTAAGTGTCACATTAAAGCAATCTTATTCAAGGTACCATAGAGTTAAGGGTATCTATTTCCATTTCTCGCCCAAGACTTTCTAAACTAAAAAAAAAAAGAAAAAACTTTAACCACACCCGGTTCAATAGAAACCCTTGGAAAAGAACCGTGGTCTAAAGAAAAATCAAGGGGGAGTTGATACACTACATAATCAAATGAACATCTTTTTCTTGTTCGACTTATGTCCATCAAAAGACTCGACAAGAGGTGTCCATCTTCCACCATGTTGCTGCTGAGGAGGATGATAACCCTGTTGCTAATTTTGATTATTATATCCTTGTGGCCTTTGGTAGGGCGCCATATTATTGTGAGGTCTCATACCTCCCATGTTTCCGTTGTTGAGCTGTGGCTGGAGTGGCTTGTATGGCTGATGTTGTTGGCTCCAATTTTGACCACCCTATCTCTGGCCTCCATACTTAGACACATTATTCATTTCCTCGGGGTAGTAATGATGATCACTTTCTGCATTCCACCGGTTACCAATTGGCTGACTAATGCAAGATGTGCATAAGCCCCCATTGGTAGTATGTACAATGTGTACCTGCTGTTTCTGCCCTTACTCTTCCACCTTTTTGGTTAGTATATTCATTTGTGTCATTAATGTAGCCATATTTTAAGTAAGAATGTTGGATGGATCTAAGGGCACTCAGTGAACTACTACAGTGATAGGTGCATTCTTGGTTGTCCACCCTGAATTCTATACCATCTTGTCTAGCAGACTCTGCTTTCTCTTCATGTTTTGCTCAAAAATGCTCCACCAGCTGAAGCATCAACATCACCCTTCACGCCATCAACCAAACCCATGTAAAATCGTTGCCCCTGTGAGCACGTGATTTTTGCCTTACTTGAGAAGTACTCCCAGAAAATGCAAAAATAAAAATAGTTTCGTGTTGGGCATGATTTTTGTGATTTTGTGTTATTTTATCTTTTTGTGTGCACGTTTATTTATTTAAATTAAAAATACAAAAAATATGCTAGGTTTTGCATTTTTAGTGTTTGATATCGAAGCCATGTGATTTACATTTTTTAGGTGATATGTAATTATGTACGTTAATTGTAGTAAAAAATAGTGGTGTTATAGGTTAGTATATATACATATGTGTGTATATATATATATATATATGTATATATACATATATATATATATATATATACACATACACATATAGTACATCATGAAGATCCGATCTGGGCCAAAACTTAGTCTAAAAACCAGGCCCAAACGAATTTCCTCTAATCCAGCCCAAATACCCGCCCAAGCCTCAGCCTGTGTAACGCTTGATCTGGACCGTTGGATTTTATTATCCAACGGCCCAGATTAATCCTTTAATTCCAATATACACTCAGACTATGGCTTAACCAAACGACGTCGTTTGGTTTAAGTGAGGGGATCCTGATCGTTGATCGTAAATGATCCAACGATCAGGATTCAATCTCATATCTCGTATATAAGGCTCATTCCATACCCCGCCCCCCAAGCCAGACCCCCCCCTCTCCCTTCATCTCCCTCAGGAGCTCTCAAAGACCCAGCGTAACGCCGCCGTGCTCCGCCCGCCGGAAATCGCCTCACGGCGGTTCCGGTAGGCCAATGGCCACCAAACCAATGCCAAAATCTTCCCCTCACCTCCCCCATTACGGATCCGGCCTCCGCTAACCTCGAATCACTCCGGAGCTCCTCGAATCTTCATTTGAAGATTCGAGTCAAACTCGAACCAATGCCAAATCACCCCAAACTCACCCCAAACCCTCACATGGCCTCCCTCGTACCCCCGCCGGCTTTCGTTTGCTTCGAATCTAACCAGAAATGCAAAAGCCCCAAATCCGAGCCCAAGAACCCTAGTTTTTGAAGAAACCCAATTCGAGCCGGGTTAGCCATAATTGAAGTCCAAGGGACTTTAGTCTAGGTGTTCTCAATCGAGAACATCTTGATTAAAGCCCGTTTGGCTTCAATAATTCCAAATCTTAGTTCGAAGCTTGGGTCGGCAGATTTCTTACGAGGTATTCATTTCTTCTTTGGTCGATTTAATTCGATTTTGTGAATATGTGTGTTTGTTTTATTCATTGTTTCAGTTCTCATCTATCATGCTTTTAATTTCTCATAACAGTCGATCTGTTCTCCTCCTTTGAGGCCCTTTATTTGGCCAATTCCCTCCGTTTTTAGTAGTTAAAATGAATCATAGGTTCAATGTGATTAAGGTCGTCAAGCAATTAATTCATATTTGATTAGTTCCTTGATCCCTGCCCGAATTATTAGGAATCAAACTGTAGGTCGATCATTTGTTGTCGATTATGTGTGTTGTCATCGACTAATCAATGTGGTCGATTAGCTTCGTAGGTCTCGTGCATTAGCATTTTTATGGCAGAAACTGATTACACACACAGAATCACTGTTGGATTGTGCTTGTTTGTGATTAAGTGATGATTGGTTATAGTTGATTGGTATCGATGCTGGATTCTGAGTTAATGAGGGTGTTTGGATATAGTGTGTGATTGATGTAGGTTTGAATGGTGTAATTGAAAGAGGTAAGGCATCAAGACTGCTGGTGGAACCTGCTGTACAGCAGAGTGCACCACCAGCTGTCTCCTGTTATTAATTAACTAAAGCCCATGTTTAAGCACAAC
>JASVEL010005147.1:0-133606 GCA_032618575.1 Nicotiana noctiflora | reverse complement strand
GTCACTTCCTCCTTGATCTTTACACTCATCTCCGTCTTAAATTTCTGCAGTTTTTGTTTGACGGGTGGGCATGCCGGGTCAGTAGGTAATTTATGGACCACTAGGTCAGTGCTGAGTCCGGCCATGTCGTCGTACGACCATGCGAAAATGTCTTTAAACTCCATGAGTGTTTTGATCAATTCTCCTCTCAGGTTGGGTTCAATATGGACACTTATTCTGGTTTCTTTGACGCCATCTGTGTCCCCCAGATTAACAGCCTCAGTATCATTTAAATTTGGTTTGGGTTTTTCCTCGAAGTGACTTAATTCTTCACCGATTTCTTCTACGGCTTCATCATCGCCGTATTCGGATTCACTCTCGTCACCTCTTATTTCATGCGTTATTATTTCCAAACCCGATTGACTTTCTAGAATGGGTTGATTAATCTTTAAGCACGCCATATCATTTAGATCAGTTGAAAGAAAGCTGCTCAGAAAAGTAAAAAGAAGGAAAATAAACAAAATTAGACACGAAGGGAACAAAATTTCATTAATGGGAACAGTACAAGGAAAAACAAACTTGCAAACTCAAATCAAAATGAACTAAACAAATGGATTTTACTCCGGGGACAACCCCCAACACAAAATTTCGAAAGAAAACAATCCAAAACAAACTACCAAGACTCCTTCCGGACAGGGAGAGGAGTAGCCTTCCAATTATTCAATTTTGCTTTTGATCCCACAAACTGTATCTCGGCATGGCTGGATCCTTCGCCATCCTCGAGCATGCATACATCTGCGAGTAGGTCCTCGAACTTTCTTAAGAACTCTTCGCATGGCCTAACCATAGGACCGGGAATCTTTGTCGTCGGATGTCTTCTTACTCCAGACCTGACGAAAGATTGGGAAAGGCGTGGAACAGGCTTCGGGAGCACCCATGTCTTCCGCTTATTCCTCTTGGCTTGCTGGATGTCCTCTGATGTTGGCTTGAATCCCAAGCCGAAGGTTCCTACGTTTTCGACCACGGATACCGGTTGTATGATTCCTTGCAGAGATGCACCTAGACCTTTGCCGGGTATGAAACCATGTCTCAACATTTCATGAGCCACCATGACGTCTGCAGGTAATTATTCTGTCATCGGGAATGCATTCCCCTTCTGGAACTCGGTTGGCGGATACCACATCGCAGATCTGGTATACCTATGGCCCAATATCTTCTTCCGTCTCAACAAAAGGGACGATGGTGCCTGGTTGCAGATCATTCTCTCCGTGGACGACGATCTCCTGTTGGTCCCACTCAAACTTGACGAGTTGGTGTAGGCTGGATGGAACTGCTCTTGCGGCATGGATCCACGGTCGCCCTATCAGAAGGTTATATGACACTACCATGTCCAGCACTTGGAATTCCATGGTGAACTCCACTGGCCCAATTGCCAAGATTAATACTATGTCCCCGACCGACGCCTTGCCTCCTCCATCAAACCCTCGAACGCATATGTTGTTCTTGTGTATCCTGCCGATGTCCACTTTCAACTTGTCCAATGTAGAGAGAGGACAAATGTTAGCACTGGATCCATTATCGACAAGGACTTTGGTAACCACCGAATCCTCACACTTTACCGTAAGATATAAAGCCTTGTTGTGCTCGGTGCCTTCCTCAGGCAACTCATCATCGGTGAAGGTGATCCGATTCGTTTCGAAGATCCTATTGGTGATCTTCTCCAAATGACTCACTGAGATTTTATCAGGTACGTGGGCCTCATTCAAAACTTTCATCAAAGCTTGCCGATGTTCTTCGGAATGTATCAGCAAGGATAGCAATGATATTTGCGCAGGCGTTTTCCTCAGCTGCTCTAAGACAGAATAGTCATGCAGCTTCATCTTTTTTAGGAATTCTTCTGCCTCTTCGTCAATTACCGGCTTTTTCAATGTTGCCGGAGTGATCTTCCTCAATTCCGCAGGGGCAAAACATCTCCCCGAGCGGGTCAAACCTTGCGCTTCGCAAACTTCCTCTTTCACTTCCTTTCCTTTGTAGGTTGTTGTGATCCGAGCATAATTCCATGGAATAGCTCTGCTATCAGTTATTGGCAACTGTATTGCTGGCTTGATGATGAAAGGATCCATTCGAACGCCTGCTACCGTCAAGACGGGCTTGGTTGCGGCCCCTGGTACAATTATTTTTGCTTCCCCCGGCCTCACCGGTACTTCGCTCATACTTCCCTTTTCTGCTTCCAACCCCCTTTGTACGTCCTTCTTGCCAATGGGTGACTTATCCCGGATCGGCCCCTTTCTCATTCCTACCCCGCTAGACTTGATCATCATTACAGTCTGGGAGGTTTTCTCCTTTCCTTCTTCTACCCGTACCAACTCGATCATGTTGGTCTCATGATGAGCTGGAAGTGGATTTTGGTTGATGTTGGGCTCTGTTGGAGTCTGGACCTCAATCCTGCGAGTGTCGATGAGCTCCTGAATGGCTGTTTTCAACCTCCAACACTTTTCCGTGTCGTGTCCCGGACATCCTGAGCAGTATGCACAATTTACTGAATGGTCCAGGTTCTTTGGAAGAGGGTTTGGTAGCTTAGCTTCAACCGGATTTAGCAACCCTACTTGCTTCAACCGGTGGAACAAACAGGTGTAAGACTCTCCCAGGGGAGTGAAAGTCTTTGGCCTTGGCGCCCTATCACTCTTGAATGCTTGGTTCGGACGAAAACCCGCGCCCGAGGGGTTTCTGTAGGCTCTTGGGGGTGGATAATTGTTCTGCGGGTTTGGTGCACGCCACGGTGCATGGACGGGAGGTGCAGAATAGGACTGTGCGTGGTGGACAGTGAAATGGGGATCAGGTGCGGGATAGTAATGTTGCGGGTGGTTATATGGATTGTGGAAGTAATTTTGGTGGTGAGGCTGGGGCGGGCTATATTGGGGTACAGGGCCTCTGTTTCTGAACCATGTCCCGGACTCGACTGTCGCGACTTCCTCTTTCCTCTTTTTCCCAAGTACTCCTCCAGTACCACTTTGGATAGCCTGAGTGGTGGCCTTCAATGTTGAATAGCTCATGATCTTGTTGGCTTTCAAGCCTTCCTCGATCATAGCCCCCATTTTTATCACCTCAGTGAATGATTTGCCCACGGACGTCACCAGATGTCCGAAATAGGTTGGCTCTAGTGTCTGCAAGAAATAATCCACCATCTCGCTCTCTCTCATAGGCGGATCTACCCTTGCTGCCTGTTCCCTTCAGCGGAAACCAAATTCTCTGAAACTTTCAGCGGGTTTATTTTCTAATTTTAGCAATGATAAGCGGTCGGGGATTATTTCAAAATTGTACTGGAACTGGCCGATAAAAGCTTGGGCCAAATCATCCCACGTAAACCATCTGCTGGGGTCCTGTCTAGTGTACCACTCCAGCGCAGATCCTCCCAGACTCTGACCGAAGTAAGCTATCGGAATCTCATCCCGTCCTCCGGCTCCTCGCATTTTACTACAAAACCCTCGGAGGTGGGCTACAGGATCACCGTGCCCCTCGTATAGGTCAAACTTGGGCATTTTGAACCCGGCCGACAATTGGACGTCGGGGAACGGACACAGATCCTTGTAAGCGACACTGACCTGGTTACCCAAACCGTGCATGTTCCTGAAGGACTGCTCCAGGCTTTTAACTTTTCTAATAACTTCCTCATGTTCCAAACTTTGGAAGTGCTTTTCCGGTTCTGCCGGATTATCCCAGTGAGGGGTGTGTGATTGCGGTTCAGGAGCCCTAAAAGTAGGCTCTGGAGGATAGTAAGAGTTGTCATGGATCTGAACATGCGACTCGCCGGACGGCCTTTGTAGAGTAGCAGGTGGGGGTACCACAAAAACAGGGGTGACTGGAGGAGGATTAGGTTTGGCTGGTGGAGTGTGGGTGGCATATGGGTTTTCCCCCTGAAAGTATGGATAGATCGGGGCGCTTGTCGAAGGATCGATGGGCGGATGTTCCGGAGCTGAGGCGAGAGTAGGGAGGTTTGGTGAGGACTGTCCCCTAGCCCAGGCTAGGTGCATCTCTGTTATCTGATGTCTCAACCGTTCTACCTCCTCTTTCATGATCTGCATCTCTGATTTCTCCTCCTCGAGACTTTTATCGGAACTAGACATGCTTGCTGTAATTGGCCCTTTAGATCTAGTACGGTAATGGTGGCTGGCCAGTATATTCTGTCAAACCAACTGCTAAACTTTTCCGGAAATGCAACAAACTTGTTAGTTTACCGAGTTTAACAGATATGTTATAGCACGTTGGATGTAATGTACCTAACCAAATAACCCTTTCTACATGTACTCATAACATGCGTCATTCCAGCCTTTTTCTTTTTCTCTTTTTCTCTTTTCTTCTTTTTCTTTTCCCTTTTTCAACTATCCTTGAAAGCCTTATTGTTATTAACCTTTGTATTATTTTCCTTTCTTTTTAGTGGTGGTCGAATCTTATGTGGATTGCCTACGTATCACGTCCCCGCGTGAATCAGACCGAGCGTAGTTCTGGTAACAAGATTACGGCAAAATTCAGTAACTTTTATATCAAATAAAACCTTAAAGTTACAAAACATGTCTTTCAACAATCAACAAAATAAAAGAAATGCTTGACTCGAAAAAGTAAAAATAAAAATGCCAACTAGCTTGACCCAATATTTCAAAAATACATTTTAATCAAAAATCTAATGCTCTAAAATTCATGGGGGCCCGCGAGGCATCATTCGGCCTTGCCGCGGGCCTTGGTGTGAGATCCTTGTGCAGTCCCCTTAACTCTCTCATGATCTGATGAACATAACCCATAACTGAAGCAAAAAGGTCGGTGCGGGGCATTTGTTCACAAGCTAAGCACTTCATGGTGACATAATGCCCGATTTCCCCAATTCTGTCTTTGATCATGTCTCTTTCTCCAAGTAGCTGTTCTATCTGCTGGTTTTTCGCCCCCAATCTTCGAGCGTTGTTGGTGACTTGGTCTAGGAGCCTATCCACTTGTTCTTGCAATCGGGCCATCAAATCGTGGCAACGGTCGAGGTCTGCTCTGGCATCTCGGGCTTGCTTGAAAACCCGCTCCCCGAGGATAACATTTGCTTCCCTTAGACTAGTGATGATCTCAGTGTAATCTTCTTCCACCCGTTGTAGGTGAAGTGCATGTTGATGTGCCTCCTTTCTCCAGCTAGCACGGATCCTCATTGTTTGGGTCTTTGACTCTTCCAATTCTCTTTGGACATCGGTAACTTGGCTTCTCAAATCCTTTATCAATTTTTCGTCTGCCCGACTCCTCAACTGTCTGTCAGCATCCCTTTTCATTTGCTGGATTTGAGCTCTCAGAAAATCATTTTCCTGTGCCAACTTTTTTTTATCTCCTTCGTCGGCGGCAGCTTGCATATTCTTCTCGAATTGAAGGTCCCGGACCTGCTGTTCTATCCTGCCAATCTTCGTCCCTGTACCCCTCCTCCTTTGCTAGCCAATTCCATTGCTCCTGTGAATCTTCCGTGAACCGTTGGACATGGGCTCTTTTAGAACATTTCCGACGAATCTGAAATCTTTTCCCGAACCACACATTGTACTTTGGGTCCACCTCACCCTTAGCTAGTTCCCGGACCATGGTTTTAGGCTCAAGGAATCTACATTCATGCCACAACTTTCTAATCTTCTCTTCGAGGAATACGACTCCTGGGCTCAACTCAATGGCATGCTTTCTCAGGTCTTGATCGGTAGGAATAACCTGAAACCTTCCTAGTTGACGTAATACACGATGATGAACATATGGTTGGACACTGCGGATCCCCATCAGAAGAATATAACACTCCTCGGCTGCCATATATATTACTTCAGTATCGGGTAACCACCCGAACGCCCATTCAATCTGATCGGCTTCTATTGAGCTTAGTCGTGCAAGCCATGCCTCGACGCCTTCAGGGAATACAGCACCCATCATCCGTTCTTCAAAACCCCTGATACAGTTTTTCCCAATCAACCCATGGTTCATGTATTGTGTCCGGTGATGGAGGTGTTCTTGCATCCACAATTGGAGTAACAGATTGCATCCTTGGAAGAAATTGCCCCTTTCTCGGCATACAGTCAAGGCTCGATAGATTTCGGACAAAACCAAAGGGACCACCGTGCTGGTAGCCTTTTTGATTGCAACGTCGGCTATTCCTACAAGACTTATCTCTATTTTCTTATCTTCGCGTGGACAAATCACAATCCCCAAGAATGTCGTTATGAATGCTAGAATTCGTATGGCCTCCCACTTGGTTCTATTCCCTGCGTGAGTTAGTCCAAGGTTTGACTCTTCAAAACCCCGAGGAGTGCCGTACCGTTGGTATAAGAATTGGAGATCGCAACATCCTTCCAGCAAATCATCATTTTTCACCTTCCGACTAATGCTCAGCAAATCCAGAAACCCATGTGGAGATACCGGTCTTGGTGAGAGCAGGTATTGCCCTCTTAATTTCCCATTTAGTCTTGCATAGCCCGCAATCTCCTCTAACGTGGGCGTCAGTTCAAAGTCAACAAAACGGAACACATTGCGGGTCGGATCCCAAAAAGATATCAGTGCCTCGATGATGTCTTTCCTTGGCTCGATATTCAACAGATTAACCAAACCTCCCAAAATTCTCTCCACTATCTTTTTGCTACTGTCTTTCAAATCGTTCCACCACATATGGAGCTGCTGAGGGACCTCGCTAAAGATTGAAAATGACTTATTCTGATTCGTGCTCATCCTGCACATTTATTAAGGTGATTTAAATAAGAAAAACAACCTTGTTTTGCTAAATAATAATAAAAAAAAATCAGTTTTCAATCACGGCCTTTCAACGTCTCGGGGACGAAGGTTTTTAAGGCTGTGGGGGTAAATTGATCGAAATCAAAAATTGACCCAAAGGTGGCCGTTTATATGAAATCAGCCTTCCGGCGTCCCTTACGGGAACATTCGGCTATTTTTGAAAACAGCGTCACCGACTTATTTAGTACAAAAAGTTAGTTTTGATATTTTGGCTATTTTTGAAAAGGTGAAGTTGGACCTGATAAAGGTTGCCTACGTATCTCACATCCAATGAGAATCAAACCCGCGTAGTTCGGTTTTAATAAAACAAACTACATTATTTATTTATTCATTAAAAAAAAGACAATGGCTATTTTTTTTTTTTTAATTTTCCTTATCTAAAGCCGGTCAGCATGCAAGTCTATAACAGATAAATGCGTAAGACAAACAGGATGCAGCAGGATAGTCTTTTCATTTCGGGTCACCTGTCCTAGACGGACCCAACCCCTGTGTTGAGTCCCCTAAGCCAAATGCAACATGATGCAAATAAACGTTCCTACTAGGGATCCGGCATGAAGCTTTGTTATTCTAGGTTCAAAACCAGGGTTTATTGTACTAGACCTGGCTTACCCGAGCGGACAGCTCGAGCCGAGGAGGAGGCAACAACCCGGGAATACAGAAGCTTCGCCGGTTTTGCAACTTATCCAAACCTCGTTCTAAAGTGGGAATTAGACACTATACAGAAAAGAAGTCACACGAAGTGCACCCTTCTTCATGATTTAGAAGACTCAGAGAGGAGATTGGTTTCGGCACAATTTATATGTACAGCTCACAAAATATCAAAGCGGTAAAAACAATATTTAGCACATTAATACAAACATGTAATAAAATCAGATAATAAATAAGCCAAATACAACAATTATTCCGAGCTCGAATTCTAAAAAAAAAATCCCCAGTGGAGTCGCCAGAGCTGTCACACCTCTTTTTTACGCTGACCCGCGTGGGCGCAAGATATAAAAGAGAGTTTTTCCAATTAAAGGACAACCAAAACGGGGTTCATTTATTGAGAGATTCGGAGTCGCCACTTGGGAGATTTATGGTGTCCCAAGTCACCGGTTTGAAACCCGAATTGAGGAAAGGCTTGACTCTATTTAATGGTCGGCGAACCAGAAATCCGGATAAGGAATTCTGTTAACCCGGGAGAAGGTGTTAGGCATTCCCGAATTCCGTGGTTCTAGCACGGTCGCTCAACTGTCATATTCGGCTTATTTATCTGACTTTTTTTTTTTACAGTTATATACTTAATGCAAATTAATATCCCATTACCGCTTTTATTATTATTATGATTTGTGAAAAGAATGTTGCCTAAAAATATGTTTCGAATCACGTCACATGAAATGCACCCGGATTCTCGACACATTCTTATTCAACATTTTGGGATTTGGATTTGGGTCGCATGAAATGCACACCCGTACTTAAGAAGGTAAAATTATTAAAATACGCGCCTAGAGCGATTACTTATTTACACTTTTGAGAAGGCCATGATATTTGCTAAGAAACGGCACATCTCGAAATCTAAGCACTTTATATATACACTTATGAGGGCCCTGCGATTTGTGTAACTGTTAGGCGAGGCGCACCTCTAATTCAAATTTAAAGCGAACTACATCCCGCTATATTTATTTAGGAGTTGATTCCAAATTATTTAAAACATGTTACGAGCCACACCACATGAAATGCGCCTGTGGTTCCTGACACGCTTTATTTAATCTTGTTCAAAATTGGAGTCGGGTCACATGAAATGCACCCCCGATTCCTTTAATCTAATTACGTCGTTCAGTTGAGTAATAACTCACCAATTCCTACAATGTGACAAAATCCTACTCAACTATAACCAATTCGAGCAAACATACGATTAGTTAACTAAGTGAGTAGATTCGAGTCTATGGTGGACAATTGTATGGAAAGAACTTACTTTGAATTCAAATAATCCTCAAAGAGCCACTGTCATATATTTTTTGCAAGTTCAAGATATCATTCCTCACGGGTGTTCAAATCACCTTAAACTTTCTGCTTAAACAAATGGCTAATCTCAATTTTAACATAAGATCTAGTATTAACAGATTTGGAAATTACACACCATGAATAGAGAAGATTAAACAGAGATACAGCAGGAATAATTCAGGTTTATGTACATATCCAATGATAGTGTATCTTTGATCTAGATACATTTTTTGCATAACCAAATCCAGTGAGACAAACTTAATTAAAGAATAACAAAACATACAAACATAAGAACTTTGGACAACTATATGTATTCAACAGACTTAAAAGGGAGCTTCAGGCTTCATTCTTTTTCGAACCAAGAAGCTACAATGACAGAGATGTGTACCCGGAATATGGAAGAAGAAAGAAGAGTGAGCAGTGAACAAAGTGTGGCAATCAGCAGTATAGCAGTAACCAAACAACAACCAAAATGTCCCAGCAAACAGACTCCAAAGAGAGAAATCAATGACCAAAGACTCCACTACTTCAAAGAGACCAACAGCAAATACTTCCAAATCAAACAGACCCCTATACTTCTGAAATACCCCAGGGGACTTGTGCACCCAAATGATTGAACCACAATTGACCTCAAACAATAATCCAAATACCCAAAGTTCTGCCTATTACTTAGATCCGAGTATGTAACAGAAAAACAGAGAATGCCAACTATCTTTCAGCTTTAGAATTAACTGAAACTTCCACTCAAACTAGAGACCCTCCTGTATGTCCTAACTCTGCTCTATGTATTTCAGAATATTCAGAAAGCTTCCCCCTTTTACAATTCCCTCTCTAATGTATGTTGTTTTTCCAAAGAGAAAAGAAGATCCTCCCTATTCTCTTCAACCTTCTATTTATACTTGAAAAACCAATGACACCCTAAGGTACAATAATCAGAAGACCCACCCCTGCCCATACTCTTCTCTGCCAGCCCATTACATTCTCTGAGTTAACCACTAAATCCTGTTTAAGTGTGGGCTTAAAATCAATTTAAATTCTAAGTGGAAACCTGGTGGAGTGCCCTGCTGTAACAGCAGGTTCCACTAGGCTGTGCAGGGCATTTTAATACTAAAATATGCCACCTCTGATTAATCACTGATGCTAACAGCCACATCAGATTCAGGACTTAATTTAAAGTCACAAACAATTCAAGAACTTCACTTGGTAATGATTTCGGATCAAATCAACAACATTAATCACTATCCAGTGTTTTAACAGGAAAACTCGTATAACTAAGCGACGACATTTACTTAATTGATCCCAACATATACAATCAAGAACAAGCAGATGCCAAACAAACTCGTGATTCATGGTTTTGGACACAACAGTAGACCAACAAATATGAACTAATTGGCTTGACGACCTCAATCACACTAAGCATACCATTCATTTTCAGTCAAAGAAACAACAAGAATCGACCAAATAAAAAGGGTCTATTGGAGAAGAAGAACAAAACAGAAAACTAAAAGCAAGAAAAATAAAACTCAACTGATTTAACAAACGGAATATGAAGAAATAAAAGAAGAAATACCATAAGAGAAGACAAATCCGCACTTGAACGACCCCGGACATGTCTTGGGTTCAATTCGAACTTTGGATTCAACTTGAACTTGGATTCTTCGTTTTTGAGGCCAATGGACCTTAATTGAGATGTTTTCAACAATGAAAACATCCCAATTAAGGTCTATTAGACCTCAATTAGGCAGGAATCGAAGTCTAGGGTTCATGGCCGAGATTTCGGGCTCGACCGGTTCCGGCAAGATTCGAGCCAAACCAGGGCCGGTAGGGGTATGAAGGAGGCGAAGGGAAGCTATGGTGTGATTTTGAGGTGGTTTGGGATGAATGTTCAAGTTCCGACGAACTTTGAATTGATATTCGAAGTGTTCGAGCAACATTCGAACCTAACCAATGCCGGATCCGTGTAGAGGGGAGTTAGGAGGTTAATTGGTGTTAAAATGGGAGGGGTTTGACACCGGCCGCCGGCGGAGGCGATTTCCGGCCGGCGGTCGAAGGCGGAGACGGGCGGAGCTCTGAGTGTCTCTAAGATGATGAAGACGAGGGGGGGTTTAGGGGGCGGGGTTTGTTTAGGACTTATATACTAGGCAGTGGAAATGATCTTGGCCGTTCTATCAAACGAGATCGACGGTTCGTAATGTAAACGCCAATACGGCGTCGTTTGGAATGCCTTCAACAGACCTGGTCCTGGACCGGGTAAACGGGTGTTTGGGCCTGGTTATTTGGGTGTTTTTTGGACCTCAATTTTCTTTTCAAAACCAGCCCAGTCCGATTTTTCTTTTTTGCTTTCTTCATTTTTAAATCCTAGGTAATTAAAACCAAAATCCCAAAAAATACTAATTAATTTCTAGTTGTAGAATTAAGTCGTAAGTGAAATTTCTAATTGTAGAATTTCTAATTAATTCAAAAATAGCACGCGTAGACGAAAATGCAAAGCCTAATTAAGAAATTACACAAAAATTCACAGAAAATCACACACAACACACAACTATTTTATTTTGAATTTCTGGGAGTAATTCTTATATAGGGCAAAAATCACGTGCTCACAGTATCTGTTGTAAACGTCATTCTAGATTGCTGGTAAATAATATAGCTTCCCAATTATTAGGTACATATGGCAATGACATTCTATCACGATGGAATCTGTCTACAAAATCCCTGAGCAACTCCGAGTCTCCTTGCTTTATTCTGAAAATATCTTCCATTCTTTTTTTGACTTTTTGAGCTCCCGAATGCACTTTTATAAATGAATCTGCAAGCTCAGCAAAAGAATTTATATAATTTTTGGGTAAAAGAGAATACCAGGTTAATGCTCCCTTAGAGAGTATTTCATCAATTTTTTTTACCAATAGTGATTCAATTTCCTGTTTGGTCAAGTGATTGCCCTTTACACTAGTTGTGAATGCAGTCAGGTGGTCTCATGGATCAGTTGTCCCATCGTATTTTGGAATATCGGGCATCTTGAATTTCTTAGGAATTGGGAGAGGAGCGGTGCTTGGCTTCCAAGGTTGTTGCGAATATTTGTCCATATCTACTCCCTTGATTACTGGCGGTACTCCAGGTATTTGCTCTATGCGGTCACTTTGCTCCTTGAGCTATTTCTGCAAAGTTAATACTAAATTTTATAAATCAGAATTGACTATGTTACTCGGTTATCTCGATACTTCCTGGGGGTTCCACCACTGCCCGAGTTAACAAGTCCAGAACAAGGGTACTCGAAAGTGTTGTTATTTGGGGTTAGTGTCGGTGGTGCAATCGGCAATTGGTTAACGAAAGCCTCAAGAGCTTTGCTGACCTATTGAACAATTAACTTCAGTAAAGCTTGGTTGATAGCCTCATCATTTTCCAACCGAGCATTTGCATTTGATTGAGATCCATCAGGAGTTCCTTCTCGAGATTGTCGAGGAGAGCTGGGTGGGGAAAGGATTGGGGTACGATAATTGTAACGACCCGGCCGGTCGTTTTAGAAAAATTTCGCCCTAATCCCCAATTTAACTGTTCCCCTAAGTTCATTTCTGCTATTGTGGTTTGCCGGGAGAGTCGGTTTTGAAATTTGGAGCATTTTGGGACACTTAGTCCCTAAATGAGAGCTTTAAAGTTAGAAAATGGTCCGTAGTCGGAACAGTATCAAGACGACCTCGGAACGGAAATCCGATGATTTTATTAGCTTCGTTAGGTGATTTGGGGGTTGGGAGCGCGTTCGGAAGGTATTTTGGAGGTCCGTAGCTCAATTAGGCTTGAAATGCCGAAGTTTGAAATTTTGGCGAATCCGAACGATAGGTGAGATTTTGATCCGGTGGTCGGAATGGAATTCTGATAATTTCTGTAGCTTTGTTATGTAATTTTGGATATGTCCTCAAATTTTCAGGTCATTCGGACGTCGTTTGGTCGGGTTTTTGATTGAATGTTAGTTTCGGAAGTTTTGAAGAAACTTAGGCTTGAATCCGTGTGTAATTGGTGATTTTGATGTTTAGGATGATGTTTTTATGATTGGAACAAGTTTGTATCGTATTTTGGAGTATGTTGGTGGTTTTCGTTGGGGTCCCGGGGGCCTCGGGATGAATTCGGACCATCAAACGGGCATTTTGAAGCCTTGAAAACCTACAGAAAATTAGAGGTCAGTGCAGCAGGGATTTGGCCTTCGCGTTCGCGTAAAGGTGGTCACGTTCGCGTAGGCTAGTCATGCCAAGGCATCGCGTTCGCGTTAAGACCTACGCGTTCGCGTAGGTGGTGTGGTGTGATGCTTCGCGTTCGCGTGACCTGGGTTCGCGAACGCGTAGAAGGGGGAGAGTCAGCATCGCGTTCGCGAAGGGTAATTTGAGCAGACCTTCGCGGACGTGTGAGTACCTTCGCGGACGCATAGAGCATTGGGGTCTGGCAGTGAGTTTAAGTTCAAAACATAACAGTCGCGACCCCCATAAACAAAAATGCCATTTTTGAGCTCCAAGGGAGGATTTTGAAGGGGAAACGCTGGGATATCATCGGGAAATCATCGGGGGTAAGTTTCTTGACCTTAATTCGTTAGTTATCATGCAATTCGTGATTATTTCACTGAAAATGGGGTATTTAAAGGTGGGTTTGAACCCTAGACCTAAAATTTAGGAAATCTTTGAATTGAATGGCCAAACGGAGTCCGATTTCAATAAATTTTATATGCACGGACTCGTATTGAGATAAGGAACCCGAATATATAACTTTCGTGATTTTTCGATATGCGTACCGAAAGTCAGGGTTTTGGCAACTTGTGGGTTTTGGTGTATTTTGAGTTGTTTTGATTGGGTAATGCCCAATTGGCCTATTTTGATGTGATTCTATTGATTTTTATCGGATACTACACTTGTGGAGGCCGACATTCGCGGCAAGAGGGTTATTTCTTAGCGGTTTTGTACCGGAATTGAGGTAAGTGGCTTGTCTAACCTCGTGTAGGGGAACCTTTACCCCTAGGATATTATGTGATAGTTTAAATGCCTTGTACGCGAGGTGACGGGCGTGTACATGTGCTAGTTGTTGTAACTCATTTTTCTTGAATTGTCCAAATTCGTGATATTCCTGTTCTTAATTTATTAAATTGTGACATTTACCTGGTATTCGTTAGGGAAGCATGATTAGGTATAATTTATCTGTCTAATTGCCTAATTGTCCTACTTGAACTTCTTGATAATTGTTGGCACTAGTCCTCGGTGAAGTTGTAGTTAAGCATATTATGTTTTTTTCCGTGTGCGTTTTCTTAATTTGTTGTGTTGGTGGACTGCGGGTTCAATTCCCGGAGATCCCAGGGCTGTGGGTTCGATTCCCAAAGACCCGGATTGCTATTGTTTGTGGACCGCGGGTTCAATTCCCGGAGATCCAAGGGCTGCGGGTTCGATTCCCGGAGACCCGGAGTTTATTGATATATTATTGAGATACGGACTTGCGGGTTCGATTCCCGGAGATCCTGAGATCATTGAGATACATCCCGAGGTATTGAGACATGGGTTGCGGGTTCGATTCCCGGAGACCCAGAGATACCGTAATTGGGACTGCGGGTTAAATTCCCGTAGCTCCTGGACTGTTGATTATAGAGTGGGACTGTGGGTTCAATTCCCCCAGGTCCTGGACTTGCTGATTGAGTTTTTATTGAGTTATTTACTTGCTGCTAGCTTAAATCGTAGACGGTTGCAGAAATCGCTTTATTGTTGTCATTTCAGATTCATTATTATTTAAAACTGCTTATTATTGTTATCCTTATTATATTATTGTTCTCTCAGTAGGGCCCTGACCTTCCTCGTCACTACTCCATCGAGGTTAGGCTTGGCACTTACCGAGTACCGTTGTGGTGTACTCATGCTAGTCTTCTGCACAGTTTTGTTGTGGAGATCCAGGTACATCAGGACAGGCCCATACTAGGTGATTCGGCAGCACTTAGGGAGACCTCGAGGTATGATCTGCTACGTCCGCGGATTCGGAGGCCTTCCTTCTATTCTAATAGTACTAGTAGATATTTTTCCTTCATTTTGTTGTTAGATACTCTTTATACATAGAGCCACAATTGTATGTTCTCTTTTAGTCTGTGTTACCCGTGGGGTTCCGGATCTTGGTGGTGTTTCATACAGTGTGTTTGACGGATGTATGTGCCAAATGGCACGGTTTACATATTTTTTATGCTATATTCCGCTAAATATTATTTAAATGTTCATAACTTGTATATTCCGCAACGTGTTAGGCTTACCTAGTCATGGAGACTGGGTGCCATCACGACATGTTCACGATTGGTGAACTAGGGTCGTGACAATAATCTTGTGGATTCTCCTGGAGTTGATGGATTCTTTGGTTGTTCTCATTAACATTTGACATGGTTGATATGACCAAAAAAAGGTTAATTTAGGAAAGAATAGATTATCAGATTCCCAGTAACGAAACCAATTTATTCAACCAAAAATTTGTATTTCGATCAAAGCTTATTCAAGAAGGACTCAGGTTACTGATAATCAAATAAAATAGAAATAACGATGTAAAAAATAGCTGAATAGAAATCTTAGTAAATTAGTATATTTCAATAGTATTATGTATCCTTACAAATGATCAATTTTTTCCTTTTTATAGCTATCTCTAGGTAATATTTGTTTTTTCTCATAATAGAGCCTTTATTGATAATCAATGACATTTAATGTAACACTATAAATGGTAATTATATTTTGATTTAGTACAGATTCCCTAACATTTTTTATAATTAATGCCTATTGATTACTGACAGTAGGTATTTATACCCCTTTTTGCTATCATGTTCGTTCTCTAACCTTTGATCTTAAAGAGGTTCGAGCACCTATCTTTCTTGAATCTCTGGAATTCCTGCACGTGCCTGTTATAGCTTGTGCCTTTTTAACTATTCTTTACCAATTGTCATCCTTTGACTAGTCTACATGTCGTGACATGTCACTTTTCAATCAATTCTATGTATGAACTTAATTTTTCCCAATACAATACTATCACGATAGGTAGTTAATAAATGGGCAGTCCTACCAACAGTGGTGAAGCCAAGAAATTTAATAAGGGTGTTCAAAGTTTTGAACACCCTTTGCAAGTGTACTATGCAAGAAAATCAATAACAAATAGTATTTTATCTTATACATAGTATAATTTTTTTGTGAAAGGCAGTCAAATGACTACCCTTGGTCCAACATAGCTTCTCCTTTGCACACTAGATATGCTATGGATCCATGAGAAGTAAGTCCTATATTCTGTTGATAACCAAGAATCGCTTGGTCATTAGAGATGTGCATCAACACTTTTTGTGAAACCTTGCAGTAGACGTCCAAGAGAGTTCAGAATGGATACCACTAATATTATATAACATCCAATAAACATAGGGTTGACCTTATATAGAAGATATAGATTGAAGACCAACTACTCCGACCATAAGAGAAAATTAGAATGAATGGAGGGGCGTTTGTTCTAGTGAAGTTCCGCAAGGCATCAGTGATCAAGTATCAAACCATCCCAACAGTGGCGGCTCAAAATCATCTGAGGCCTAAAGCAAAGCCTTAATAAGAGGCCTTAACATACATACATACTATATATATATATATATATATATATATATATAAGTATCAAACCATCCCAACAGTGGCGGCTCAAAATCATCTGAGGCCTAAAGCAAAGCCTTAATAAGAGGCCTTAACATACATACATACTATATATATATATATATATATATATATATATATATATATATATATATATATATATATATATATATATATATATATATATATATATATAATTTAATCACCATCGTTACTAAGGTGGCTCTTTTTTAGTCGGTCCCTTAATGAGATGATTTTTAGCCCACAATTTTCTATAATTTAATTTAGATTACAAGTTTTAGAAATTTTCCTTTATTTCATAGACTCCATGTCCAGTCAAACACTTTCATATAAATTAGGGCAGAAAGAGTATAATTTATGTAAAGAAAATAAATAATAAGTTGAATTATTAGATATAGTTACGTGGCTACTAATAAATAGAGAAATATCATTTAGTAAAAATGTAAAATAAGATTGATAGAAAACTATTTTGGTTATATTAATTACAGGAAGAAATTGAGTTATCAATAATTAATATGATAATAAAAAATTAATTTGACAATAATAAAAAATAATTATATAAAATAATATACTGCTATATATAGAAGAACAGTAATTTTGGGGCCTTAAATTTTTGGGATCTAAAGCAAGTGCTTCACTTGCTTTTGGGCCCGGCTGCCCCTACATCCCAAATCCACAAACTACCTTTAATTATTTCTAAGGGTAACTCATGTGCTCTCTATGCGGTCATTCCTTGAGATTTGGATACCTAGAAGTGAAATTTAAGACGAAGTATTTTGGATTTAAATGAGGAAAATACTTGAAGCAGTAGTTGATGGATAGTAAAAAATGCTTATACAGTAGCAATTCACATGATGTCATGGGTGAAATACATCTGAATCCTCCAAAGGCTTTAAAGGACTTAATTAATGCAAGTCTTTGCAAATCAAGTGAGGTCACAAATCATATTATTCAAGGTGAAGTGTGAATGTGTAACGACCCGCCAGCCGTTTTTAGAGTTGTAGCCTAGTTCAATCATTTATTGCTCGTTATGTACTTTATAACTATTATATGACTTGCCGGATAGTTGGTTCGGGTTTGGGTCCGGAGAGATTTCGAAATGAATTGAGACATTTAGGCTCAGGTTAAAAGCTTAAGTTGAAAAGGTTGGCCGGATGTCTTATGCGATAACGAACCCGAAGTAGAATTTTGATGATTCTAATAGCTTTGTATGGTGATTTTGGACTTAGGAGCGTGTCCGAAAAATTATTTGGAGGTCCGTAGTTAAATTAAGTTTGAAATGGCTAAAATATAAATTTGAGTTTGGAAGTTTGACCAGGGTGTTGACCTTTTGACATTGGAGTCGAAATCCGATTCTAGAAATTTGAATAGGTCTGTTATGTTAGTTATTACTTGTTATGTCAGATATGACTTGTGTGAAAAATTTGAGTTTTATCAGACTTGATTTAATTGGTTTCGGCATTGAATATAAAAGTTGAAAATTCTTATTTTTATTAGGATTGGATTAGGGTATGATTCATATTTTTAGCATTTTTTGATGTGATCTGAGGCTTCGACTAAGTTCGTATGATATTTTAGGACTTGTTGGTATATTTAGTTGAGGTTTTGAATGCCTCGGGTGAGTTTCAGATGATTTAACGGATCAAATTTGGACTTAGAACAATTGAAACTTACTGCTGCCTATTGATGCAATTGTACCTGCAGAAATTGGCTCGCAGGTACGAGCCCGTAAAAGCTAAGCTTGACAAGCGCAAAATCAAGCAGGGGTTGATGAGGCAGACTGCGCAGGTGCGAGCATTTTTTTCTCACCTGCGAGGTCGCAGGTGCGAAGAGAAGAGCACAAAAGCGAAAAATGGAGAGGGAGACAAGCAGCGCAGGTGCGAAATTTTGAGTCGCACCTGCGAGACCGCATATTTGGATAAGTCATTCGCAGGTGCGAAAAGCCCTGTACATAACCTATAATCTGGGGATTGGCCATTTTCACCCATTTTTGGATTTTAAGAGCTCGGTGAGGCAATTTTTAGAATATTTTTCAAGGAATACATTAGGGTATGTGTTCTTAACTTAAATTTGGTCAAATTACCCGAATCCATGGTTATTTTTAACATTTAATTGATGATTTAAGTTGGAAGATTAAGAAAATTCTTTTGGTTTAAATTGAAGATTTGAGGGTCGAATTGATGTTAGAATTTAGAAAAATTTATATGGTTGAACTCGTAGTTAAACGGGCGTTCATATTTCTTAACTTTTATCAGGTTCTGAGATGTGGGCTCCATGAGCATTTTTGGGTTAAGTTTCATATTTTGTTAGAAAATTTATTTTTTGATATGAAATTTATTTCTATAACTTGTATTGATTGAATCGAATTAATTATGATTAGATTCGAGCCGATCGGAGTTAAAAAATCGAGGCAAAGACACATTGGAGTAAACAATTACTCGGTTCAAGGTAAATAACTTATCTAACTTTGTGTGTAGGAAATTTTTCTTGAAATTGGTATTGATGTGATGTGTTAAAAGTGGTGTACACAAGGTGACAGAGTAAGTACACGGACTAAATGTGGAAAGTAATGTCTTTAAATTGACGTAGATCAATATTGCATATTAATTAAATCATTTCATCATGTTTATATTCATCATCATTGATCTATTATCTTGCTAATTGCCTTACTTGTTTAGTTAAAAAAAAAATTCTTTTATTTTGTCCATTAATCGAAGGTCGTATTTATTATTATTAATATAAAGTAGTTGACATTTTTAAATTTGGCATTGCGCGACGTGTTAAAAAATATGAAATATTATTTTTGATAAGTTATTTATTCACAAATATTTTATGAGATTTTTGTACTCATTGTGATTGAGTTGTAAGCTCCTTATTGTGAAAAATATTATTGATGTTGATTTATTTTGGCAAGTTGAAATATATAGGAACTTGAAGTAAAATTGTGATATATTGTGATATTGATACGCATGCGGCACTATAAGGTCTGGAACGTTCGCTCAGACCACGCATGTTATGGTAGTTCAAGCAGAAAGTAGAAAGATAATTTCTGGAACTGACTATGGGAGTGGTAATACTACAGACCCCACAGCAATGTTCATTGTACAGTCTGGTCAAAAATAAAAAATAAACAAAAAAAAAAACTACAACTTACAATGTAATCACTGTCACCTAAACGGGTACACAAAAGAGTAATGTTACAAATTGATGAAATGTGACTTATGTAATAAGCCAAGAAATGTAAGAAAAACTTGTTACAAAATTGTGGGATATCCCTCTGAGTTCAAAGGGAAACGTAGAGCAAATGCAGAGCAAGTTGAAAGAGTTTTATCACAGTTTATAGAAGGAACTGAATCATAATTTCATCATAATGCAACACCTGCTGCAACATGTACATAAGGAGGTACTTGGCTGGGGAGTGGCTTAAGAATATCTCCTCAAATGTTCACTCAAGAACAGTATACACAGCTTCTACACTTGCCGCAGAAGAACAATTTTAATGATAACAATGTCTGTGCAGATATGGCAGGTAAATATGGTACTTGTGTAAACATGACAGGTAATTACATTTGCACTGAGGCAAAGAGTTTTAAATGGATTACAGACACTGGTGCTACTAATCACATGACTGGTGACAAGGATTTATTGAGTAGTAACTTGTTAATTGATAATGCAGGGCAAGTTTTACCAACTGGTGATTCTACAACAGTTACTTATATGGGCAGTTGTCAACTCACAGGAGGTGATATGCTTAAAGGTGTCCTATGTGTGCCTTGATTCAGATTCAATCTTTTGTCAGTATCCAAGTGCACAAAAGGACTCCATTGTAGTGCAATATTCTTTCCAACATTTTTTGTGTTTCAGTATCTCTTTTCTGGGAAGGTAAAGGAGATTGGTAGAGAGCTAGATGGGTTGTATCATTTATATTCAATGCCAAGGAATAAACGATAGAGTATTTTACAGTCCTTTGCAACAATGAAAGAAAGTTACAAAGGAACTTCTGCAGCTTTATGGCGTAGGAGAATGGGGCATGTACATGTAGCACTGTTGAAGAAAAATTTTAGTCTCAAAGACAACTCGAGCTTTCACACAAATTTACAGTACAAGTGTGAGGTTTGCCCTCTTGTTAGACAAACAAGGCTCCCATTTCCTAGTAGTTCCAGTAGATGTCTAGAGAGTTTTGAATTAATTCATATGGATGTGTGGGGGTCCCTACAGGACTATTACTGTAAGTGGAATGAGATTTTTTCTTATACTAGTAGATGATTGTACTAGATGGACTTGGATATTTCTAATTAAGTTAAAATTAGATGTTCAAGTATTGCGGAGACTTCATTATCATGATTCATACTCAGTTTAACAAGAAAATTAAGATGTTTAGATCAGATAGTGGTGGGAAATTTTGTTTACATCACGTGCAAAGAACTTTTTCAATCACAAGGAATACTACATCAAAACTCATGCACTTATACTCCATAATAGAATGTAGTGGTCGAAAGAAGACATCGACCCATTTTGAAGACTGTCGGAGCTATTAGATTTGAAGGATGCTTGCCAACTATATACCGGGGCCATTGTATTCAAGCTGCTGTTTACATAATCAATAGAGTGACATCTATAGTGCTGTAGAAAAAGAGTCCTTATGAAATGTTATTCACAAGCAGGCCTCTTTGATCAATTTGCGAGTCATATATTGCCTATGCTTTGGTACTATTTTGACTACTGCAGACAATTTTATCCTAAGAGCTGTAAGATCTATGTTACTTGGTTATGCACTACTGCAAAAGGGATTATTGAATCTGGAGATTGGGATTCATTTTGTGAGCCGGGATGTAACTTTCACGAAGATGTATTTTCATTGGAGGCATCGTCTAACAAGTCTGAGCAACTGTTTTTTGATACTTCTTTTATCCCAATATATGAAATTGAGGAGGATGAACAAGAACATGGAACAACTCCCAACATTCTTCATGTCTAGAATTATGCAGACCAAAGGCATACAAGCAGTCCTCCTACTACTATTTCTATTGAGCAGGTAAGTGAGGAAAATAGGAGTATCAATATTGAAACACAGACCTGGTCAGTTGATGGTTCCTTACCACCATTGCCAGCTACTACTGCTCAAGATTCAGATGTCAGGAAGTCTACTAGAAGATCAAAGCCACTTGTTTGGCTTCAAGATTATGTTATTAAAGGGAGGGGTACGGGAGCTTATAACTGCAAATATCTCATATCTGACTTCATAAGCTACTCTAATATTTCACCACAATACCAAAATTTTCTTTCCAAAATCACCACTGAGGAGGAGCCAAGCTCATGCTTTGAGGCTGCTAAGGGTGATAGATGGGTGACTGCTATGAAGACTGAAACAAAGACATTATAAGATAATAAGATATGTGAGATTATGCTTTTTCCCAAAGTAAAGAAAGCTATAGGTTGTAAATGGATTTATAAGATAAAATACAAAGCAAATGGTAATATAGAGAGATTTAAGACTAGACTCGTAGCTAAGGGACATAATCAACGGAAAGTATTAGATTATCAAGAGACTTTCTCTGTAGTGGTTAAAATGGTAACATCCAGAAGTGTTATCTCCTTAGCAGCTTCTATACAGCTAAAAATATTAAAAATTGATGTTTATAATGCTTTATTGCAAGGGGATTTAGAGAGAGAAATGTATATGCAAATACCACCAGTATTCAGTAGATCAGGGGATAGAACTTTAGTTTGCAAACTACACAAATCATTGTATGGCCTCAAATAGGCCTCTAGACAATGAAATTTGAAACTTTCTACTGCTCTAATTGATTCTAGTTTTACTCAAAGTCATCTTGACTATTCTTTATTTACTAAGAAGACCGGTGGGAGAATAGTGGTCATATTGGTGTATGTTGATGACATTCTCATCACAGGTGATGATATTTAGTTGATTCAGAACATTAAGTCTATTCTCTAGCATAAGTTCAAGATCAAGGTGAACTTCGCTTCTTCTTGAGGCTTTCACCTTGTCAAAACGTTCTCTGAGCTCTGTCCAAATGGTCTGGGCATTTGACGATAAAAGGACTTCAGTCATAAGGTCCTTTCTAACATTACTCATTAACTAGGAAGCCACTATTGCATCGCATCAATCCCATTACTTAGCTAAATCTACACCAAAATCACTCTTGCTCGTTGTGCCGTCCACGAAACACAATTTGTTTTTGCCTAACAATGCAATTTTCATCGCCCTACACCATAGTGTATAGTTCTCCATTTTTGTCAGCAATAAGCCCACATTCATAGAACCCAGTCCATCGGACGGGTGCAGATATAGTGGGTGACTATGGTCGAGAGTTACCACACCACCAGCTCCACCACTAGAAGTGTCGCTGCTTGAATTCTCTAGAATTGTCATAATCGTTGGAGTTATAAGTGCAAATTGACCAGAATTTATGTAATTCCAGCTCGATTTCTACAGAAATCACCGGAATTAAGGTTTTGAGATATCAAACAAATATTGATCAATAGATAAAAAGCAGAAGAAATTGTGCAAATTTTCTCGATTTCCCTTTCAATTGCATGAGAAAATCCCTAGAATTGCACAAGAAACATCTCTGATACCATGTCAAATTCTATGATTACAGATGAGGGGAGAAGAGAGAACCTATGTGAGAGAAGAAGGAATTGAAAATTATCAAAAAGTGTTTCATTGCTGACAAAACTAATACAAAGTAAGTGATATATCTGTTTTTATACTACTAAACTAACTTTCTAACTCTAGTTCTAACTAGCAATTAACTCTAGTTATAAATATGCTAACTACAATTAAGTTATTACATCATTTACAATTGGGAATTGGTTAAGACGTAAAGATGTATATTTGGGGACTTGACGATAACGATCGGACAATGATCTTTCTTGATGAAGATGAGAAAATTTTACCACCTAAAAAAGTATCGTTAAAGTAAGAAGCTCAGAATAGTTTTATTAGTTTTAAAAAGCTTGGTTGCATTTATAGTTGTGAGTTGTAACAACATGTGATGTAGATATAAGCTTCCACATTTTGCATTGGAAAGGAAAACTAGAGATAGACCAAGTATCAAAATTAATCATCCATCGAAAATATTTAGAGTAAACATAAATGAAATCAAGTTAGAATTTTCATATAGGTGATTGTAATTTTCCTTATACTACTTTAAGTATAAGGTTCAGAACCTCCAAAATGTTGTTGTAACCCAAATGCATAACACATAATGTCTTATTTGGTCCCAATAAACCTCATAAATTTGTTGTTAGAGATATGTCATATCGAGCTAAAAAAATATGTGTGTACCTTAAGTATGAAGTATCATATGTACTCCTTCTCCTATGAATAGAGTTAGGCTTGAAGTGTTTCGATACCACTATATTTTTACTTTTATCACGAGCACAAATATCCTCTTATTTCTTTCTTACTTTTTATAATATTGGGGCACCTCCCCAAAAATTAAAATTGAAAAGAAAATTCTGAAAATAGTTAAGAAAATAGTTAACGTTTAATTAGAAAAGCTATCAAGAGAATCAACTAGAAAGAGTTTAACCAAAATTTGTTAATAGCAAATACAAAAATAAGAGCATAATTTGACTAATGTTTCAAAATTCAAGAGATGACAAACAATTAAATTTCGATGTTGTTTCCAAAAATATTTTAAAAAAGTGTTACCACTTCATTGAATAAATCAGAGGAGAAATGAACTATTTCTGGCTTCTATGAACACATAACTATGGATCCGTCATGTGCCCAACATGTGCTAATTATTACAGCCCTTTTAAAATATCATTTTTTCCATTAAAGGCTAATAATTGGAGACTAATAAATAATTCCTATTTTGTTAAATATTAGTATTAATTATTATTGATTGTTTTTTTACCTAGTGTTTGTCGTGCATGTTGCTAATTAATTAATAGTTCATCCATCAGTAAACTGCTTTACCACAAAAAGCATTGAAAAGCCAGCTTGATCGATCTTAATGCGACCAGTTTAGCTTGGAGTTAATTTATATACACTAATATTTTTACAAAATTAAGTTACTTCAAAGTTAAATGCATACATTATATTTTATAGTAAGTGCGGATAGATAACTTGAATAAGACAGTAAATAACATGTTACAATCAATTAAACTATTATATATAATTTCATAAAATATTATTGTAAATAACTTAATCCTGTAATTAATTAATTTAAAGTTAGACCTCAAATTATTTAACTCATAAAGGTTTAACTAAGCATTCAATAGTGAAGAAAAAATACTCTCATAAATATATACATGTCCCCTGCGCAAGAATAACACGCACAAATATAATAATAATCCAGAATTTTCTTTAAATAAAAGAAGAGAAAATTAGCATTCTATAGTGAGGAAATATGCCAATTATTTCTACTATTTTGTATTGTTAATTTTTGTACATGAATTAGAATAGCAGTTAGTATTGGTTAGTTGGAATTGGACAAGATTTTAATATTTGGACACAACTTTTGGAGAAAAGATGTCTAAGTCTAACCAAGAAAGCTGTGGAATAATGGACTTTTGCTTTAATCTTGAGTAATCTAGGAACAAATTAACCAGATTATGTTAAAAGAAAAATTATATTCACTAAATCAAAGTGAATTGAAAAGAAAAACGCTATCATCTAAAATTATAATATAACTATGATAAATCGTAGTTCTTAAAATGTTAAAAAATGCCTCAATAAATAAAGTTTTATTAAATATGACATGTCCCAGCCAATTAGAGAGTTGCTGCATGGCAATCATCAAGTCAAATTCTACCAAATCTGTCACTTTCTATTTATTGCCAGCAATCTAGGACAGAGAGGTCCTTTTTTTTTTTTTAATCCCAAATAGGTGAGTAGGACCAAAAAATAAAAAATAAAGAAATTTTATTATTATACACATCCAATGTAGAAAATATTTACTTAGACTACAACAAAGTTAATTATGGGTAACAATATAAAGTTTGGTAAAAGTAGTAATATATTATGATCAATTAAATTAAATTGAGAGTGTAAAAAATTACTATTAAACTATTAATTGCATTTTTATTCTAAAAAATATTGTAAATTTACTACCAACGGTTCAGACTTAAAATCAACCCTGAATATAAAGTTATCTTTTATTCTAAGTGTCACTTTTTGGTATAAATTCAAATTAGTCAGACCTTAAACTAAATATTACATAACGGGTAAAATAAAAAAAGTATCAGTCTTAACTATTGCATATGCAAAAATATAAATCAGTCCAAGTATTTTTTTTATACTAAATTTTTATTACTATTATTTTAATTTTTTATGGGTAGTTGAAAGTTGGGGACTTTTTGGTGCGATATGGAGGGCTTGTCTTCTTCTCCCTCTCTTCTCACATCTTAAATAGGAAAGAAGAAAACATGCATATATAAATATTTGAACATTTCCTTTTTGTATTTTATTGATATATATACATAGATAAGCCAAATTAGCTTCGGTGAAATTTGCTTCGCGATCTGTAAGTTAATTTAGTTTGTTCAATTAATTTTCGTTTTTTCCGCTAATCTGATTCTTTAAATTGAAGAAACAATTTCCCCAATTTTTTTTTGTTTTTTCCGTTTCTGGGTATCTTAAGAAAACCCTAGATCTTGTTGTACTTTTGTTTTCTTGGATTAAATAAAAACAGGGGTTTTTTGGATCTCAATATTTTGGTTTTTTTAATTATCTAATTGGGATTTGAATTAGAGAAATTTGTTGGGGTTAGGGTTAGGGTTAGTGTTAAGGGGAGTAAATGGCTTCAAATCCTCCATTTATGGTGGAGGATCAAACAGATGAAGATTTCTTTGATAAATTGGTGAATGATGATGATGATGACATTGATTTTAAGGTAACTGCATCGGTGTCGGTTGATGGGAATGAATCTGATGAGGCTAAAGCATTTGCTAATCTTAGTATCAGTGATGATGTTAATGATAATGCTGGATTGGAAAATCTAGGTGGAGTTAAAAAGGAAGGAACTTGGGATGATAAAAGAGTTGATACTGATGTTAAACTCCCTTTGGCAATAAAGGGAGGGGATGGTGAGAAGAGTAGTGGCTCCTTAGTCTCATTGACTTCAGGCGGATTAGATAGTTTGCTTGAGTCAAGCAATGGTGGTTTGGAGACTGAGGTAACTACTGATTTGTCGGAAAGTCATACTAGTGGATCTGTTAATCCTGATGTAAAGGAGGAAGAGGAAAATCACGCCAGTGGATCCGTCAATCCTGGTATAAAGGAGGTTGACTGGAGTGTGTTTCATTCTAATCCAGCTACAGATGGTGATACAGAGGTTTTTGGATCTTACTCTGACTTTTTCAGTGAATTGGGGAATAATAATACTGGAGTTGTTATGGGAAACACAGGGGAGAATCAAAATGTGGGGTCAAATGTTGTATCAGCTGATCAAGTTAATGATTCCGCGAATTTCGACAGTTCTAGTTCGTACATGCAGCAGAATCAAGATGGTTTTGGCTATAATGCGACTACGGAACAAGTTGCAGGCGGGGAAGATCAAAATAACAGTCAATATTGGGAGAATCTTTATCCAGGATGGAAGTTTGATGTAAATACTGGCCAGTGGTATCAGGACTCTAGTTATGACTCAACAGCCAATGTACAAGATAATTCTGCTGCTGACTGGACTGTTTCTGATGGAAAGTCAGAAGTCTCTTACTTACAGCAAGCTTCTCAGTCTGTTGCTGGGACTGTAGCCGAGAGCGGCACCACTGGAAGTGTCAATAATTGGAATCAGGTTCACCAGGTAAGTGATGCGAGTGCGAATGCCACGAATTGGAACCACCAAGTTTCTCAGGCTAGTGATGCGAATGGGGTAGTGACAGGCTGGAATCAGGTGTCTCAGTCGAGTGATGGAGGTGGGGTTACAACTGAGTGGAATCAAGCTTCAGAAGTAAACAATGGATACCCTTCACATATGGTTTTTGATCCTCAATACCCCGGTTGGTACTATGATACCACTGCCATGGAGTGGCGCTCTCTCGACACGTATACTTCATCTACTCAATCAACTATTCAAGGTGAGAGCCAGCAGAATCAGAATGGTTGGGTATCATCTGAAGATTTTTCTCCCGATCACGATCAAAGTTTTTATGGTGCATATGGGCAGAATGAGAATAGTAGATCCATAGGATTTGGCAGTAGAGGGCATGATTACAATGGGTCTTTTGGTAAATACAATCAGCAAAACTCCAATGTGTGGCAAACTGAAAATGTTGCCAAGAGTGAGCCTGTGTCAGAATATAGGGGGAACCAGCCATTGGAGAATCACTACAGCCAAGAGATTTCTGCTAGCAGCCATGTTAGTCCGCAAATGTCTAATCAGTATGAGGGAACAGTTTCATACCATGGGAAATCAAATCAAACTCAAGGTAATTTTTCAGCAATAGCTGGGTCACAGGGCTTTAATCAGCAATTTAGTCAGCCGACAATGCAGCAAAACGAGCAGAAGCATCTCTCAAGTGATTATTACGGAAGTCAAAACACAGTCAATTATTCCCCACAAGCATTTCAGAACACCCAGCAATATCCTTATGCTCCTACCGCAGGAAGATCATCTGCTGGTCGTCCTCCTCATGCTTTGGTCACCTTTGGTTTTGGTGGAAAGCTGATCGTGATGAAAGATAATAGCTCTTATGATAGCTCATCCTTTGGCAGCCAGGTTAGACTCGAACGTAAATTTCTCCTTTCTTTTCACTATTTTGTAGTGCAAAACTCTTACTAATTGCTGAAAGTGTTTGTGCATGCTCTATGAAGAATCCCGTTGGAGGTTCAATATCTGTGCTTAACTTGATGGATGTGACGTCAGAGAGAATCGACAGTTCAAGCCTTGCAACTGGGGCATGTGATTATATCCAAACTCTCTGCCGAAATCCATTCCCTGGCCCTTTGGTTGGTGGAAATGCTGGTATTAAGGAGTTGAATAAATGGATTGACGAGAGGATTGCAAACCCTTTATTCCCTGACGTGGATCACAGGAAAGGGGAAGTTTTGAGGTTGCTTCTGACATTGCTGAAAATAGCATGTCAATACTATGGGAAACTTAGATCCCCATTTGGTACTGATACTTTGTTGAAGGTAAAGTGGAAATGAATTTTTCTCATAACATGCCTTGTAATTAGTTATAAATGCTGTCATGATTTATTATTAAACTATCAACCTAAAAGAGGAATTGTACATACTAGCAGCATGTTAATGTGTAAGTCCTGTCCGGGAAGTAATGAAGGCATTCGGTGAGACTGCAAAGAAAGTTTCTGAGAAATATTCCACCTTCCACAATTTGGAACCTACCTTGACACTCACACAGTCTAAAAGTATTGTTTTTATTGATTATTATATCGAGTTTAAAATAATAACTTGAAATATGAAAAGTAGAGAAGTTGGTAATGTCACATGAAATTTGAAATTACATAAAGCAGTACGTAGTTTTGGTTAGTTTGAAATGTGCCATTTCAGGAAAGAGGTCAACATTTTGGACATATTAAAACAGAAAGTCGGTAAACAAATGCGGAACAAGAGAGTAATAACAAAGAAATATATCTTTAGGCCTTCAGCTCTACTCTTTAAGCAAAATTGTGAAGCAGGCTGCATATGTGCTGGGAAAGAAGAGCTTAGGGGACAAATTGTTGCGAGACAAAGTGTATCTTGCAAAGTGTAATGATTTGCACTAATTTTCGATGCAAGAGAACTTTACTTTTTCTAGTTTGTGTCTATTTTGATGATTAGGTGAAAGCAAACTTTAGGAATAGAGGACTGTTTTATTAGCCTATGCTCTATTTGGTGGTTTCCACTGCTGGAAGATGTGAGGCCTCATTTGATCTAAATCTCTTCTCATTCTTTGTTTCTGCGGCCAGTTCTTAATATTATGGAACTTACAGTTTCAACTTACCAGTTGCTATTGCTAATTTGGTTTGGTAATGTGAGCAGGAAGATGCTCCAGAAACAGCAGTTGCCAAATTGTTTGCATCTCTGAAGAGGAATGGTACACAATTCAGCCAATATGCCACTGTTTCCCAGTGCTTGCAGCAATTGCCTTCTGAAGGACAGTTGCGGGTAATTCTTTTATATCTTTATTTCCTAGTTGCTAAGTTGATTATTTGCTTGATCAGCTAACATTTTTGGACATGCTTTAGACTACTGCTGCTGAAGTTCAAAGTCTTCTAGTTTCTGGAAGAAAGAAAGAAGCATTGCAATGTGCACAAGAGGGTCAGTTATGGGGTCCAGCTCTAGTTCTCGCTGCACAGCTTGGTGATCAGGTTTGTCCGGTTCTCCACAATCCAGCCTCTTCATTTTATTCCTCTTTGTACTAATGCATTATCGTTTTACGAACAATTGTAGTTTTATGTCGAAACTGTGAAGCAAATGGCACTCCGGCAATTAACAGCAGGATCACCTTTGCGGACACTCTGCCTACTAATTGCAGGTCAACCAGCTGATGTCTTTAATCCAGAATCTACAGCTCCAAGTGGCATGCCCATTGCCGCAGATGTCGCTCAACAGCCTGCTCAGGTGTGTGTTTATAGCTCTATTACAGCTGTTATTTTCTTGGTTTGCTGGCTTTACCTTTCAGCTTCAACATATTTTTACATGATTTTCCTGAGCCCCTGGAATGGGATCCTAGTAAGATATATATTTATTAGTAGGTTGGGATCCTGGTAAATATATATATTCAAGTATCTCGCTTTAACTAGATTCTAATCCAAAATCAATACTATTACAGAATAAAGAGATATAACAGTTATTTGACTTTTTAAATTTGAAAACATGCATATAAAGTTAAAGTTTAGAGAGCATTCCAGATCATAACAAGACAATTATTAGTGATAGTCAAGTGGAACCACAAGTATGTGTCTTGACTTATCAGTTCCGCGGAAGAGTTCCACTCTTTTGAGGTTATAACAGTTATTTACCTCCTTTTTGAGGATATGGCGTTTTTGTCAGAGGTGTAAAACTATTTGCATAACCCTTACATTTCTGTAGTAAAATACAGATGATATGTAGATCACTTTTTTCTTCTTCGGCATTTTGTGAAAATATTCTATTTTTGTTTCCCTTTAGTTTATTAATCTATTAAAGATTTAGTGAATACTTTACTGGGAATATTAGCTTGTTTTGATTGTTCTTCTATTTATCTTAGTTTGGTGCTAATGTCATGCTTGACGATTGGGAGGAGAATTTGGCTGTGATCACTGCAAATAGAACAAAGGATGATGAATTGGTGCTTGTTCATCTTGGTGATTGTTTGTGGAAAGAGAGAAGTGATGTATGTATTCTGCTTCATATTCATATTCTCATTCTTTAGAATATCTCCTATGCTGCGTCTGTATGCTTCATACTTTAATGTTGTGATTCAGATTGTTGCTGCACACATTTGTTATCTGGTGGCAGAAGCAAACGTTGAACCTTATTCAGACAGTGCAAGATTGTGTCTTGTTGGCGCTGATCACTGGAAATTCCCCCGAACTTATGCTAGTCCAGAGGCTATTCAGGTCCTATTAAGTTGCCTTTCATAAAGAACAAAAAATGAAATATTCTTTTGCTGCTTCTATCTGTTTGCTCTGTGCTACTGCTGCATTAGTGGAGTAATGCAAGTGAATATGCTGACTGATGAAATACTGTGTTGACAGAGGACTGAGATATATGAATACTCAAAGGTGCTTGGAAACTCTCAATTTATTCTTCCTCCTTTTCAACCTTACAAGCTTGTATATGCACACATGTTGGCTGAAGTTGGGAGAACGCCAGATGCATTGAAGTATGTATCCAAGATTTTACTTCTACTTTAAATTTTTTTGAAATCCTTACTGCTGGTGGCTTATCATTTCTAATTTTTAGGTACTGTCAAGCGTTATCTAAATCGCTTAAAACTGGCCGAGCTCCTGAGATAGAAACATTGAGACAATTAGTGTCGTCTCTTGAAGAAAGGATCAAAACACACCAAGAGGTAGCCCTTGATACACTTACCTTTGTAATATGATGGTCCACAGATAATTATAGTGGGAACTTTCTGCATGCAGGGAGGGTTTGCCACTAATTTGGCTCCTGCAAAGTTGGTTGGTAAATTGCTTAACCTTTTTGATAGCACTGCTCACCGTGTGGTTGGGGGCTTACCACCGCCGGTTCCTTCAACAACAAGCGGCAGTCCACAAGGGAATGAACATCATTATCAGTCTGCGGGACCTAGAGTCTCAAATAGTCAATCGACAATGGCGATGTCATCTTTGATGCCTTCAGCATCCATGGAGAAAATAAGTGACTGGGCAGCCGACAATAGAATGACGATGCACAATAGAAGTGTTTCAGAGCCCGACTTTGGAAGAACTCCTAGACAGGTATGTAATGGTATTACCCTGTGGCTAATTGTGCGTGATCTGTCTGCTCTTAAAAAAATGAATGAATTTTTGGTTCAATTTGTATAGGATCATGTTGACTCATCCAAGGAAGCAAGCTCAAGTAACACACCAGGTAATTCATCAGCAGCTGCAGGTCGATCACGCTTTGGTCGCTTTAGTTTTGGCTCTCAGCTTCTCCAAAAAACGGTTGGATTAGTCCTTAAACCCCGACAAGGCCGTCAGGTACATTATTTCTTTATGAGGTTTCGCTCTGTTATTTTCTACATTGTGATCCTCTGGATTTGTGTTTCACACTAATTTGTTATGATCCATTTTAGGCCAAACTGGGTGAAACAAATAAATTTTATTATGATGAAAAACTTAAAAGATGGGTTGAAGAAGGTGCTGCGCCTCCTGCTGAGGAACCAGCTCTTGCACCACCACCAACCACTGCTGCTTTCCAGAGCGGGGCACCCAATTATAACTTGAATAGTGTACTAAAAAGTGAAGGTTCTATTAGCAACGGAAGTCCAGACATGAAGAGTCCACCTTCTGCTGATAATGGTTCAGGAATCCCACCACTTCCACCGACCACTAACCAATTCTCAGCACGCAGTCGGATGGGTGTTCGGTCAAGGCAAGTGATATTGGCATGTTCCTTTATAGAAGTATATCGGATGATTCAATGTTTCAGTAGGATATATGACCATTGGGAACTCACTTTTGTTGAAGTAATAAGAAGGGGCCAGCTGTTTTTTTGGTGGCTTAGGTTAACTGCTCTTTGGTTACCTTGGTGTTCAGATCCTGGATACACCTTTATCCTGTCAAAATGACGGATCTTTGACTGCACAAAGAATAAAGTATTTTGCTTTAATAGATTATTAATATTAAGTTAGAAAAAAGACATGATTAAAATTTAGTTCGGACTTAAAAAAAGTAAGTTGCTTTATGAAGAGTTGTCTTGGTTTAAATTGTTGGAGGGAGACAGCTTTGTCATGGAAGGAAAGAAGTACGGATTTTGGGACAAACTGACAAGGAATTGTTCTGATCAGAAGGAGTATAGAGTGTCTACTTGGACTAATTACTTGATGATGTCCTGCCTGGCATCAATATTATAAAATACATAATTCGATTTAACAAGGAGCAGACAAAGCGCTTCCTTCTCAAAAAAAGCAGCAGACAAAGCTTTATAATCTTTTTGGTATTACATCTGAAGATATATGTTAGGTTATTGCAGCTATCTGTTCCTAGTGATTTGTTCCTGAAAATGATGAGGAAACTATTAGTTTATATGTTTTTGTGCATCCAGCTTCTTTATTTCATTGACTGTGTAATTGGTTTTAATATACAAATATGGACATAGGCGATGAAAGCTAGTATTTCTAGGTGGTCAAAGTGCATATAGTATTTCCTGCTGTGACTCAACTAGAGAAAGCTGACCTATTCTCATCCCTCTTTTGGCAGGTATGTCGACACATTCAATAAAGGTGGAGGTAATCCAACAAATCTTTTCCAATCTCCTTCTGTTCCTTCCATGAAACCTGCTACTGGAAATGCAAAGTTCTTTGTTCCTACGCCAATGTCCCCTGTTGAACAAACAGTTGACAATCATTCCAATGAGCAAGAGACTTCAGGAAATAGTGAGAATAATTCAATCTCTGCTGTGAATGGGTCATTTCAGTCCCCTGCACCTCCATCAACTATGCCTATGCAGAGATTTCCAAGCATGGACAGCATCTCTAAGAAGGGGGTAACTACTGGACCTAGCCCCCTGTCAAGTCAGTCACGGAGAACTGCATCATGGAGCGGAGGCATTTCTGATGCTTTCACCCCAATTAAATCTGAAGTAAAACCACTTGGTGAGGTATTGGGTATGCCTCCATCATCATTCATGCCTAGTGATGCTAATTTGATGCACTCCTCGATGAATGGTGGTAGATTTGGTGAAGATCTACATGAAGTAGAACTGTGACACAATAAAGATGTACATATTAATTTTTGGTTGTTGTCTTGGTTCTCTCCACTCTTGGGGCACAATGCTGCTCAAGATCATCGGCCATTTGGTGGTAAGGGGTTTAAGTGTGGTCAAAGGAAGCTGGAACCCACTTCTCACCAACCCTTCAATTACTTCTCGTTTTTGTAAGATCAGTTGTGTTGAAAGCCATTACATACTTAGCTGTTTACTTTTAGGCGTAGATCGTTATTTTTGTCCTTTCTGTTTCAATTTTCGCCTCTCCAAAAGGTTCAATACCTGCTGTTTGAGAGTCTTGTCATAATATATTACAAGGAAAATGGCATGAGATACATTGTATAGTTGATTTGTTCATTTATAGAGGAAGGAATGTCCATCCTATTAGTTTAAATAAGAAGACCATCTCTGCGGGAGAAAGTGTAGCAAAGAAGAATGTTAGAACTCCATTTCCAGTATAGATTGGACAAATAAAATGCCTTGGACTTTTTCTCCCAGTGGACACTAGCATGTCTCCATTTCCTGATTACTTTCGTTGTTCCTAGAGTCACATTTTTGTTAAAATAAAAGATCAGTGCTTTTATAGTTCCCTGTTTTCCTTCTCTTTTTCCTGTTTGGATAAACGAGTGTCAATCCACTAGGTAGGGGTGAAGTTTGTGTATACGCTACCCTTTCCAGTTTTAAATTGGGTTTGTTGGTGTTGGATAAATGAGCAGTACTTGTTGGTGGAAGGGTGGTCGAACCCTCAATCAAAATACTAATAAACCCTTAATTAGAAGAAGTCTACCAAAGCTTACAATCTAATCATACTGGGAAGGATCTTCATGTGGCCTGAATTTTTACTTTCCACTTCTGATATCTTATGTAATACTGTCGAAGAATACTTTCAAAAAATATCATACAATATTGGTATAACAAAATCCGACAGACTGATCAGATTTAAAGTCTGATCTCCTTGTTTTAAAAATACGAGAATAAGTAGCGACTTCTTTTATATTAATAATTATCCAGAGACTTTGTTTCCAAAGTTCATGTATTTATTGCAAATCCTACGACAATGTTAATTCTCAGAATTTCACTTACAGCATATTATCACTAACTTACGAATTCTGTTAAGAGATAAATGTAGCACCAAAGTTGCATTTATGCCGCATCTAGGTCAACTAATTTATGACAACCCTTTCTGGAATGCAAAAGAATTAAACGCACCCCACCCACCCACCCACCCACCCACACACAAAATCTCTCCAAAATTAACAGCATAATAAAGGTGTATTAGAGGAAAACTTCTACCCCATGGAATCCTGAAAGTAGGGGTGTTCATGGTTTGATTTGAAATTTTTCCCTAAAGAGAAACCAAACCAAGCAAGTCAATTTTGCAAATATCAGAACCAAATTAAACCAATTAAGTCAGTTTTCTCTCAATTCAGTTTATGTCGAGTTTAGTCATTTTTTTTCGGTTATTTATCGATTTTTCTTAAATATAAGATACACTACCAAACACATATTCCGGCAATCACTTTTTCAACGTAATACTATCAAATCAATTGTACTTTGAGAAATCTATTATTTAACAAGATATATTGATAATAATGAATCAAATAGAGATAAATGATTTAAGGAGTCAATTAAAAATATATTTTTTAACACAAAATGAATACTTACACTTAACAAAAAAAAACTACCAATCAAACTAGAATGTAAAGGTAAAGCACTATACTAAAAGGGCAAACTATTACTAACAGTTACCATATATATATATATATATATATATATATATATTACCATATATATATATATGTGTGTGTGTGTGTGTAATAATAAATTTAAATAGATTCAAACCATAACCGAACCAAATTTTTTTAGAATTCAAAATCAAAACCAAACCAAAAAGTATCGACTATTTTATGAACACCCCTACCTGAAAGTAGTCAGCACAAATCTGCATCCAAGGGAAGAAAAACTGCTAAACTATCATCCGAGAGAAGAAAGAAATCCATGAGAAGATTTAACTCTCTAAAATTGCCAGCATTATGAAAATTATATCACTCATTATAAGATGAAAAGCTTCTCGAAGCATCTTCTATTGAAATAACTAAAAGTAGGCAACCATGATATTCGGTATTTCCTAATCTCATGCCAAAGCTCAAACTTCACTAGTGTAGATAAAGATATAATTTAACCCCAAATAAGAACACCCTGATTCAATTGTCTTTACAGCATAAACAGTGTCATACTCAGAATCTTACTTGCTCTTTCTACATCTCCAAACACAACCAGACTGATTCATCACAGTGAAAGAGGACAGCACCAATTCGCATCCTGAAAATTTTGAAGTGCTAATTTAATTAAATGCATCAAGTAAAGAAAAACTACAAAACCTTGTATAAAAATCAATCATCTGCCACCCTATCCAACATTTTCTCCATTCCAAATATTGACTTTCAGAACCTCCATAAATATACCATTAAAAGAACACACTTTATGACGAGAAGGGCACACCCACCAAAATATGGCAGAGCCAATGCTTTAGGTGAAACAAAATGAAACTCAGTGCTCTCAGTTTGTCAAAAGGGTAAGAAAACTCACCACCAAAAAAAATCCAATCTACCCATTTAGTATCGGTTATAGGCTTTCCCATAATCATCACGCCTCTGACGCTGAAAGTCGCCATAACTGTCTTCAGGCCTTGATGTATGGTAGATATCCATAGGGTTTGGATACCTTCCCCTTGGTGGTTCCACTGGTATGTTGGGTACTGAATAATGTGGATTACCTGCTGAGTTCTCATACTCTTGATAGCTCTGTTGATTGTAACTGCCAAACCCAGAGGCTGACACATGCTGTCCTGCCAGCTGTTGCCTCCTCCTCCGGGCATCATGTTGAAGAAACTCTTCCCATTGCTTTGCATGTTCAACTCTAAGGATGGCCAATTTCTTCATGTAGTTCTCTCTTACTTCTCTGACGGCCTAACATTTGATAAACCAAAACAAGATTAAGACTGGAAAATAATTTAGCACATCAACACTAAGGCTTCGCAGGTCTTTCTTCAAAGCAAAATTTGAAATAAAATAATAATCCAAATATGGAAAAAACAAAAGAAAAGATCAAATTTTAGGTACTTCTTCATACCTCTCTATGCTTGTGATTTTCTTCATCTTCTTCCTTATCCCGAATTCTTCCTAGATCTATAGCATCCTTTTGGTAGTCCAATTCAAGATTCTCTAAGGATTGTGGAATGGAGGGGTAGTCAAAGTTACTGTTAGATTTCATGTCAGAACCACGTCTACCAGCATCCCAACCATCAGACCTGTAAACACTCCTGCCCTGACCATGACCATCATATGAATTATACGAGTTACTCATATAAGCAGGGCGTGCCGGAGACTTTGATTGGCTTGATCGACCTCTAGCTCCATCATTACCATAAGCTTCATCAAATGAAGAGTGGGTTAAGCACTTCCATTGAAGAACTCTAACAATGATGGCAGCTTTAACATGGTAAAGTATCTTAAAATCTCATAGTGAACCCATCTGAAGCAAACGAGTCTCTACATACTTTTCAGTGAAAATTTTCAATGTGGGATAATCCTTTCATTTGAGACCACCAGGAATGTTACATCAGAATCGAACAGAATGCTTGAAAAGAACTTACCTTTTGCTGCCACAAAAAGAAAAAGATAAGCAACGCACATTATGAATGAAATTAAATCAACATCAGAACAAGCCTGTGAAGTTCATACTCAAAAAACTTAATTGCCAAAGATACATGTAAAAAGGAAAAATAAGAAACCAAAATAAGGCTAAAAGTCAAATTGGGCTCTACTTGTCGAAGAGAAAGACTCTTTGGTTTCCTACCTTGTGAACTACCCCTTGCAATTTTGTGAAAACCATCATGACCGCGATCATCAACAACCTTCTCTTGTCTTCCATACCTATGGTGTAATTGTGGTGCATTCTGAGGGCTGTGATTGGATCTCTGAGAATCAGAACGTACCATACGAGAACTAACAGGACTTCTGCGCTCAGGTGACCTTGATCTGGACACCTGAGAACCAGAAGGACCCTTTTTGTCCGCCTCTTCTTTAATTTTATGCACAGCATCCACTCCTTTTCTTAGGATCAATCTGTCCTTCCCACTAACTATAATAAACTTCTCCTCCATTTTGATTTTGCAGCCAACATCCTTCTCAATTTGATTTATAACTTTCTCAGTGAATAAAGCTTTCACATGGCTTTCCCTGGCAGGCACTCTCTCAAAGAAATCTTGAGACTTGCGATTTGCTCCAAGAGTAGATGGGCATCCCTATACGTGATTTGTTTAGCACACAATATAAACTTTTGACATTTGCATAAGCTCTTCTGTGAGACTCTGAGAGAAAACTTTTGACAGGTACGGAAGGCACACCTTTTTTTTTTTTTGCATAGGCAGCCTATTTTATACTAGTTAAACAATATTCATATATTCTTCTATTTTCAACAAAAATCTTATGGTCAGGATTCCTGGTTGGCTGATAGACAGTTAGACACGGCATGCAAAAGAACTTGTCATAAAAGAAAAGGATTACAGGGACTATTAAAGGGATTATCCCAGTCAAAGCATGAACAGAGGTTAACTTATTTTGCTTTAGTTATGCCTTTAGTCAGAAGGATCATAAGCAAAAAAATTGTCAGATGATATCTACTGCTCTTTACATCCCTCAGTTTTAGTGACCAAGCTACCAGTATATGCAAGAAAGATATGTCATGGGATTTTTAATTTTCCTACTTATCCAAGTCACTCTACTCCGGAGTAGGCCTCAATTTTATTTACCAAGCTACCAGTATATGCAAGAAAGATATGTCATGGGATTCTAAATTACCAAGTTATCCAAGCCACTCTACTCCGGAGTAGGGGTAAGGTCTGGCACACACTATCCTCCCAAGACCCCACTTTGTAGGATTTCACTGGGTTGTTGTTGTTCTACTTATCCAAACCACCCAAAAAAGGATTTTAAAATTAGTAAGTTAGATTTGGGGGGAAACACAAAAAGCAACAAAATGATGAAATGTGCCAGTTTACATTATGCCAGCTGAGCCGGTATATCTACAAACAGAAGGAGATCTTGGTCTACAAACTTTGATGACTGTGGTTAACTTGACAAAAATCTAAAATGAAATACGACTGCCTTTCACCAGAAAATAAAGGAGATATAGTATGGAGCAAAACTGTGATAACAAAAGAAACCAACTCGTTCTCTCACCAATTATTCTCAGGAAAAGAGATGCATCAGCATCCTACAGAGAAAGGGTGAGAAATATAGGAAATTATAGATTGAATAGATAGACTAAATGTAGATATTTCCAGTTATCAGTCTTGTGATCCTTAAAATCTCTCCCCCTCCTCAGCCACCCAAAATAGTAGTAACAAGAACACTAATAAGAACCCTAATACAAAGCAGTACCTGGGTAAAGTGGCCTGACTCTCCACATATTTTACAAATCAATTCTTCCTCCTTCCTTTTCTTCCAATTTCTCTCAGTAGCTTTAGATTTAGCTTCCCAAACCTTTGCTTCCCTGCTAGTAAAGTCTGTCGGGACAGCATTGGGGTCGGGGGCATCTTCTTCCTCATCGGAACCAGCATGAGACCTTTTGTTTGTCACTGGTATTTCTTGTGCCTTAGTTGTGTTTGACCTAACAGGGCCAGTATATTCCTTGTAAAGATCACTGAAATCATCATCGACATCTGAATCTTGCCTACTAGACATATCAAAGGGCACCCTGTTTTGGCAACAGCCAACAGAACAAGGAAAGACGGAAAACGTTGTTACTAACACAGACAAGAACAAATTACAACAAACATAATTCACTTCAAGAGTTAATGGCAAGATATCCATATCAATTTTGCAACCTTAAGGATGTGGTTTTGTACAATAAGTGGCCTTCTTTTTATAGATAGGGGATATCATTGAAAAAGGCAATTAATCCATATAGAAGCTGCATATGAAGGAATCTTAAACGTTTCCGTTCCTATATAAAGATTCTAGCTAATCATTTATTTAGTAAGAAAGCCTAACTAGTTCCATATGTACATAAAATTCCAATTCTTCTTCCTCTCAGCTCCACGACCATTATGCAGCCCGCAGCCCAAGCATATGTTGGACATGAGATTATATTGGCACTGGGAATATTTTGGGAAATGAGACAAAGGCGGTATATCAATCTGTTTGGTTTGAAAATTGAGGTCAGACTACTTTACCAGTTTTCAAAAAAACATATATTTGAGACTGGCTAGTAACCTTTCTCAACCAAAAGTGACAAAGCCTTGTGGGTTACCCATTTCGTATGCTGACGCGAGGTAGCTGATACTGGTGGAATAGTCTAGGTGGTGCAAGCAGACCCGGACACCACCGTTATTAAACAAAACACGCAGACAGATACAGACGCTCAAAAAAAAATGGAGGGCAACCTTGTTTACGACATTGGCAGACTTTTCATAGATTGATTTTCAGTACCCTAACCATTCCATCAAATACAACTTTATGGAAAATGCTAAAAGGCAACGTAAAAAATAGCATAAAGAAACAAACGGTTATTTCAACATTAACAAAATACTGTAAATAACAAGGAAGAAAACTGAAAGACTACCTGAATTTAACAGTCTAAAATTTCACCAATTGATTTGATCCACGGATTAAATATGGGTTTCCGAAGAAAACTAAAGGTTAAGCCCTACTTACCGGAATCGGGAGACGGGCTAGGGTTTGCTGTGAAGGTGTAGAAGCGGCGTTAATAGGAGGGGGATTTCGGGGTTGAAAAAATATATGAGGGGATTTTGGGAAAAGAAGGAAAAACGTTATTTTCCAGCTGAGCGTATCACTTGGTTATCTCTCACCGTAGATCTTTTTAATCCTACGGTCCTTATTTGTGCTTGCTTCTTGTACGATCTTCTTTTCATCCCAAACCTTTTGAGTGTTATTTGGTCCCTTTCTTTCTTTTTCTTTTTAAACAACATAATGGTCTAGCGGCCGCTTAAATTTGTATTCTTTTAGAAAGTCGATATATAAATTTATATTTTTTTCATTTAAACATTTTAATTTGATAAAATAAGTACAAATAAATCATTTTAATCATTGGCTATGCTAATATGGCAGTGACATAGGTGATATGGTTAAAATACGTATCAGTCATGCATAAAATATTCGTGAAAGCAATAATCTCATTAAAGAAAATACTATAATCAATAAGAAAAAAAATTAAAAAGAAAAGGAAAAAATAGACCCCTAACATGTGAGTGCTCATTTCCGCTCTCTTCAACTTAAGCAAGGAGAGAACATCAGAAAGTTTAATTCCCACCAAAATTTAATACTATAAGATTATGTATTTTTACTTATATCTTACGATTTGGAGTTTCAAAAAATATGGTATTATGATTGGTTGCCAACGGAATGGCAGCCATTTAAGTTTTTTGGTGGTCAAAAGTACTCAACACTCAAAATCACAAATGGTCTAAGGAAAACCTTATGATCAAATCTCTTTGCCAAAACAGTATCAAAAAAGGGTAGATATTTGCAATGGTAATCAGTGGCCTCCACTTTTTTCAAAACAGAGGATTCCTATTGAATTTCTGAAATTTCAAAATTCAATTTTTTTCTGGTCTAATCATAACCATAGTGGAGTTTTGAAATTGATTCAGAATAAGAGAGAAAAGACATTAAGGAAAAAGAGAACTATAGGGGTATCAAATTACTAAGCCACACCATGAAAGTCTGGGAACGGGTAATTGAGGCTAGGGTGAGGGGGATGGCGTCTATATCCGTGAACCAATTCGGTTTCATGCCGGACCGCTCAACTACAGAAGCTATACACCTTGTCAGGAGACTGGTGGAAAAGTACAGGGACAAGAAGAAGGACCTGCACATGGTGTACATCGACTTCGAGAAGGCGTATGACAAGGTCCCAAGAGAGGTGCTATGGAGGTGCCTGGAGGTGAAGAGCGTGCCGGAAGCCTATATCAGAGTGATCAAGGACATGTATGATGGAGCTAAGACGAGGGTTAGGACGGTGGTTGGCGACTCAGACCACTTCCCGGTGGTTATGGGGCTTCACCAAGGATCCGCGCTCAACCCTCTCTTATTTGCTTTGGTGATGGATGCTCTAACCCGTCATATCCAAGGGGATGTGCCTTGGTGTATGCTATTAGCTGACGACATTGTCTTGATAGACGAGACGAGAGTCGGGGTTAACGAAAGGTTGGAAGTCTGGAGACGGACCCTCGAGTCAAGGGGTTTCAAACTAAGCAGGTCTAAGACTGAATACCTGGAGTGCAAGTTTAGCGCCGAGCGGAGCGAAGATGAGGCTGGAAGGGAAGTGAAGCTCGGTTCCTAGGTCATCGTCAAGAAGGACAGTTTCAGATATCTTGGGTCGGTAATTCAGGGGGACGGAGAGATTGACGGGGATGTCACTCACCGTATAGGGGCCGGGTGGTCGAAATGGAGGCTTGCTTCGGGAGTCCTGTGTGACAAGAAAGTGCCACAGAAACTCAGGGGGAGGTTTTATAGAGTTGTGGTAAGACCAGCCATGATGTACGGGGCAGAGTGCTGGCCGGTGAAGAACTCCCATGTTCAGAGAATGAAGGTTGTGAGCACGTGATTTTTGCCCTACATGAGAATTACTCCCAAAAAATTTAAAATAAAATCGTTTTTGTATCGTTGTAATAGTTGTGGATTTTTGTGTTAATTTTCTTATTATTTGTACTCTTTGTGTGCGCATGTTTGTTTGTTTAAATTAAGAAAAATACAAAAATGTATTGCGTTTGCATTCTTAGGATTTTATTTACAATTGAAAGTAATTAAGTTTATTTGACAAAAATAGAAAATTACAAAAAAAAAATACGTATTTTTGCATTTTTTAGTATTTAATATTAAAATTGTGTGATTTATTTAATTAATGTTTAAATTGAGTAAGATAATATTTAGTGTAACTTAACTAGTACTTTTGTAATTTTTATTTGATTTTTGTTAGTGTAATTAGCATTTTTTGTTAATTAGGAGTTAAATTTAAAAAGATGAAAAAGAAACAAAGTGAAGAAATAAAGAGAAAAGGATTTGGGCCACTTCCAATCCAGCCAAAACCATGGCCCAATTTAATTCACAACCCAGTCCAGTCTCCTACCCGGTTTAGACCCGCCCCCACTTAACCAAAAAACGACCCCGATTTTGTTTTTATACTGATCTTGGCCGTTGGATTCTCATGATCCAACGGCTGAGATTAAACACTCATTTTGATTACCCAAAACCCCCCAAACCCCTTATGCCCGTGTTCACTCCCCAAACAACCCCTTCATCTTTCTCCTTCACTCATCCTCTCCCCGAAACCCTAGCGGCCGCCGCCCCTTTTCTCCTCCGCCCAAAACCCGGCGGAAACAACGCCGCTGGCCACCAAACTAATACCTTTGAACCACCTAGCCACCCTCAAGCCAAATATACTAACCATTTGCCTCGAATCACCCTAGGCCACTTTGAATCTTCATTTGAAGATTCGAACAAAGTATGAACCCACTCCAATCAAGTCCAAACTCATCCCAAACACTCCCATGGCCTCCCTAATCTCCACACCACCATTGGTCCGGCTCAAATCCGACCGGAATTAGTCGAATCCCAAATGGAGCCTTCAAGAACCCTAGAATTCGAAAACTAGGGATTTTGTCCGAATTAAAAGAAATTGAAGTTAATAGACTTTAATTGGAATTTTTTCGTTTGAAAACATTTCAATTAAAATCTGTTCGACTTTAAAAAAGGCAATTTCAAGTCCCTTCGAGCCCAAGTCTATTCGATTTCCGATTTTCCTCACTGTTTAAGGTATTTTCATTTTATTCTTTCTGATTTTTATTTAGTATAAGTGTTTATTGATTCCATTTTTTTAGTTGTTTTCTCTGTTTTCATTTCTCCTCCAAATCAAGACCTTTTTATTTGGTCAAATCATTTCTTTCTTGTATGTTCGACTCATTGTTGTTGTTGTGATTACATTGTGTGTTTAATTTAGTTAAGGTCATCGAATAGTTGATTCGGATTGTTGCCCCCTGATTCTGCCCGTAGGCTATAATTGAATATCGATTATTCGTTATCGATTATATAGGTCATAATTGATTAAACGAATGTCGTCGTAAGATCGACTGTTAGCATGTATGACAAAAATGTCATTAGTATTGCCTAGACACATCCGAGCCACTACTCAGATTGAAAAGCTGTGGGTGATATTGTGTTGTTAGTGAGGGATATTTGGATATAGTTGTTTCAATTTTTCTTTAGAATTTGAAAGCCAACAATTAATTGTCTAAGGGGTGCATTGCACATGGGAACCATTTCACAGGTTTTGAGTAGAAAACATGCTGCCAATACATCTTTAAATTAGAAAATGGAATTAGACACCAGGTAATGGGTTAGGGCAGAGAATGTCAGGGCAGAAATCAGTTTTTTAATGCTTTTGAATGCTTTTGAGGGCTGGAAAATGGGAATTCACATGGGGGGGGAGATTTTAAGAGCAATAGAGGTTAGAAAACAGAATAGAAGAGGGGGGATACAGATAGAGATTGGAGAGTTTCTTTGAGGGGAGAATTTTAAACATAGAGGAGATACAATCTGGGAGATAGAATTTGAGAGAAAAGTCTTGAAAATTGGAGAGGTGTGAAAATATTGTACTGTTTCATTGATTCTCTTCTATGTTTCCTGGTTTGAATTCAGTCTATGAATTGGTTTTTGAATCTCATCATTAGATAAATCTTAGGAGTCTAGATTCTGCAATTACTGGGTGAAAATTGGTTTGATTTTAGTCATAAAAAAGCCTTGATTTGAAGTTATTTTAAGCCTGGAAATCATTGATGCATTACTGGAGGTTGCACTGAGCTAGCTGCTGTTGTTGTGTTACTACTGCTGCTGATAATTCCTTCTTCTTCTTCTTTTATCATCCAGGTACCAATTTCAACTTTATTATGAAGTAGATCTCAATTTGAGGATGAAATAAAGGTAATGTTCATTTCTATGAAGTTCTTCTTCTATCTGTTATTGCATTTCTAATGTAGATTAAGTTAATTCTAGTTGGTTATCTAGAATTTGCATGTTGTAACTGATTTCAAATTGCGAGACTGGGCAGTAATGATTTTAAGTACCATATGTGATTTATCTATGCGTATTTCGGCATTCTGTTCTCCTAAAGGGATTGATACAGTATACTGCTTTTGATTGAAACTTTAGGTTGGAATAGTTGAAGTCTATTGTTGCGTCTAACTTAGGATAAATCTGAAAGATTTGACAGCCACTTGCTTAATCAAGTCGGTGATTAAATCTTGTATGTAATCACGTTAAGCAACATGTATAATTTTTGAAGTTATGAATGCAAGTTTGAAGTACTGGAGACGTCAATTTTGTTAGTCGAGGTTCATGAGTCAAGTGTTTCCTTTATACGCGTTTCAATCGACAATTTGGCAAATTGAATTTGAGTTAGGAATTTCGTTTACTGGCAAAATATTTATGGTTGTACATATGTACAGTGGAACGATTTTGTTTTAACAAATTAGTTGATGTTGTTGCTTAAAAGATTTTTAGATTGTTTAATGTTTTAGAGTTAGATCACGTATTGGATATAATTGTAAATAGTAACGTACTGGTTCATTCATTAATATTGAGAGAAATTTCTTTTAGCTATAACAGTGTGAATGCTTTATTCTTGTGTTGAGGTAGAATATTGAGTATAATAAAATCCTTTGAGTATAATAGGAGATGCGCCATATCAGGCAAGATATAATTCACGGCCCGCGAAATTTTAGTTCAAGCATCCTTTGGAATTAGAATCAAGGCGTGCTATTTAGCGAATATTCATGGCACTTCGCAAAGTAATAATACGTTAGTCACTTTAGGTGTGGGTTTAATTTTTTTTAACTTTCTTAAAAAACGGGTGTGCATTTCATGCAACTCGAATCCAAATTGAACAACGTTGAATAAGAATGTGTCGAGGATCCGGATGCATTTCATGTGACGTGATCCGAAAACATGTTCTTAAACAACGTTCATTTTCTTAAGTAGAAATAATTTGACAAAAAACGGTAATTAATTCTAAAAATGCACAAATAGGATAATATGTATTACAATCAAGTACTTTAGCCAAATATGACAGTTGAGCGACTGTGCTAGAACCACGGAACTCGAGAATGCCTAACACCTTCTCTCGGGTTAACAGAATTCCTTATCCGGATTTCTGGTTCGCGGACTGTTAAATAGAGTCAAACTTTTCCTCAATTCGGTATTCAAACCAGTGACTTGGGACACCATAAATCTCCCAAGTGGCGACTCTAAATCTCTTAATAAATGAATCCCATTTTGATTGTACTTTAATTGGAAAAACTCCTTTACCCTCGCGCCCTCACGGGTAGCGGAAAAAGGAGGTGTGACAAAGGTCGCAGAGATGAGGATTCTCAGGTGGATGTGCAGGCTCACCAGGTTGGATAGAGTTAGGAAGTTATTTGGGAGAAGGTAGGGGTGGCCCCAGTGGATGAGAAGCTGCGAGAAGCGAGACTCGGGTGGTTCGGGCATGTGCGGAGGAGAAGCCTCGATGCCCCTGTGAGGAGTTGCGAGCGGCTGACGGTGGTTGGCGCGTGTCGCGGTAGAGGGAGGCCCAAGAGGTATTGGGAAGAGGTGACTAGGCATGACATGGCTATCATGCGGATTTCCGAGGACATGGCCCTTGATAGGAACGCCTGGAGGTCTAGTATCAGGATTGTAGGATAGAGACTTCTAGTATTACACGTTCTCCTTCCGCGGGGTAGGACCGGGGTGTGGGGTTCACCCATATAGGCTTGATATATTGTATGGCATACCATTTTCTTATTGTAAGGTTTTACTAATGCCCTATGTTTTGTTCCTGTGTATCCTGTCCTTCTATATGTCAGGTTATTTTTTGTCTTTGTTTACTCATATATTTATGTGATTTATGCTAACATCACTAATGCTTGTCCTTTTTCCTTTTTCTTTTGTCTTTGTTTTTGTTTAGTTTTTTTCTTTTCTTTTCTCTTCTTGTCTTTGCGCCGAGGGTCGATTGGAAACAGCCTCCCTGCTCTATCGGGCAGGGGTAAGGCCTGCGTACATATTACCCTCCCCAGACCCCACCCTGTGGGACTATACTGGGTAGTTGTTGTTGTTGTTGTTAGAAAGGGAAGAAAGAATAAGAATAAGGTAAGTAAGGGTGGTGGATGAACGGAGAAGAAGGAAGTGTTGGGTATTTTTCATCATTTTTTTCTTCTATTTTTTAATTTGTGACTTCTTTTTTTGTTGATTTAGTATTTGAAAATGGGAACCACAAATAACACGTGTCAAGTAATAAATAACCTAGCATATGACATGTTATACATGTCAGCGCAATTGATATACACATTGTACTAGATGTACTTATTAGTACTCATTATGTCAAGTTGGAGTATTTAAATGGGAAAATTGTAACTTTATGTATCGACTTTACGAATGGGTACAAATTTAAGTGGTTACGAGGCTATTTCGCCTTTTATTTTTTTATTTTTTTGGGAGGGGGGGTTCTTTTGTCACTAGGTAAAATGGATAGTTCCAACTTCCAGATTAATATAACTCGTCCAAAATTTACTTGAATCAAATGAATTGGATAAAAATAGGTCGAATAAAGGTCATAACTCAATCCGTCAATGACCACGATATGTCCTCTTTGTTTTAATTTGGAAAAATACATAGTTTACCCATTGACCTCGCATCCATATCTTTGTTACACACCTTTCTACCTCGGGCAACTTTTTATACATCAAACTTTTTAGAAGTATGTCAATGACACACCATTTGCTTAGCTGGCATGTGCGTGTTTAATACAAAAATAGGAGCATGAGAAGGGTAAATCTTTTGTCAAAAAACTTATTTAAGTGCTATCAAAAATTAAACCAAAATAAATTTTTTTAAAACTAACACAAAAAAGAAAGTAAAACACAAGAGGAAGAAAAGGAAAAGACCATCTGGTCTGAGCAATGCGCCAATAGCTTCACCATAAAAAAGATAAATTCCAATCTATAAATTTACACAATAACATTCAATCAAGTAAGGTAATTTAGTCATCTTCTCTATCTTCTCCTTTTTCCTTCAAAAAGTTCGACGATTTGTGGTGGTGTCAAATTTTTAAATCGTCATTTGGGAGAAGAAAGCTTTGAATCTCCATTGTTGGGGATTCTTGAGTTTTCGAATTAGTGTTTGGGCGGAGAAATCTCGTAATAATGTTGAAAATTATCTGGACCGAAATGTTGATCTTGTTTAATGAATTAAATTTTTGTTTTTATTCTAAAATTGATTTTAACAGTTATTAGGTTTAAATTTTTGAATCAGTTGTTGGATTTGTCAAAATTCGAAGTTGTGTCAAAAAAATTGAATTATAATTTTGAGTTGCCGGTTCAATGGATGTGGAGGTGATGTTATGAGTGGTACCAACTATGGTGGTAGTGGTGACTTGATTTGGGTTGTGCATGAATCGGATCGGATCGGATTTAGCACATTTTGGATTCGAATTTTGAATTTCGAATTTCGGATTCTAGAAAGGAATTTTTACATTCCTATACCATATAGGAAACCTTATTACCCTCATTATTTACATTTAATATAATAAATTATCAATTCTATATCATTGTATATTTTAAGAGTACAATTAATACACCACATATCCCTCCTTAATTCAAGGTACCAAAATGGGCCCTTTTTTGTTTTTTATCTTTTAGCAGCTTCTCTCCTTCGTTTACATTATACATATTCCTGAATATATTCCTTCTGACTCCTTCTTTCACTATTTTTAACTTTCCCTTCATCGTTTTTGAAAACTTTAACCCCAATTTCACTACAAAAAATCAAAATAGGAAAATATTTTTATTATTTTCTTAAAGAAGGAAAAAGGAAAATAATGAACCATATGTAAATAGACGCATATCATGCTCACGAATTCTATAAGCATAACTTTTTGTCTTCTTTCCCAATTTCCTCTTCTGCATAATTATAGCAGAATCATCTCGACCTGCAATTAATATCAATGTATAAAAAAGTTAGAGAAAATGAGTTTTGTTTAATTTTTCTGTTTTTCATAAATATTCTGGACATACTTAGAGTAACTCTGAGAGAGTAATTATCAGAAGAAGAAGAAGAACAGTGGAGAAAGCTCACAGTTTTAGAATCTTGGGGGGGGGGGGGGGGGACTTTCTGGAGTTATCCCCAAGGAGGAGCTCATGGCCGAATAAAGGAGCTCTTTCTCTTTTTTTTTTTTTGAGAAAACCCCAGAGAAAAAGGAATGGGTTCCATCGTTGTGCCTTGTTTCTGCTTCTTTTTGGGAAGCGTTTTTTCTGCTTTTGATTTGTTGGAAGGGAGCCGATGGAGCCGTTTCTAGTGGTAAGGTAATTAAGATTTGATGGATCTGATTTTTTTAGGTTTCCTAGTTGTGTTTTTATGTGTAGAAGGTATGATAAAGGGTAACGGGTATTTAGGTAGTGATATTGGAATTGGGTTGTAAAAACATAAAATAATGCATCTACAATCATAATACATAATCTGCAATTTATCTACAAAATATCTACAAACTGAGTATATTGAATTTTAATATTTCAATTCCATCTAATTGTAGTTTTTTTACAGGAGATTTATAAAAGTTTTAGTCATTTTTTAGTTGTAAAAATAGAAAATAATGCATCTGCAATTAGAATACAAATAATTTACAATTTATCTAGAAAATATCTACAAACTCGATACATTTAATTTTTATGTCCAAATTCTCATTCATTTGTAGCATAATTAGGATTTTTGACATAATTGCATTTTCAAAAGATTTGTAGAAGTTTGACCATTTTTTATTTGTGAAAATATAAATAAAGTATCTACAATCAGAATACAAATAATCTACAATTTATCTAATATTTATGTAATATGTTTTCTTCTTCTTCTTCTTCTTCTTCTTCTTCTTCTTCTTCTTCTCCCTCCTCCTCCTCCTCCTCCTCCTCCTCCTCCTCCTCCTCCTCTCTCTAGGGGTAGGAGTCATACTAAGGTAAATATTTATCCTTTTTAGGGTTCCACTACTTATCTTCTGAAATTTCTGAATATTTTAGTATTCATATCTGATTGCACTATTCTAGAGTTCACCATCTGGGTGTCTCACAAGGAGATCTATTCTTCTTCTTCTTCTTCTTCTTCTTCTTCTTCTTCTTCTTCTTCTTCTTCTTCTTCTTCTTCTTCTTCTTCTTCTTCGAGTTTCAATCTGAAATTCAGTCAAAACCAAGTCTAATCTTCACCAAAACCCCTCAAAATTGAGATATAAACTCCAAACCATATTTTCGATTATTTTTAACAACACCCCATCCAATCAAATAATAAATTTTTAAAACCCAAATTTGAATTCAAAACTTTCAGGCTTTTTAATGGCTATCAATGGTGGATTTGCTATTCTCTTTTCATTTGCTTTGTATTATTAAAATTTCTGATTGAGAAATAGAGAGAATGTCGACGAACAGAGCTTTGTAGACGATTTTGTCTTTTTTTGATTTGTGGCTTAAAGAAAAATATTGAAGAACAAAGTTTTTGCATAAAAGAGTGTATGTAATTTAGTTTTAAATTAAAAATATAGGATTAGTGTTTCAAATTTGATCTGAAGGTCCCTAATCAATTAGAATATTATGTTCCTGATTTGTAGCGTGCCTATTAGGAAGGAATCGACTCCTAATAATTAATATTTAATGAATGGTATAATAATTGTAGAAAAAATATGAACATGGTGGGTAAATATGATACGTGCACATTTTTTGTAATAAGGTTTCATATATAGTATAGGAAGAAAAAAGTCTCTTAACCCGAATATGATCTGGATTATATCGGATTGGATCAGATTTTAAAGTTTAGATCGGATCGAATTTCAGATCTTATTATGTCTCAAAGTTGCAAACTAGTATGTACATTTTCTTTGTAAAAGAGGAGATACATTAAGAAAAATTTATGTTCATGCAATTATGAGAGTACAATGGAACCCATATAGCTAAATCTAGCAATTGTAAAGATAATAACTTGGAGGAATATGTAAAGGAAGTATTGTCTATCTGAAATTAAAGTGTAGTATTTTTAATTACCTAATAATTTCGGATTTCAGATTGGATCAGATTAAAATATATCGATTCGAATCCGATCCGAAATCTGAAATTTTAATAAACACAATCGAATCCGATCTAAATTGAAATATGAAATTGAATGGATCGGTTCGAGTTTCAAATATCTGATCCGAATGAACAACCTAGCTTGTGATGATGTACAGGAGAGTGGGGAGCAAAGAGCTAGTTTGGTTTTTCTATAAAAATGAAAAAAGTTCACATGTAGTTATAATTTGGAACCTAATGAATATGTGGAATTGAAACCTAGCACATTTGTAGAAAAAAGTGAAATTATTATACAAAATTGCTCTTGACATTGATACGCAGAGTGGATTCTCTGACTATTTGGGTGGGGAGTCCTTTTCTTTTTCTTTATTTTTAAATAAAACTTGGATTGATTTTTTTTTCACATTAGTGACACGTATCACAATCTTATTCATACGTGACACGCACATGTTGCCATTGACATTCTTTTATAAGGTTTGAGTGTGTATTTAATTCTATAATCAAAAAGTGTGTAAATGGAATTTGACTACAAGGTCAAGTGGTATTTTACCTTTTAATTTTGCTATTTAACAAAATGTAAAATTAATGATTTTGTTTTTAAATTTAGCTCAAATTCTCCCCAATATACATAATTCTTAATTTCCTAGTTTTATTTTGTCAAAGACATAGTCATTACCCATTGAAGCACATACATCTTCAACTCGGATGTTAGATTCTTTAATTACAGCATAGAGCCCCTAATAAAGCCGGGGCTAAACAACTGCAGTAGATGATGGACCAAGATGTCGAGTCCGGACCGAGTCGCGTAAGTGGTCAAAATACGACACACTTTCCAGGTATACGGAGTGAGCTGAGCCGAAAATACGTTATAAAAACGGCAAAGCTCCTCCGCCAGAGGTTAAATTGGGAGTTCGTACCCGATCAGGAATGGGTAATCATAAAAAGCACAGAACCCTAATCGGTGTACGTTAATGAAGTCTTCCCCAGCCGTCTCCATGACCACTAGGTCAGAAATTTTGCACGTCCCCCGCAGGTTGTTCAAATATGATTGGAGAAACTCAGAGCGATCCCACAGGGGAGTCGGGCATCTTGTTGGAAAATCCCTTCGAGCATGAAGCTCTCTCGGAAGAATGTTGTCCACATTGAGGGGGACAATGGGTCTTTGGGCCTTTTTCCCACCATCCAAAGATGGTGGAACCCTAAAAGAAGTCGCATCTCCGTCTCTCCTATTTTGTTGGCCACGTTTTGCCATAATGAGTATTTATCCAAGAATGAGGGTTTCGACGACTAAAGAAACTAACTTCAAAGAAAACTCAAAGGTTCAAAGCAAGAGATATTGAACTCCTTCAGAGAAGATGAAAAGAGAGAGTAAAAGTATGAGAAGTTCAAAAGATATCATAAATTGAACCTTTCCTCTATTTATAGGGCTCAAGGACACAGAAATCGAAGAGGCATGCGTCGAAAAGGGGGCGGGAAACCAAAATGTCAAATCGCTTCGTGAATCATCTCGAAAGCAGATATAATCATGACGCATGCCGGCAGTGACGTCAGTTCAAAAAGTAGACCACGTGTCAACAAATCAACAATGCCATGATGGATCGACATTTCTGCCCATTGAAGACGTATGCCGCATACGCCTCCAACGAGCGGAGGGACTAGCTGTATGGGGGCAAAAAATTATCCTCCACACGCTCACAAGTGATAGGGTACGACCCCTCTCGTATGCCCCTTATAACGAGGGTTTAATTCGGGCGTAAGAACGTGAACGACGTCACTTACACTTGGGTCCCCATTAAGAGGACGTCGACCACACCTCAACCGTTTATTATTATCTATCTATATATTATTAAAAGGAAGAAAGTTTGGTATAAAATTGTAACAAATGGCAGCATAAAAAATGACATGTGTTAGTTTTAGGACAAAAAGTAGTTATTAGGAGTAATAATTAGTTATTAGGTATATTTTATTAGAATTAAAATTAAAATAATTAAATAACTTCTTTTAAGTAACTGTCATAGAATAAGAGAAAAAATAACAATTTATAAGTAGTGGTGTCCTAACCACTTGCAAAATAAAAACCACGCTTTTACGAAGTGGTTGTTCTATTTACGCAATAATAAATTGAACAATAATTTTATATTTTTGATCTTTATAGAGCACATTTTATTTAAAATATTTAAATATTTTATTTATTTATTTATATCTATATATAATAAAAGGAGAGGCAAAAATACATTATTAAAACAAGTGGCATAACCACAAAAACCAAGTGGCAATATTAAGATAAATAAACTAACTTTTTAACTAAAAAAACTTCTTAAATTTTGAATTAATTGCTTACTCTATTTAAATTAATAAATATAGTTATATTATGATTATCTATATTAAAGAACCCCATGATCCTTCCGTGTGGAAGGGAAACCCTATTTCGCTGTCCAGGGAGCTGTTGACTAATGACCTAAAAAATGTGTGACGTTTGGGAAGCATGAGCAACCCTTCGCGCACGAGATAGCAATGAAAGGAGATTGACACTCGGGACGAGGCTTCCACTCCGTCCTAAGACGGATCAAAGAAGAGTGGAACAAAAATACAAAAAAAAAAAAATAACTACTCATTCAAACTAGGGAGTAGTTTCATGTTGAATTTTTAAAGTTATTTTAAATTAAAAAATAAGAAAAATCAAATTAGATACAATAAAAAAATAAAAATAGTAATAATTTAAAAAGGCATTATTACGACAAAATAAACTACCGTTTTAATTAAAAATAACCTTCTTAAAGTTTTTAATTTTGAATTATAAATATAGATATAGTATAATAGCAATATTAAAAATACAAAAATATAAATAAAAAAATAACTACTCAATTGAATTGGGGAGCAGTTTTAAGTTGTTTTAAAATAAAAAATAAAAAATAAAAACAAAAAAAAGTTAAATTAGCTATAGTAAAAAAGTGAAAAAATTACTAACAAAAAAAATATCTATTCAAGTTGGAAATTAGTTTCAAGTTGGAGTTTTAATTTATTTAAAAATATAAAATAAAAATAAAGAAATAAATATTTCCAATTCAATTGGGTGTGGTTTCAATTTGGAGTTTTTAAAAAGTGGAAATTAAGAAATAAAATTTTGATAATTTAAATTGGAGAGTAGTTTCTATATATATATATATGTGTGTGTGTGTGTGTGTGTGTGTGTGTGTGTGGTATATACAAAAAGTAAAATAAATAATTATATGATGCCAAGTGGTATAACAATAAGACGCTAAGTATTAATTTTTAGAACAAAGCTCCAACAAAGTGAGTGTTTTAAAATTATTTTAAATAAAAAACAAAATTTAAAAATAAAAAATGTCAATTCAAATTTGGTAGTAGTTTCAAGTTGGAGTTTTATGAAAATATAGAGCACGTTTTATTTAAAATAAGTAAATACTTTATTTAATTATTTATATCTATCTATCTATAATTAAAAGCAGAAGCCAAAAGCCCCTCATGAAGCCAAGTGACAAAATTCGAAAAAGACACTTGGCATTTTAAGACATTGCTCCAAATTATTAGGAAGTAGAAATAGAAATTACCATTTTATAAAAACCACCAACTACTCCCACTTCCTCGACTCCTCTTCCTTTTAAAAACTAATTAAATTACACATTTTTTTCTTCAAAAATCAAGCAATAGAAACTACCAATAAAAACCACCAACTACTCACACTTTTTCCATTCCCCTTCCTTTTAAAAACTAACTGAATTTTTTCTCTTGCACATATTGGATTAGAAAAAACGTATAGTTCCTTTTTTTCATTCATCGAAAAATTTATCGGGAAAAATTGCATCCAAAATCATTATTTGTGATTTTTCGTTGTTCGATGAGTAAATTCCTAAGCATCTAATCATTATTTTGAAATTATGCACCTCAGGTGATGTACTCCCTTCTGTTTTTTACTTTTTCCTTTCATGTGTGAATGCTCACTTGGCATTTTAAGACATTGCTCCAAATTATTAGGAAGTAGAGATAGGAATTACCATTTTATAAAAACCACCAACTACTCTCACTTCCTCCACTCACCTTCCTTTTAAAAACTAATTGAATTACACGTTTTTTTTTTCAAAAATCAAGCAATAGAAACTACCAATAAAAACCACCAACTACTCACACTTCTTTCACTCCCCTTCCTTTTAAAAACTAACTGAATTTTTCCTCTTGCATATATTGGATTAGAAAAAACATATAGTTCCCTTTTTTCTTTCATCGAAAAATTTATTGGGGAAAACTGCATCCAAAATCGTTATTTGTGATTTTTGGTTGTTAAGAAATTGTAAATTGTTAAGCATCTGATCATCATTTTGAAATTATGCATCTCAAGTGATGTACTCCCTTTTCATTACCATTTCAAGTAATATTTCTCATTATTTTTAAATTTTATAATTTCCCGCACATCGTGCGGGTACGGATACTAGTTATTTTTAATAAGGAGGCCCCCTTTTTATATAAAGGGGGCTTCCCTATTGTAACAGACCAAATGTTATTATCTAATAATACAACTCTCTCACTGTCTTTCTCTTTCTTAACTGTGATAAACACTTGCTCTTAAAGTTTTTCATTTTTGCAAATATCTTTATATTATAGTTACGTTGATTTCACACCTAGGTTCACTATATTTGATTACGATTTGTCCCTTTCCTATCTTTTGATTATTTCGAGCTTATAAAATAATGATTAACTTTTGAGCCAAACACATACAAAATCTTGAGTTTTAAAACGTATAGCAAAAATTTACTTTCGTGTGCACTAATTGTGTTTTTCCTTTTTTATAATCATGTTCATTGAAAGTTTAAAATAATTTACACTTTCAGAATTTGAGTCATTTAATTATTTATTTAGTATTTAAAACTTTGATATTTACTAAATTTTAAAGACAAGTCCCTCTCAATTTGAATTAGCATTATCAAAGAATTCCAACGAATGTTTAGAACATTAATATAACTAAATTTGAAGACTAATCTCCCGTTATTTGAAATATATTATATCATAGAATTCTAACCAATTAATTTTATATAATTAATTATCTTTAAAAAAATATTAAGTGAAAAACTATGTAAAGTGTATAATGTCGGTTGGCACTCATTCAATTTTCGTATTCTTACTTATTCATTTTTAATCAGTGAAGAAAAAATCAAGCTATTAAATTATCAAATACTATAAAATCTTGCATAAACTAAAAAGGAGGCATAACAATTCAAAGTTAAGATGAAAAAGTTATAGAACCAGACTAACTTTAAATTTAATATATAGAATGATGATCGATGGATTTTATGGAGCAAAATCTCTTCCTTTATTGAGTTAACTTATACTTATGAATTCTGGAGCTTAATTTTTTGTTTTCTACTTTTAAATTGTTTTAGTAGTATAATTATTTATTAAATCACTCAACGAAATAGAGTATATGCAAAGCGCAAACCATGAGATTAGTTAAAATTAAAACATTGGGACGATATGATTGAAATAAAACCTTATTTCAAATACCAAAAGTACCTAACACATTAGCAGACGAAGAAGATTTAACTAATCATTGATATATTATTCCCTAAAAAATTCATGACAATTATCATTAGATTTCACTATTCACCTGTTAATAATTGTCTTACCCCGAATAAATCATCAAAGTGAAAATAGGTAATATTGGAATCGATTATTTTCCAAAATTTTATTGTTGGACTTTAAGTCATTGTGCTTTAAAGTAGAAGAAGTGTGAATTGGAAATTGAAGGAAATAAAATCGAGGGAAAATGAAAATTTGAAGAAGTAACTTCTCTCTTGCACTTTGTCGCTCATTGGTGATGGACAACCACATTTGTGTGCTTATATATATAATCACTTCTTAAAGCTCTTAAAAGGAATTGAAGAGAATGAACCCTCGCGTCGTCGTCGCTCGCTCGCTTAGCTTTGGCTTTGGAAAACGATCGATAAGATTATTTTTTGGACAAAATTTATTCAATTATTTAATAATTAATTAAATGCCAAATTACTGCTGAAAATACGCCAGAATCCTGCTAAAGGTTCAGAAGGCCTCTCTGGCCGCGGTTCTGCCGCGACCGCGATTGAACCGCGGCAGGCAAATTTAGAAAGCCTCTCTGGCCGCGGTGCTGCCGCGATCGTGGTAGAACCACGGCAGGCAGCGATTCTTCCAAAAGGCACCTTTTTCAGATACCTCTTCTGAAAATTGCCTATAAATTCTGAGGCAAGGCTGCATTTTTTGTATACGAAAAATACTCCAGAACTTTTTTCTTTCTGAATATACTGCATCCTAATTCACATTCTCTCTCTCTCAAATTTGCAAGTGTGATTTTCCTTCGTTCTTTGAGTTCGTTGGTATCCTGCATTTTGTATTGCCACTGTTGCGCGAAGGTTTATTCCATTTTATCCTGGAAGGGTTTAATCCGTTACCTTGGCAACATGTAAGGGGGTTAAAATACCTTAAGGACACACAAGAAAATTGTGGACTCGGAATATTTCTGATTCTTTACTATTTTCTATATTTCTTTATTCTTCTAACAGTTTTATGATTTTTATTTTAACACAGTAACGCTCACAAGCTTAAGGAATTTTATTATTATCGTTTCTGTGTTGATTATAAGTATTAAACTATTTTCTATATACTTTGTTGGAGACTAAAGCCTTGTTGCTTTCTACTCCAATATTTATTTCTGTCCGATTTAAAGTACATAAAAATTTTGCCGGGATAATAAATATACGGGTTTGAAGTATTTAAAAACTTTATCATTGTTACGTTTTGTATGTTTGGTTTGGTATTCAGTTTGAAGATATCAAAACTTCACTAATTTAACAAAGTTCTGTATTGTTTTTAAATTTACAGAAATATCACGAATGAAAACCAAACTAATGGAAGTGTTGCGGGCACAGGTGTTACTATTACAAGTGTTGTTGCCTCGTCAAGCCATTCTACTCCTGCTCATGCTATGGCACCGGCAGAAAAACCCGAAAAGTTTTTCGGTATTGACTTCAAGTGCCGGCAAATGAAGATGTTCTTCTATCTTACTACGTTGAGTTTGCAACGTTTTATCAAGGAGGATCCTCAGGTCATGGCTGAAAATACTCCGGATGATGAACGACTTGTTGTAACTAAAGCATGGAAACATTCTGATTTCCTGTGCAAAAAATTACATTTTGAGTTGTTTGGAAGATGGCTTGTACAATGTCTATGGTGTCATGGAAACTTCAAAAGCGTTATGAAATGCGCTTGAGAAGAAGTATAAGACTGAGGATGCTGGACTTAAGAAGTTCGGGGCTGCAAGGTTCTTGGATTTCAAGATGATTGACACTAGGTCGGTTATAACTCAAGTCCAAGAACTACAAGTCATTGTACATGATCTCCTTGCTGAAGGTATGACCCAAATCAATAATTTTATAAATAAGATTTATCTTATTGTTAATCATGAATTTGTTATTGGATGTATGGTCATAAGTGAGGTCTTTCAAGTCGATGCTTTCATTGAGAAGTTACCTCCGTTGTGGAAGGATTTTAAGAACTATCTTAAACACAAGCGGAAGGAAATGACACTAGAAGACTTGATTGTTCGTTTGAGGATAGAAGAAGACAACAGAAATGTTGAAAGGAAGTCACGTGGACATTCGACAATAATGAGGGAAAACATTGTTGAGGAGGCACCACAAAATAAGAAGAGGAAGAAAGCTTCTGAACCAAATAATTACCCAAGCAAGAAGAAGTTCAAGGGTAATTTCCACTGTGAAAAAACTGGGCATAAGGCAGTGGATTGTCGTGTGCCAAAGAAAGATAAGAAGAAAAAGCATCAAGCCAACATGGTTGAAGATAAAATGGAAGACTTGTGTGTTATATGGTCTGAATGCAACTTGGTAGGAAATCCGAAAGAATGGTGGATAGATTCTGGAGCCACCTGTCATGTTTGTGCTAACAAGGAGTTGTTTTCTTCTTATGCCCCCGCAGGTCCCGACGGGAAAATCTTCATGGAAAATCCATCTACGGCCAAAATTGAAGGAGTTGGCAATATTGCGTTGAATATGACGTCGGAAAAAATAGTGACTCTAAACCAAGTCCTCCATGTTCCAGAAATTCGCAAGAATATTGTGTCTACCTCACTTATATCAAGAATGGATTCAAATGTATTTTTATTTCTAATAATGTTGTACTAAGTAAGAACGATTTGTATGTAGAAAATGGTTACCTAAATGAGGGCCTTTTTAAGCTAAATGTAATAGCAGTTCCTATCAATAAAGTGATGCTTCTTCTTACTTGCTTGAGTCAAACACTTTATGGCATGCGCGTTTAGGTCACATTAACTTCAAAATATTGCGAAAGATGATAAATCTAGAAGTATTGCCAAAATTTGATTGCATTAATTTCAAATGTCAAATATGTGTAGAATCAAAGTGTCACGACCCCAAATCTGGTCGTGATGGCGCCCAGCACATTGCTAAGCAAGCCTGACCAATCAATAACAATAACGGAGCTAGAAGCTCTCTTTTGCCCATTTGAGCATACCAAATCACGAAGCAATAGCGATACATATAACGAAAACAGGGAACCAAGTCCCATAATACATCAACTCCCATAGACCGAAGGGTCAAGAGTCATGAGCCTCTAAAGAACATAAGTGTAATAAAGTTTATAACAACTCAGTGCGGAAAGGAAAGACAACAAGATAAGAAATGACAGCTAGAAGGGGAGTCAGGTCCTGCGGACGCTGCAACTACCTCGACTATCCCGCACAATGCCTCCAAGTAGCTACCGAATCAAGTCTGCTGAGAGGTACCTGGATCTGCACACAAGGTGCAGGGAGTAAAATGAGTACTGCCGGACTCAGTGGTAATAAACAAGGGTAAGACAGCGCAGATAAGAAATCCGCAATAAAGCACTATGTAAAACTGTAATCAAATACCCTGTCACAGAATTAATATCAACTGTACATGTACCAACAAATACCAATAAATAGCATAACAGCTAGCGGATGTAGCTAAATGCAATGCAATGCATGATATGACCGCTACGGCGTGTAGCCCGACTCCAATTTTGGGTACCCGTGCTCACTGTGGGGGTTCAGACTCCGGAGGGGCTCCTACAGCCCAAGCATATCTCATAGAGATATTCTTGCGCGTGCAGTCCGATCCAACATATATCTCGCTGCGGCGTGCAGCCCGATCCACTACTAGTCAGCTAATATGCAGATACAGCCTCGCAAGCTCAAAAGTAGTTTTTGAAAACTCTTTTATCATTTTTCAGTTGGAAAACAGTAATATCAAGTTCCAGAGATTGGAATTAGCATAATAACAAAAATAGTTGCGGACTAGTAGTAAACTAGCATGTCTATATGATAAGACAATGATAATGATCCTCGCAGGATCCAATAACTGGCTCACAGCCCACAATATACTCAACCGTCCAAGAAGGAGGTTCAACGGCTCGAGAATAGCCAATAATACAGTATCAACAGTTCGGACTAATATATAGTCTCCAGTTCATGATCGACCCCGCACTCTCAAGAGTGTGCGTGTCTCGCCGCTATACAGCGTCACAAAGTGGTATACGGGGTTTCGAACCCGCTGGTCATCACCCACATCTATTACTCACCTCAATACAGCGCGACGACTATTCCGCAATGCCCTTGCCACGAGAATCAAGCTCCGCACGCGTAGAATCTGATCAAATACAGTAGAAATACAACAAATTAGGCCAATGGGACGATACCCAATCAAAACAACTCAATTTACATCAAAATTCCCAAAGTTGTCAAAACCAACTTTCGGTACGGTTGCCGAAAAATCACGAAAGTCACATATTCGGAACCCTCATCTCAATATGAGTCTAAGCATATCAATTTTACCAAATTCGGACTCCATTTGTCCATTCAAAATCTTGATTTTCTAAAGTTCAAGCCTAGGGCTAAATCCTCCATAAATTACCCCAAATTCCTCCATTTTCATGATATAATTGCATAATATTATCAATACTAATCATAGTTTAAGTCCATAGTTGATTACCCGATGATTTCCCTTGAATTTCTCTTCAAAATCGCCCAAATCGCCTCTAAAGCCGAGACCCAAATGTGTGAAATGTTCTGGAAATTTTTCTAACTTCTGATACACTTAACTCACAGCGATTTTCGCTTCTGCGGATAAAATTCCGCCCCTGCGGAACCGCTTCTGCGACCTTTTGGTCGCTTCTGCGAACCCAGGCACTTTTGGCCATTTCCGCACCAGCGATCCAAGGACCGCTCCTACGCATCCGCTTCTGCGGAAATTAGTCCGCTTCTGCGGACCTCCCCATCGCGCCTCAGGACCGCTTCTGCGATCGCCCACTCGCTTCAGCGAAGCCGCTCCTGCGGACCAGGCTCCGCTTCAGCGGTCTAGCCCGCTTCTGCGCCTTCTTGTCCGCTCCTGCGGACTCGCTCCTGCGCCCCCATTTCCGCAGGAGCGAAAACCACAGAACCAGAACACAAGTCTGCAATTTTCCACATTTTTCTCCCGTTTAACCATCCGAAAACACCCCGAGGCCCCCGGGACCTCATCCAAACACACCAACACATCTTAATACCTTATTCGAACTTGTTCAAATCCTCAAAACACGTCTAATAACACCAAAACCCATAATCCTCATCAAATTCAAGCCTAAATTCCTTAAAACATTCCGAATTACACATTCAATCAAAAACCCGACCAATGACGTCCGAATGACCTGAAATTTTGCAGGCACATCCAAAATCACCTAACGGAGCTACTGCAACTGTCGGAATTCCATTTCGACTCCCGGATCAAAATCTCACCTACCGTTCGGATTTCGCCAAAATTCAACCTTAGCCAATTCAAGCCTATTTCTACACCGGGCCTCCAAATTCAATTCCGATCGCTCCCCTAAATCACAATTCACCTCCCGGAACTAGTCGAATCATCAGAATCCGATTCCGAGCACTCTAACTCGATAGTCAACTCTAGGTTGACTTTCCGTATTCAAACTTCATTCAAACATGCTATTTGCTTCATTTTCCATTCAATTCACTCCTAACTCACCCGATAGGTTCTAACACTGATATAGAAGCATAAGATATGTTAATTCAAGGTAACGGGGTGGAAATTTCCGTAACGACGGGCCGGGTCGTTACATTCTCCCCAACTTAAACAAACGCTCGTCCTCGAGCGGACTCAGAGTTGTACTGGAAGCAACCCAATAGCCGAATGACCTTACCAAGCATATATCCGGGCGATCATACGTCACCCTATCTCACATAAGTCCGAAAAAAACCATATAGTCAGAATTTCACAGACCATCTGAACCATAAATCACATTGCACTTTCTGAAATCATATGCCAAATGGAAATCACATGCCTATACTCGGGATACACTCGAATCCACTACAATAACCTATATTCACTACTCCGGTTGAGATCATATGCTGTATCGACAACCCAAATCACTCGAGACGATAGTCTCTAATCACAACAACTGGCCACAATAACCAAATACTAGCTGAAAACCTCTTTCATTAGATAGAGTCTTATTCCAACACCTCCATATCCTGCCCCATGGCAGCTGAAGCACGCGATATACCGAACCCATCTCTCAGGTTAACCATTCGTGAATCTATTTCCCTTTTAAAACCGGTACCACAAAATGTTTCGGAGCCAAACCTCGATTTTTACCTTTCTAACAAGCTAAGATCCAATATGCTCGTATTCATTAATGACTCCAACGGTCATTTCGATCATAACACACCACACTGGTGACATGACATCTCAACCACCGGCCTAAGCCGCGACGAGCACAACATAGGCTCCAATAGAAACGTCCGCACACACTCGAATCATGACAGCTCAAATCATGACAACTGTCTCCAGCAAATAGAGCTGCAATTAATCCCTCTGTGCCATCATAATATAGAACAGAGATCGCGTCTCGCATTATAGAAATAGAGTACCTGAATCCTTCTCGAGAGGTCATAACATCACGTGGCCTTGCCAAGACTCGTGATTTTATCCCAACATTATTACTCATGAAGCATCTCAAGCCACTAAGCTCAAACGGTTAGCCACGCACAGATCTAGGTCTTGAACCCAAGAAATCAACCTCACCCACGGTGAAACAATTAACGTATGCTATTAAATCCTGAAAGGACACAACCGATGTGCCATTCGCCCAAGCGATACCCAAAATGGTCTTTTCTAGCGAGGAAGTATTGTATACCAGGTAGCTTATAACTAACTATATTTTCACAATATTCCGTTGCGGTGTGTAACCCGCTCCAATGACATACCCGTGGCGGCGTGCCCCGATCCAGATACCATACCTGTGGCGGCGTGCCACCCGATCCAAATAACCCGTGGCGGCGTGCATATCGAGTCGAATTTTCTCATTACAGCAAACATATATATATATATATATATATATATAGCCTCAAGCTCGGCCACATGAAACGCATCCGACAACGTTTCTCAATACCGGAACTGAATCAATGGTAGATACCTCTACACTAACATCCGCCCCTAAGGTCCAACTGAAAAAGCAATGCCTACCAGCCGTGCGTTGGTCCTGGGTACAACTACTCTGTTGGAGCATACTCCGATGCTCTCTGCTACGCAATTTGTGCCATTTTCCGACATAGTCCATATCACATTAGTCTAGACGACCTGACTTATGTCAACCAGTCTGAAATAAGGTATTATAACCCAAATTCATCATATCAAGCTAAGAGAGAGCCATTAGGGCTTCCCATTTTCTAATAACCGCTAAACGGTGCTGATACACACGATGTACAACCACTGCATAGGCGGATTACGAGAACTTCCAGTCTCCAACACATATATAACACATGAATTACCATGCTTGATTCCGTACTTCACCATACAAATACATAACGCACATCAAGCGTCCATTCATACCACGAAAGCCATTCGGAAATTTCACTATGCCATCAACGACTCAATTATTATAGTCGATCCAACAAGAGAATACCACCATACCACTGGATATTATCAGTTTACATTACCTTGTCCTTTTTGGATCATATTCCCTGCCAAATTACTAGAATAGCAGTACCATTTTCCTTAATCGCCAAAAAGATCAATTCTTTAAATCACCTGCAGCTGCCCGCGCTGCTCAATAATTTTAATGACTCCCCATATATTATGAACTGATCTCAAAACCTTGAATATGTCATTATCAACTTTCCATCACACATCGCATATGCCACACCACCCTAAGATAACATGGAAATTCATATTCCTTTCCTACGCCGCAAACATCGGCGCACTCAACTTGTCAAGGGCTTTCATGATCCCATATAGAGAAAACTCATTACATATTCCACGCTCCGCATATCGACAGGAATATACTCATTTTCAAACCATGATGAAACACATCATAAACTCTTTCTCCCAATTACATTGCATAAGTTAAACTGCCAGGACTGAGTCCTTATACCCATATCAAGTTACACAACTGTCAGCACTCCATAGCTTTGCTGCACAATATCTCCAAGACTCATTACTTCAACCACATACCAGGAATCAATCGCATTCCCCTTTTTTTTTTCATACCATTCTGGTTTATTAACAAGTTGTTGCATTTACCCAATTTCCTTTCTGATTCATCTCTAATTTCATATCAGTCTTTACTGTAGCACGACAATGCCTCAACCCTTTTTACCACACAAGACTCGTACACAAGACTACACGGTCTAAGACCCATAGGCCGCTGAATACTCTCTCAGTGTTCCCAGAAGTACTACATTCCACCACACTTTACTTTGATGAACTCCCCGCGATTTTTAAATTGTTATCATTACTTCCCAATGCGGATACGTAGAATCCCATCATTCACATGATATAACACAAGCCTTGATCTTTTCTAACGAAACCGCCATCTTTAGCCACATACACAATCTTAAGGCACCCGACTGTTACAAGCAAAATCTTGAACACTGCAAAACCATTCTCGGGCATCATTCACCCTTATTCAGCTGTAATTCAACTGTCCTATTGAGTAGAACCACTCGTGTTTTGTTAGAACTTCTGACATCGCAGAACATGACTACTTACAGACACTATTAGCTATCACTTTTTTCTATACACCAAGCATTCCTTACCAACATCAGTTCAAAATACCCTAGTATTTCTTCACATCTACGAAGCACCATAACCTTTATCGGAATTTTCCCAACATACTTAGAGACAGGAATCAACATAGCACACAATAGTGCAATCGGTTAATCAATAGCAACCTCCCCAACTTAGCTCGAAGCCATTCATCAAAGCACTTTCAACCACTCATATCAGTATTACTCAAGTGATGCCGAAATGTTAGTATGATATTAAACTCAAGTCATTTACAAGCTTCGGCGGAGATTCGAATCATCGGAAATATTAACTCTTTTGCAATTCTTGCATTCATTCACACACAACAGTTACGCCCCTCTTTAGGTGACAAAATCTTTTCTAAGTCCCGAATTTTCCAAAAATTTCGGCAGAGTTTCCTTTGTAAATTGGCCTATCCACCTGCCAGAGAATCACCAAACCATCCTAGCTATACTTCCACAACTCAACAAGATATCACAATGTATTTCAACAACATTAAATCTCAATACTACACGAATTATATCATCACAATTTATACTTGAACATGCGATGTATCTGCTCAAATCATAACATATATCGAATACCATTCAATTACACATCAGAATCAACCCACCTATTTTTCCTCAATCTAGTATTTAAGTACAACACCTTCTACCAGGATATACATAGCATAATCATTTTAGTCTTCCCGAGTTTAAACTTGTTCCACTACAAATAAGGCATTTTACCTTCCAATTACGAGATATGATAAATATTCACCACGCCCATAGCTCGGGGCTACACAATAGTTTAGATAAGAGTCGAACAATTAACAACTCATCCATTAGTAAGCCTCCATAATACTCTACAGATCGGCACAAGGCCCCAAACATGGCTACTAGCCCAAGTACATAGATATAAGCCCAGTCTTAGTCACTTTACACAATAATTTATCAATTGGGAAGGATCAAGTCCAAATCCCCAGTCACAATACCACCACGCTCGTCACATGACGCGTATTCCCTCTCAGCACAGCACTGTATAGTGCAAAAATACGGGATTTCAAACCCTCGGTACAATATCTATTGCCACCACTCACAAAATCAGCACCTCAATGCTCAAGTCATAAACATGGTCCAGCCTCAAGTCATCCTGACCGGCCCAACATGAACTCACCGAGATTATATCTCGCCCCTCGTTCGAGGAAATCACAAGCCATAAGGCAATCACATTACCGAGCGCTCGATGCGTACACGGACGTGTGGAAGGAATTTCAAAAATTATATCTCAAGCTGAATCAAGTGCGCACGATAAGAATTCCAAGAAATGTGAAGTGTTTCCTAAAGGTTCGCAGCCTCCCGAGGATAAGTACAAGCGTCCCCGTACCGATCCACAAGACTCTACTAACCGGCTCAAGACTCATGAGGCCTAGTAAACCTAGGCTCTGATACCAACTTGTCACGACCCCAAATCTGGTCGTGATGGCGCCCAGCACATTGCTAAGCCAGCCTGACCAATCAATAACAATAACGGAGCTAGAAGCTCTCTTTTGCCCATTTGAGCATACCAAATCACGAAGCAATAGCGATACATATAACGAAAACAGGGAACCAAGTCCCATAATACATCAACTCCCATAGACCGAAGGGTCAAGAGTCATGAGCCTCTAAAGAACATAAGTGTAATAAAGTTTATAACAAACTCAGTGCGGAAAGGAAAGACAACAAGATAAGAAATGACAGCTAGAAGGGGAGTCAGGTCCTGCGGACGCTGCAGCTACCTCGACTATCCCGCACAATGCCTCCAAGTAGCTACCGAATCAAGTCTGCCGAGAGGTACCTGGATCTGCACACAAGGTGCAGGGAGTAAAATGAGTACTGCCAGACTCAGTGGTAATAAACAAGGGTAAGACAGCGCAGATAAGAAATCCGCAATAAAGCACTATGTAAAACTATAATCGGCTACCCTGTCATAGAATCAATATTCACTGTACCTGTACCAACAAATACCAATAAATAGCATAACAGCTAGCAGATGTAGCTAAATGCAATGCAATGCATGATATGACCGCTACGGCGCGTAGCCCGACTCCAATTTTGGGTACCCGTGCTCACTGTGGGGGTTCAGACTCCGGAGGGGCTCCTACAGCCCAAGCATATCTCATAGAGATATTCTTGCGCGTGCAGTCCGATCCAACATATATCTCGCTGCGGCGTGCAGCCCGATCCACTACTAGTCAGCTAATATGCAGATACAGCCTCGCAGGCTCAAAAGTAGTTTTTGAAAACTCTTTTATCATTTTTCAGTTGGAAAACAGTAATATCAAGTTCCGGAGATTGGAATTAGCATAATAACAAAAATAGCTGCGGACTAGTAGTAAACTAGCATGTCTATATGATAAGACAATGATAATGATCCTCGCAGGATCCAATAACTGGCTCACAGCCCACAATATACTCAACCGTCCAAGAAGGAGGTTCAACGGCTCGAGATTAGCCAATAATACAGTATCAACAGGTCGGACTAATATATAGTCTCCAGTTCATGATCGACCCCGCACTCTCAAGAGTGTGCGTGTCTCGCCGCTATACAGCGTCACAAAGTGGTATACCGGGGTTTCGAACCCGCCGGTCATCACCCACATCTATTACTCACCTCAATACAGCGCGACGACTATTCCGCAATGCCCTTGCCACGAGAATCAAGCTCCGCACGCGTAGAATCTGATCAAATACAGTAGAAATACAACAAATTAGGCCAATGGGACGATACCCAATCAAAACAACTCAATTTACATCAAAATTCCCAAAGTTGTCAAAACCAACTTTCGGTACGGTTGCCGAAAAATCACGAAAGTCACATATTCGGAACCCTCATCTCAATATGAGTCTAAGCATATCAATTTTACCAAATTCGGACTCCATTTGTCCATTCAAAATCTTGATTTTCTAAAGTTCAAGCCTAGGGCTAAATCCTCCATAAATTACCCCAAATTCCTCCATTTTCATGATATAATTGCATAATATTATCAATACTAATCATAGTTTAAGTCCATAGTTGATTACCTGATGATTTCCCTTGAGTTTCTCTTCAAAATCGCCCAAATCGCCTCTAAAGCCGAGACCCAAATGTGTGAAATGTTCTGAAATTTTTCTAACTTCCGATACACTTAACTCACAGCGATTTTCGCTTCTGCGGATACAATTCCGCCCCTGCGGAACCGCTTCTGCGACCTTTTGGTCGCTTCTGCGAACCCAGGCCCTTTTTGGCCATTTCCGCACCAGCGATCCAAGGACCGCCCCTGCGCATCCGCTTCTGCGGAAATCAGTCCGCTTCTGCGGAATGATCCGCTTCTGCGACCACTTCTGCGATCGCCCACTCGCTTCAGCGAAGCCGCTCCTGCGGACCAGGCTCCGCTTCAGCGGTCTAGCCCGCTTCTGCGCCTTCTTGTCCGCTCCTGCGGACTCGCTCCTGCGCCCCCATTTCCGCAGGAGCGAAAACCACATAACGCAATTTTCCACATTTTTCTCCCGTTTAACCATCCGAAAACACCCCGAGGCCCCCGGGACCTCATCCAAACACACCAACACATCTTAATACCTTATTCGAACTTGTTCAAATCCTCAAAACACGTCTAATAACACCAAAACCCATAATCCTCATCAAATGCAAGCCTAAATTCCTTAAAACATTCCGAATTACACATTCAATCAAAAACCCGACCAATGACGTCCGAATGACCTGAAATTTTGCAGGCACATCCAAAATCACCTAACGGAGCTACTGCAACTGTCGAATTCCATTCCGACTCCCGGATCAAAATCTCACCTACCGTTCGGATTTCGCCAAAATTCAACCTTAGCCAATTCAAGCCTATTTCTACACCGGGCCTCCAAATTCAATTCCGATCGCTCCCCTAAATCACAATTCACCTCCCGGAACTAGTCGAATCATCAGAATCCGATTCCGAGCACTCTAACTCGATAGTCAACTCTAGGTTGACTTTCCGTATTCAAACTTCATTCAAACATGCTATTTGCTTCATTTTCCATTCAATTCACTCCTAACTCACCCGATAGGTTCTAACACTGATATAGAAGCATAAGATATGTTAATTCAAGGTAACGGGGTGGAAATTTCCGTAACGACGGGCCGGGTCGTTACATTCTCCCCAACTTAAACAAACGCTCGTCCTCGAGCGGACTCAGAGTTGTACTGGAAGCAACCCAATAGCCGAATGACCTTACCAAGCATATATCCGGGCGATCATACGTCACCCTATCTCACATAAGTCCGAAAAAAAACCATATAGTCAGAATTTCACAGACCATCTGAACCATAAATCACATTGCACTTTCTGAAATCATATGCCAAATGGAAATCACATGCCTATACTCGGGATACACTCGAATCCACTACAATAACCTATATTCACTACTCCGGTTGAGATCATATGCTGTATCGACAACCCAAATCACTCGAGACGATAGTCTCTAATCACAACAACTGGCCACAATAACCAAATACTAGCTGAAAACCTCTTTCATTAGATAGAGTCTTATTCCAACACCTCCATATCCTGCCCACGGCAACTGAAGCACGCGATATACCGAACCCATCTCTCAGGTTAACCATTCGTGAATCTATTTCCCTTTTAAAACTGGTACCACAAAATGTTTCGGAGCCAAACCTCGATTTTTACCTTTCTAACAAGCTAAGATCCAATATGCTCGTATTCATTAATGACTCCAACGGTCATTTCGATCATAACACACCACACTGGTGACATGACATCTCAACCACCGCCCTAAGCCGTGACGAGCACTACATAGGCTCCAGTAGAAACGTCTGAACACACTCGAATCATGACAGCTCAAATCATGACAACTGTCTCCAGCAAAAGAGCCGCAATTCAATTCCTCTGTGCCATCATAACATAGAACTGAGATCGCGTCTCACATCATAGAGATAGAGTACCTGAATCCTTCTCGAGAGGTCATAACATCACGTGGCCTTGCCAAGACTCGTGATTTTATCCCAACATTATTACTCATGAAGCATCTCAAGCCACTAAGCTCAAACGGTTAGCCACGCACAGATCTAGGTCTTGAACCCAAGAAATCAACCTCACCCACGGTGAAACAATTAACGTATGCTATTAAATCCTGAAAGGACACAACCGATGTGCCATTCGCCCAAGCGATACCCAAAATGGTCTTTTCTAGCGAGGAAGTATTGTATACCAGGTAGCTTATAACTAACTATATTTTCACAATATTCCGTTGCGGTGTGTAACCCGCTCCAATGACATACCCGTGGCGGCGTGCCCCGATCCAGATACCATACCTGTGGCGGCGTGCCACCCGATCCAAATAACCCGTGGCGGCGTGCCACCCGATCCAGTCGAATTTTCTCACTACAGCAAACATATATATATAGCCTCAAGCTCGGCCGCATGAAACGCATCTGACAACGTTTCTCAATACTGGAACCGAATCAATGGTAGATACCTCTACACTAACATCCGCCCCTAAGGTCCAACTGACAAAGCAATGCCTACCAGCCGTCCGCTGATCCTGGGTACAACTACCCTGTTGGAGCATACTCTGATGCTCTCTGCTACGCAATTTGTGCCATTTTCCGACATAGTCCATATCACATTAGTCTAGACGACCTGACTTATGTCAACCAGTCTGAAATAAGGTATTATAACCCAAATTCATCATATCAAGCTAAGAGAGAGCCATTAGGGCTTCCCATTTTCTAATAACCGCTAAACGGTGCTGATACACACGATGTACAACCACTGCATAGGCGGATTACGAGAACTTCCAGTCTCCAACACATATATAACACATGAATTACCATGCTTGATTCCGTACTTCACCATACAAATACATAACGCACATCAAGCGTCCATTCATACCACGAAAGCCATTCAGAAATTTCACTATGCCATCAAAGACTCAATTATTATGGTCGATCCAACAAGAGAATACCACCATACCACTGGATATCATCAGTTTACATTACCTTGTCCTTTTTGGATCATATTTGTGAGCACGTGATTTTTGCCTTACTTGAGAAGTACTCCCAGAAAATTCAAAAATAAAAATAGTTTCGTGTTGGGCATGATTTTTGTGATTTTGTGTTATTTTATCTTTCTGTGTGCACGTTTATTTATTTAAATTAAAAATACAAAAAATATATGCTAGGTTTTGCATTTTTAATGTTTGATATCGAAGTCATGTGATTTACATTTTTGGGTGATATGTAATTATGTGCGTTAATTGTAGTAAAAAACAGCGGTGTTATAGGTTGGTATATATACATATGTGTGTATATATATATATATATATGTATATATACATATATATATATATATATATATATATATACACATATGCATATAGTACATCATGTAGATCTGATCTGGGCCGAAACTTAGCCTAAAAACCAGGCCCAAGCGAATTTCCTCTAATCCAGCCCAAATACCCGTCCAGCTTCAGCCTGTGTAACGCTCGATCTGGACCGTTGGATTTTATTATCCAACGGCCCAGATTAATCCTTTAATTCCAAAATACATTCAGCCTATGACTTGACCAAACGACACCGTTTGGTTTAAGTGAGAAGATCCTGATCGTTGATCAAGTTTGATCCAACGATCAGGATTTAACTTCTCAAATCATATATAAGGCTCATTCCATACCCCGCCCCCCCAAGCCAGACCCCCCCCTCTCCCTTCATCTCCCTCAGGAGCTCTCAAACACCCAGCGTAACGCCGCCGTGCCCCGCCTGCCGGAAATCGCCTCACGGCGGTTCCGGTAGGCCAATGGCCACCAAACCAATGCCAAAATCTTCCCATCACCTCCCCCATCACGAATCTGGCCTCCGTTAACCTCGAATCACTCCGGAGCTCCTCGAATCTTCATTTGAAGATTCGAGTCAAACTCGAACCAATGCCAAATCACCCCAAACTCACCCCAAACCCTCACATGGCCTCCCTCGTACCCCGCCGGCTTTCGTTTGCTTCGAATCTAACCAGAAATGCAAAAGCCCCAAATCCGAGCCTATGAACCCTAGATTTCAAATTAGAATCTCCGGTTCGAGCCGGGTTAGCTGTAATTGAAGTCCAAGGGACTTTAGTCTAGGTGTTCTCAATCGAGAACATCTTGATTAAAGCCCGTTTGGCTTCAATAGTTCCCAAATTTTGGTGCAAAGCCTGGGTCGGCAGTTTTTCTTATGAGGTATCCATTTCTTCTCCGGTCGATTCAATTCAATTGTGTGAACATGTGTGTTTGTTTTGTTTGTGTTTCAATTTTTATCTGTTATTAATTTCTCGTATCGATTGATCTATTCTCCTCCTTCAACAGACCTTTTATGTGGTCGATTCCTATTCTTTACCCATTCTTGTTTGAATTCAATGCCACAACAGCTTGTATGCCTAGTTCGTTTAATGTCGTCAACAATCCAATTTGTTTGTATAATTTGCCCTGGCCTGCCCGTATGCAATGCACAAGTGTGGGATTTGTTTGCTTGTTTAATCCTGGATTAAGAGTTAATTGTTTACAGAGTTAGGATTTAATTGAGATTGTTTATTTAATCACTTGCCCATAAAGGGGCTAGTGGAACCTGCACAGCAGGGTATCCCACTGATGCCCTGCCACCAGCCTTATTGTTTAATGCTGGAGTCCATACGCTGGACAGTAGGTAGTGGGGAATGCAGGGAATTTGATGGGTCTGGCAGAGATAGGAGTGGGCAGGGTAATAGCTAATTAGTGCAGGTATTCTGGAGGGGTTTTTGGCTATAAATATAGCATCAAACTAAAGCTATAGGGGGATATTCATACAGAGATTAGAGAGCACCTGGAGAGCAAAAACATAGTCATAACTGGAGAGAAAAATAGAAAAAGGATACATATAGGAAGATACGGAGAGAAAGGCTACTGTTTCATTGGATTTGGGGTCACTGTCTCGTGTGTTTTGATTCAGTGGTTGAGCTGCTAGTATTTCGTGTGTTGTGGTTGTGTTTTGCTGTTGGTGGCAGTGCTCATTTGGTGCTTGTTGGTCATTAGTATTGCTGCTCTTGGTCGTTTGTGTTGCTGTGCACAGTGTTGTTGGTCCAGTGCTGGTTCTTCTGTTGTTTGAGTATTGCTGCCAGTTCAGTGCTATTGTGTTGCTACTGTTGGTCCACTGCCACTCTTTTGTTGTTCTCTTGGTCGTTTGTGTTGCTGGTTGGTCTATTTGGTTGCTGCCTGGGTTGGTTGTTGCTGTTGTTTCATTGTTGTGTTGCTGGCTGGTCTGTTGTGTTGCTGTTGGTTGTTGTTTGTGTCTATAGTGGTGCTGCCTGGCTGGTTTTGGTGGCTGTCAATCCAGTTTGTCACTGGTTGTTACTGGTTGTTGTTGCTATTGGTCTATTTGATTGCATGCCATTGGTTGTTGTGGTTGTTTGGTATATTGAGTTGCTGTTGGTTTGCTGGTTGTTACTGGTTTACTGTTGCTGTTACTATTCCGGTTACCGTCGCTGCATTGCCATTGCTCACTCTTCCTTGTTCTTCCGCATTCCAGGTACACACCTCTGTTATTGTGGTTCCTTGGTTCGAAAAGAATGAAGTTCGAAGCTTATGCATAAAGTCTATTGAAACATGTAGTCGTTTAAAGTTCTCCTGTTTAATTACATTCTGTTATTCTTCAATTAAGCTTGTATTGCTAGTCTTGGTTATGGAAAAGTGTAGCTAGGCCAAAGATACACTGTCGTTAGATAAGCACGTAAACCTGAATTAGTCGGTTGTATCTCTATTCAATCTTCTCCGCTCGTGTGTGTAATCTCCAAATCTGTTAACGTTAGACCTTATGCTAAAAGCAAGATTAGCTAGGGAGTTGTTACTCAACGGAATGACGTAATTAGATTAAAAGAGTCGGGGCGCATTTCATGTGACCCGACCCCAATTTTGGGCAAGAGTAAACAAAGCATGTCAGGAACCACAAGCGCATTTCATGTGGTGTGGTTCGTAGCAAGTTTTAAATAATTTGGAATCAACTCTTAGGTAAAATACAGTGGGATGTAGTTCGCTTTAGGTTTGAATCAAAGGTGCGCCTCACCCAATAGTTACACTAATCACACAGCCTTCATAAATGTACATATAAAATACTTAGATTTTGAGATGCGTCGTTTCTTAACGAATATCACGCCCTTCGCAACAGTGTAAATAAGTAGTCGATCCGGGCGCATATTTTAGTTCTATCTTCTTAAATACGGGTGTGCATTTCATGCGACCCGAATCCAAACCCCGAAATGTTGAATAAGAATATGTCGAGGATCCGGGGGCATTTCATGTGACGTGATTCGAAAGCATATTTTTAAGCAACTTTCTCTTTCGTAAATCATAACCAATAATAAAAGCGGCAAAGGGGATATTAACTTGCACTAAGTACATAATTGTGAAAAGCAGATAGATAAGCCAAACACGACGGTTGAGCGACCGTGCTAGAACCACGGAATTCGGGAATGCCTAATACCTTCTCCCGGGTTAATAGAATTCCTTATCCGGATTTCTGGTTCGCGGACCGTTAAATAGAGTCATTCTTTTCCTCGATTCGGGATTTAACCGGTGACTTGGGACACCATCAATCTCCCAAGTGGCGACTCTGAAATAATTAAAATAAATCCCATCTCGATTGTCCTTTAATTGGAAAAACTCTTTGCACCCTTGCGGGTGCGTAAAAAGAGGTGTGACAGCTCTGGCGACTCTGCTGGGGATTTCTTTAGAATTCGAGCTCGGAATAACTGTTGTATTTGACATATTTTATTATCTGATTCTTTTACATGTTGGTATCAATGTGCAAATGTTGTTTTTACTGCTTTGATATTTTGTGAACTGTACATATAAATTGTGCCGGAACCAATCTCCTCTCTGAGTCTTCTAAATCATGAAGAAGGGTGCACTTCGTGTGACTTCTTTTCCGTATAGTGTCTAATTCCCATTTTAGAACGAGGTTTGGATAAGTTGCAAAACCGGTGAAGCTTCTGTATTCCCGGATTGCTGCCTCCTCCTCGGCTCGAGCTGTCCGCTCGGGTAAGCCAAGTCTAGAACAGATAAACCCAGGTTTTTAAACCTAGAATAACAAAGCTTCATGCCGGATCCCTAGTAGGAAACGTTTATTTGCATCATGTCGCATTTTGGCTTAGGGGACTCAACACAGGGGTTGGGTCCGTCTAGGACAGGTGACCTGAAATGAACAGACTATCCTGCTGCATCCCGTTTGTCTTGCGCATTTATCTGTTATAGACTTGCATGCCGACCGGCTTTTAGAGATTAAAAAAAAAAAAAAAAAAAAAATGTGTTTTGTTCTTAAGATAGAAATAGCTTATTTGTTTTCCTTAGTAAAATGAATAAATAAATGATGTCGTTTGTTTCGTCAAAACCGAACTACGTGGGTTTGATTCTCATTGGATGTGAGATACGTAGGCAACCTCCATCAGGTCCAACTTCACCTTTTGAAAAAATGGCCGAAAAATCAAAACTAACTTTTGTACTAAATAAGTCGGTGACGCTGTTTTTAAAAATAGCCGAATGTTCCCGAAAGGGACGCCGGAAGGCTAATTTCGTATAAACGGCCACCTTTGGGTCAATTTTGATTTCGATCAATTTACCCCACAGCCTTAAAAGCCTTCGTCCCCGAGACGTTGAAAGACCGTGATTGAAAACTGATTTTTTATTTTTTTTTAGCAAAACAAAGTTGTTTTCTTATTTAAATCACCTTAATAAATGTGCAGGATGAGCACGAATCAGAATAAATCATTTTCAATCTTTAGTGAGGTCCCTCAACAGCTCCGTATATGGTGGAACGATTTGGAAGACAGTAGCAAAAAGGTCGTAGGGAGAATTTTGGGAGGTTTGGTTGATCTGTTGAATATCGAGCCAAGGGAGGACATCATCAAGGCACTGGTATCTTTCTGGGATCCGACCCGCAATGTGTTCCGTTTTGTTGACTTTGAATTGACGCCCACATTAGAGGAAATTGCGGGCTATGCGGGACTTAATGGGAAATTAAGAGGGCAATACCTGCTCTCACCAAGACCGGTATCTCCACATGGGTTTCTGGATCTGCTGAGCATTAGTCGGAAGGTGAAAAATGATGATCTGCTGAAAGGGTATTGCGACCTCCAATTCTTATATCAACGGTACGGCACTCCTCGGGGTTTTGAAGAGTCAAACCTTGGACTGACTCACGCAGGGAATAGAACCAAGTGGGAGGCCAGACGAATTCTAGCATTCATAACGACATTCTTGGGGATTGTGATTTGTCCGCGCGAAGATAAGAAAATAGAGATAAGTCTGGTAGGAATAGCCGATGTTGCAATCAAAAAGGCTACCAGCACGGTGGTCCCTTTGGTTTTGTCCGAGATCTATCGAGCCTTGACTGTATGCCGAGAAGGGGGCAATTTCTTCCAAGGTTGCAATCTGTTACTTCAACTATGGATGCAAGAACACCTCCATCACCGAACACGATACATGAACCATGGGTTGACCGGAAAAAACTGTATCAGGGGTTTCGAAGAACGGATGATGGGTGCTGTATTCCCCGAAGGCGTCGAGGCATGGCTTGCACGACTCAGCTCAATAGAAGCCGATCAGATTGAATGGGCGTTCGGGTGGTTACCCGATACTGAAGTAATATATATGGCAGCCGAGGAGTGTTATATCCTTCTGATGGGGATCCGCAGTGTCCAACCATATGTCCCTCACCGTGTATTACGTCAACTAGGAAGGTTTCAGGTTATTCCTACCGATCAAGACCTAAGGAAGTACGCCATTGAGTTGAGCCCGGGAGTTGTCTTCCCCGAAGAGAAGGTTAGAAGGTTGTGGCACGAATGTCGGTTCCTCGAGCCTAAAACCATGGTCCGGGAACTATCTAAGGGAGAGGTGGACCCAAAGTACAACGTGTGGTTCGGGAAAAGATTTCAGATTCGTCGGAAATGTTCTAAAAGAGCCCATGTCCAACAATTCACGGAAGATTCACGGGAACAATGGGATTGGTTAGCAAAGGAGGAGGGGTACAGGACGAAGATTGGCAGGATAGAACAGCAGGTCCGGGACCTTCAGTTCGAGAAGAACATGCAAGCTACCACCGACGAAGGAGACAAAAAGAAGTTGGTACAAGAAAATGACTTCTTGAGAGCTCAAATCCAGAAATGAAAAGAGATGCTGACAGACAGTCGAGGAGTCGGGCCGACGAAAAATTGATAAGGGGTTTGAGAAGCCAAGTCACCGACATCCAAAGAGAATTGGACGAGTCAAAAGCCCAAATAACGAGGATCCGTGCTAGCTGGAAAAAGGAGGCACATCAACATGCACTTCACTTAAAGCGGGTGGAAGAAGATTACACCGATATCATCACTAACCTGAGGGAAGCAAATGTTGTCCTTAGGGAGCGGGTTTTCAAGCAAGCCCAAGATGCCAGAGCAGACCTCGATCGCTGCCACAATTTGATGGCCCGATTGCAAGGACAAGTGGATAGGCTCCTAGATCAAGTCACCAACAATGCTCGAAGATTGGGGGCAAAAAACCAGCAAATAGAGCGGCTACTCGGAGAAAGGGACATGATCAAGGATAGAATTGGAGAAATCGGGCACTATGTCACCATGAAGTGCCTAGCTTGTGAACGAATGCCCCGCGCCGACCTTTTCGCTTCAATTATGGGTTATGTTCATCGGATCATGGAAGAGTTGAGGGAACTGCACAAGGACCTCACACCAAGGCCTGCGGCAAGGCCGAATGATGCCTCGCAGGCCCCCAGGAGTTTTAGGGCATTAGATTTTGATTGAAAATGTATTTTGAAATGTTGAGTCAAGCTAGTTGGCATTTTTATCTTTACTTTCCCAAGTCAAGCATTTTCTTTTGTTTTGCTGATTTTTGTAAGACGTGTTTTGTAACTACACGGTTTTATTTGATATAAAAGTTACCGAATTTTGCCACAATCTTGTTACCAGAACTACGCTCGGTCTGATTCACGCGGGGTCGTGATACGTAGGCAATCCACATAAGATTCGACCACCACTAAAAAAGAAAGGAAATCCATACGTTAAATAACAATAAAGGCTTGCAAAGATAGTCGAAAAAGAAAAAAGAGAAGAAAAAGAAAGAAAAAGAAAAAGGGACGGAATGACGCATGTTAAAGAGTACACGTAGAAAGGGTTATTTGGTTAGGTGCATTGCATCCAACGTGCTATAACATATCTATCAAACTCGGTGAACTAACAAGTTTGTTGCGTATTCCAGAAAGTTTAGCAGTTGGTTTGACAGAATATCCTGGCCAGCCATCACTACCGTACTAGATCCAAAGGACCAGTTACAGTAAGCATGTCGAGTTCCGGCAAGAGTCTTGAGGAAGAAAAATCCGAGCTACAAATCATGAAAGAAGAGGTAGACCGGTTAAAACAACAGATAACAGAGATGCACCTGGCCTGGGCCAGGGAACAGTCTTCACCAAACCGCCCTACTCTCGCCTCAGCTCCGGAACATCCGCCCATCGATCCTTCAACAAGCGCCCCGAGCTATCCATACTTTTAGGGGGAAAATCCATATGCCACCCACATTCCACCGGCCAAACCAAATCCTCCTCCAGTCGCCCCTGTTTTTGTAGCACCTCCACCTGCTCCTCTGCAAAGGCCGGCCAGCGAGCCATATGTTCGGATCCATGACAACTCTTACTATCCTCCAGAGCCTACTTTCAGGGCTCCTGAACCACAATCACATACACCTCACTGGGATAATCCGGCAGAACCGGAAAAACACTTCCAAAGTTCGGAACACGAGGAAGTTGCCAGAAAAGTTAAAAGCCTGGAGCAGTCCTTCAAGAACATGCACGGTTTAGGCAACCAGGTCAGCGTCGCCTATAAGGATCTGTGTCCATTTCCGGACGTCCAGTTGCCGGCAGGATTTAAAATGCCCAAATTCGACCTATACGAGGGGCATGGTGACCCAGTGGCCCACCTGCGGGGGTTTTGCAGTAAAATGAGAGGGGCCGGAGGACGGGACGAGCTTCTGATAGCCTACTTCGGCCAGAGTCCGGGAGGATCGGCGTTGGAGTGGTACACTAGACAGGATCCCAGTAGATGGTTTACGTGGGATGATTTGGCGCAAGCTTTTATCGGCCAGTTCCAATACAATCTTGAGATAATCCCCGACCGCCTATCATTGCTAAAACTAGAGAAGAAGCCTGCCGAAAGCTTCAGGGAATTTGGTTTCCGATGGAGGGAACAGGCGGCCAGGGTAGATCCGCCGATGAGAGAAAGCGAGATGGTGGACTACTTCTTGCAGACATTAGAGCCCACCTACTTCGGACATCTGGTAACGTCCGTAGGCAAATCATTCACCGAGGTGATAAAAATGGGGGGTATGATCGAGGAAGGTTTGAAGGCCAACAAGATCATGAGTTACTCAGCACTGAAAGCCACCACTCAGGCTATCCAAAGTGGTACTGGAGGAGTACCGGGGAAAAAGAGGAGAGAGGAAGTTGCGGCCGTCGAGTCCGGGGCATGGTTCAGAAATAGAGGCCCCGCACCCCAATATAGCCCACCCCAACCTCACCACCAAAATTACTCTCACAGCCCATATAGCCACCCGCAACATTACTATCCCGCACCTGATCCCCATTTTACTGTCCACCATGCACAATCCTATTCTGCACCCCCCGTTCATGCACCGTGGCGTGCACCAAACCCCCAGAACAATCATCCACCCCCAAGAGCTTACAGAAACCCCTCGGGCGCGAGTTTCCGTCCGAACCAGGCATTCAGGGGCGACAGGGCGCCGAGGCCAAAGACTTTCACTCCCTTAGGAGAGTCTTACACTAGTCTGTTCCACCGGTTAAAGCAGGTAGGGTTGCTGAATCCGGTTGAAGCTAAGCTGCCAAACCCTCTTCCGAAGAACCTGGACCATTCGGTGAATTGCGCCTACTGCTCGGGATGTCCGGGACATGATACAGAAAAGTGTTGGAGGCTGAAGACGGCCATCCAGGAGCTCATTGACACCCGCAGGATCGAGGTCCAGACTCCAACAGAGCCCGACATCAACCAAAACCCGCTTCCAACTCATCATGAGACCAATATGATCGAGTTGGTACGGGCGGAGGAAGGAAAGGAGAAAGCCTCTCAGACTGTAATGATGATTAAGTCTAGCGGGGCAGGAACGAGAAAAGGGCCAAGCTTTGATGAGTCGCCCAGTTGCAAGAAGGACATACCAGGAGAGTCGGAAGCAGGAAAGGAAAGTGTGAACGAAGTACCGGTGAAGCCGGCCAAGATAGTTGTACCGGGGGCAGCAATCAAGCCCATCTTGACAGTAGCAGGCGTTCGAATGGATCCTTTCATCATCCGGCCGGCAACACAGTTGCCAGTAACTGATAGCCGGGCTGTCCCATGGAATTATGCTCGGATTACAACGACCTACAGAGGAAAGGAGGTGAAAGAGGAAGTTTGTGAAGCCCGAGGGTTGACCCGCTCGGGGAGATGTTTTGCCCCTGCGGAATTGAGGAAGACCACTCCGGCAGTATTGAAAAAGCCGGTCACCGATGAAGAGGCGGAAGAATTCTTGAAAAAGATGAAGCTGCATGACTACTCTGTCTTAGAGCAGTTAAAGAAGACTCCGGCACAAATATCATTGCTGTCCTTGCTGATACATTCGGAAGAACATCGGCAAACATTGATGAAAGTCCTGAATGAGGCACATGTACCGGATAAAATCTCGGTGAGCCATTTGGAGAAGATCACCAATCGGATCTTCGAAGCAAATCGGATCACCTTCATCGATGATGAGTTGCCTGAGGAAGGCACCTGAGCACAACAAGGCTTTATATCTTACGGTGAAGTGTGAAGAGGCGGTGGTTACCAAAGTCCTTGTCGATAATGGGTCCAGTGCTAACATTTGTCCTCTCTCTACACTGGGCAAATTAAAAGTAGACATCGGCAGGGTACGCAAGAACAGTGTATGTGTTCGAGGGTTTGACGGAGGAGGCAAAGCGTCGGTTGGTGACATAGTGCTAATCTTGACAATTGGGCCAGTGGAGTTCACCATGGAATTCCAGGTGCTGGATATGGTGGTGTCATATAACCTCCTGATAGGGCGACCATGGATCCATGCCGCAAGAGCAGTTCCATCCAGCTTACACCAACTCGTTAAGTTCGAGTGGGATCAACAGGAGATCGTCGTCCATGGAGAGAACGATCCACAATCAAGCACCATCATTCCCTTTGTTGAAACAGAAGAAGATGTTGGGCCGTGGGTATATCAGGTCTGCGATGTGGTGTCCGCCAATCGAGTTCCCGAAGGGGAATGCATTCCCGGCGACAGAACAATTACCGCGGATGTTATGGTGGCGCATGAAATGTTGCGACATGGTTTCGTACCCGGTAAAGGTCTAGGTGCATCTCTGCAAGGAATCATACAACCGGTATCGGTGGTCAAGAACTTGGGAACCTTCGGCTTGGGATTCCAGCCAACCTCAGAGGACATCCGGCGAGCAAAGAAGAGTAAGCAGAAGACATGGGTGCTCTCAAAACCTGTTCCACGCCTTTCCCAATCTTTTATCAGGTCCGGAGCAAGAGGACATCCAGCGACAAAGATTCCCGGTCCTACGATCAGGCCAGATGAAGAGTTCTTCAGGAAGTTCGAGGACTTATTCACGGATGTATGTATGCTCGAGGACGGTGAAGGATCTAGTCACGCCGAGATACAATTTGTGGGACCAAAGGCAAAGCTGAATAACTGGAAGGCTACTCCTCTCCCTGTCCGGAAGGAGTCTTGGTAGTTTGTCTTGGATTGTTTTTCTTTCGAAATTTTGTGTTGGGGGTTTGTCCCCGGAGTAAAATCCCGTTGTTTTGTTCATTTCTGATTTAAGTTTGCAGTTTGTTTTCCCTTTGTACAATTCCCATCAATGAAATTTGGTTCCTTCGTGTCTAATTTTGTTCATCTTTTCTTCTTTTTACTTTTCTGAACAGCCTTCTTGCAACTGATCTTAATGATATGGCGTGCTTAAAGATTAATCAACCCAGTCTAGAAAGTCAATCGGGTTTGGAAATAATAACACATGAAATAAGAAGTGACGAGAGTGAGTCGGAGTACGGCGATGATGAAGCCGTAGAAGAAATCGGTGAAGAATTAAGTCACTTCGAGGAAAAGCCCAAACCGAATTTAAATGATACTGAGGCCGTTAATCTAGGGAATGCGGATGACGTCAAAGAAACCCGGATAAGTGTCCATATTGAACCCAATCTGAGAGAAGAATTGATTAAAACACTCATGGAGTTTAAAGATATTTTCGCATGGTCGTACGACGACATGCCAGGACTCAACACTGATCTAGTGGTTCATAGATTACCCACTGATCCGGCATATCCTCCCGTCAAGCAAAAACTGCGAAAATTCAAGACGGAGATGAGTGTAAAGATCAAGGAGGAGGTAACCAAACGGTTGCAGGCGAAAGTCATTCGTGTCACTCGATACCCTGAATGGTTGGCCAACGTAGTACCGGTGCCAAAGAAAGACGGAAAGATCAGAGTATGCGTGGACTACCGCAATCTCAACAAGGCGAGTCCTAAGGATAATTTCCCGCTTCCCAATATCCATATCCTGATTGATAATTGCGCCGGGCGTGAAATCGGATCCTTTGTGGACTGTTATGCGGGGTATCATCAGATCTTGATGGATGAAGAGGACGCGAAAAAGACGGCTTTTATCACACCGTGGGGGACTTATTGCTACCGGGTGATGCCATTCGGTTTGAAGAATGCAGGGGCAACATATATGAGGGCGATGACTACGGTATTCCATGACATGATACACAAGGAAATTGAGGTGTACGTGGATGATGTGATCATAAAATCTAGGCGTCAAGAAGACCATGTTGCTGACCTCAGGAAGTTCTTTCAAAGACTCCGAAGGTACGACATCAAGCTTAATCCGGCCAAATGCGCATTCGGAGTTCCATCGGGAAAGCTGCTAGGATTCATCGTCAGCCGACGGGGCATTGAGTTGGACCCATCCAAAATCAAGTCCATCCGGGAGTTACCCCCGCCAAAGAATAAAACAGAGGTAATGAGCTTATTGGGAAGGTTAAATTACATCAGTAGGTTTATTGCTCAGCTTACAGTAACCTGTGAACCCATATTTCATCTGTTGAAGAAAGACGCTGCGATAGAATGGACGGCAGAATGTCAGGAAGCGTTTGACCGGATCAAAGGGTATCTGTCAAATCCACCCGTACTAGTTCCGCCCGAACCGGGTAGACCCTTGATTCTTTATTTGACGGTTCTGGAGAATTCGTTCGGCTGCGTACTGGGGCAGCATGATCTTACTGGCAGGAAGGAACGGGCCATTTACTACCTCAGTAAGAAGTTTACGGTCCACGAGGTCAAGTACACTCATCTAGAAAAGACATGTTGCGCCCTGACTTGGGTAGCCCAAAAGCTGAAACACTACTTGTCTTCTTACACCACTTACCTCATTTCGCGTCCGGATCCGTTGAAGTATATTTTCCAGAAACCTATGCCTACAGGGAGGTTAGCAAAATGGCAAATATTACTTACGGAGTTCGACATCATATACGTGACAAGGACGGCTATGAAAGCTCAAGCCCCGGCCGATCACTTAGCCGAGAATCCCGTTGACGACGAATACGAACCTTTGAGGACGTATTTTCCAGATGAGGAAGTATTGCAGATTGAGGGGTTGGAACTAACCAAGGATCCGGGATGGAAGCTCTTCTTCGATGGAGCGGCAAACGCAAAAGGAGTCGGAGTAGGGGCTGTGCTTATATCTGAAACAGGACATCATTATCCTGTTACTGCTCAACTGCGTTTTCACTGTACCAATAATATGGCTGAGTACGAGGCATGTATCTTGGGGTTGCGATTAGCGGTGGACATGGATGTACGGGACGTCTTGGTCTTGGGGGACTCGGACCTTCTAGTACATCAGATTCAGGGAGAATGGGAAACCAGAGATTTAAAGCTTATCCCATATCATCAGTGTTTGCATGATTTGACCAAACGCTTTCGATCGGTAGAATTCAAGCACATCCCAAGGATGCATAATGAGGTTGCCGACGCGTTGGCTACTTTAGCGTCAATGCTACATCACCCGGACAAGGTTCGTGTCGATCCGTTACATATCCATGCCCGGAATCAACATGCTTATTGTAATGTGATAGAGGAAGAGGTGGATGGTGAGCCATGGTTTCATGATGTCAAGGAATACCTCAGGTTAGGAGTATACCCAGAGCAAGCAACCGGAGATCAAAAGCGAGCTATTCGGCGGTTGGCGAACGGATTTTTCCTTAGTGGAGGGGTGCTGTACAAAAGAACCCCAGACTTGGGATTGTTGAGATGTATAGATGCAAGTCAAGCCACAACAGTGATGACGGATTTACACTCGGGAGTTTGCGGACCACACATGAGCGGATACGCATTGGCAAAGAAGATCCTTCGAGCAGGATATTATTGGCTCACTATGGAGCGGGATTGTATAAGTTTCGTGTGAAGATGCCATCAGTGTCAGATACACGGAGATTTGATTCATTCTCCGCCGACTGAATTGCATACAATGTCAGCACCATGGCCGTTTGTCGCGTGGGGTATGGATGTTATTGGACCTATTGAGCTTGCGGCTTCCAATGGTCACAGGTTCATTCTGGTAACGATTGATTATTTTACCAAGTGGGTGGAGGCCAAAACATTCAAATCAGTGACCAAGAAGGCGGTGGTGGACTTCGTACACTCCCACATCATTTGTAGGTTTGGAATTCCAAAGATGATCATTACGGATAACGGTGCAAATCTTAACAGTGGATTGATGAAAGAGGTATGTCAACAGTTCAAGATTACACACCGAAATTCCACACCGTATCGCCCAAAAGCAAATGGTGCGGTCGAGGCAACAAACAAGAACATAAAGAAGATATTGAGGAAAATGGTAGAAGGATCTAGGCAATGGCATGAAAAGCTACCATTTGCGCTGTTGGGTTATCGCACTACCGTCCGGACTTCGGTAGGTGCAACTCCTTACTTGTTGGTATACGGGACTGAAGCAGTAATACCCGCAGAAGTTGAGATTCCATCCCTCCGAATCGTCGCGAAGCTGAGATTGATGACGACGAGTGGGTCAAAACCCGATTAGAGCAATTGAGCTTGATCGATGAAAAGAGATTGACAGCAGTATGTCACGGCCAATTGTATCAAAAGAGAATGGCGAGAGCATATAACAAGAAGGTACGTCCCGGGAGATTTGAAGTGGGACAGCATGTGCTGAAGAGAGTTCTACCCCATCAGGCCGAAGCGAAAGGCAAGTTCGCTCCAAATTGGCAGGGACCTTTTGTGGTGACTAGAGTATTATCCAACGGCGCTCTATGTTTGACCGATGTCGAGGGAAGATGCACCGATATGGCTATCAATTCGATGCAGTTAAGAGATATTATGTGTAATTCTTTAATGCATTTGTCAACGTTTGGTTTCGTTTGTGTGTATTTGGCATTTTTCGGAGAATGAAATGACAGAGGCAATTTTTCTACTACCCAAACACTTTAACCTTTGTTTCCCCATTTGAGCCTTAATTGTTCTTTCATATACCCTCTTTCGGAATCATCAAGGAAGATGTGTAACAGAATAGAAAAGAAACAAAGAAGTAATACAAGAAAAAGTGAACTACGTTCGACCCGATTCCTCAAGAAGGATACGTAGGCGCCACACGGCTCGGTCATAATAAAATAAAAATCAAAAATCCCCCAAGCAACAAAACGGGGGCAGAAGTCATTGTTTCGTTGGAAAGATAGTGTGGATTCCGAAAGTTGTAATAAGCTAACCGTTGAGGCTAAACCCCTTTCTTCGGCCTCACGCGCAGAAACCATATCAAGAACCAGAAAGACCTCTCGATCAGTATTTGAGAAGTGCCAAGGCATGTGAATTAAAGCCAAGAGTGACATCCCGACCCTCGATTGAAGCCAGGATGCACAAGCCGAAAGGGGATAACGCTCTAGAGGGAATCTCAGGGGTGATACCCCGCCGCAAGGAAAGAAAGCATAAATGAGAGAGTCTTAACGGTGAAAACCCTCGCGGGCGCCTTAAGGCGAAGGAAGTTGAGAGAAGTAAAATGAGAGAGTCTTACGGTGAAAACCTTCACGGGCACCTTAAGGCGACGGGAGATAGAGAGAAATGAGAGAATCTCATTAGTGAAAACCCTTTGAAGGGCACCGTGAGGTGACAAGACGAGATGGTTACAAGATGTCTGCATGAGACAGGGTTTGGACATCCGTTTACCTCTAGCAGGACGCGGTATCAGAAAGTGATTGACATGAATAGACTGGTTAGTTTAATCTCAAAGGCGCGGCATAACATTGGATCAGGCACACATTCAAGATAAGTTTTCCTATTTTTTGAGTTCAGAAAAGTTTTTCTCTTCTTTTGTCATTTGCGGTCAGTAGTCTTTCCTTTTCTTTTCATTTTTTCGAAAATTGATTTTTCAAAGCTTACTACCAAGTCTCCCAAAGCAGTATATTGAAAGTGAATAGGCATGGAACGAGGCAATAAGACGGAAGTCGTTACGATAGTAAGATTGGGATGACAGGCTGAGTGGAAGGTTCGCAAGAATTATGGAGTATGATGGACACATGTGGCATGTCCGAAAGATGATTTCACGCAACGGATCACCGGCTAAAAAAGAGTCGGATCAAACCAAAGAGTGGAATAAAAGGAAAGATGAGAGGTCATTCGTGGAAAAAGCATCGTCCCAAGCAAGCGTCGACGTCGTCCGCAAAGTTCGAGAGAGGCCAAGCAGCTGAAAGAGAATGGCCCCAACAAGAGTGGCACGACCACTCACGGCATTTTGAAACTAACAATTTTTCTTTGATTTAAAGCAGGAAAAGAGGGTTCGTTGGCGGAAAAGCATACCGTCCAGAAGTTTATCAAACTGGGGCAGAAAATTTTCTCCTGTTGCGAAAATTTTCTTGAAGGCAAGACTCAGAGGATAAGGGTAGGAAGCAACACAAGATTTCGGGAAGTACCAGCTCCGAGCAGAATAGTTTTGAGAAAGGCCAGACGACACGATAGAGTAATATTTGAGCTTGGTATCATCCCCAGCAGTTGTGGGGAAAATAAAACAATGGCTTCGAGGTTCCCCTAGCAGTATTACATCCCATAATTTGTTCGAGGAGGCACAAGCGTGAGCCCCAGAAGAGGTAGGGGAAGAAGGAAGAGAATGAGGGGTGAAGGAAACAAAGAATACTTCCTCAGCAGCATCACCCCCAGCAGGCGAGCAAACAGTTCCAAAAAATATCCCCAGCAGCCAGAAGAAAAGTAATACGACCGGGGGAAGCAATTCCAAGACAGGATAATTCAGAAGAGAAGGTGGTCCGAGAGGTAATGCAGGAACAAGGATATGATACAAAGGCAAAGGAAGGTAATCAGGATAGGATGAAATCAGTGAAGTTGTAGTTGAAGTCAGGAAGCCCGCCTGGAGAATGGAGTGGCGATTTGATTTTGAAGTAGTAGTTGAAGTCGGGGAGCCCGCCCGGAGAATGGAGTGGCGATTTAATTTTGAAGTAGCAGTTGAAGTCGGGGAGCCCGCCCGGAGAATGGAGTGGCGATTTAATTTTGAAGTAGCAGTTGAAGTCAGGAAGCCCGCCCGGAGAATGGAGTGGCGATTTAATTTTGAAGTAGTAGTTGAAGTCGGGGAGCCCGCCCGGAGAATGGAGTGGCGATTTAATTTTGAAGTAGTAGTTGAAGTCGGAAGCCCGCCTGGAGAATGGAGTGGCGATTTTAATTTTGAAGTAGTAGTTGAAGTCGGGAGCCCGCCTGGAGAATGGAGTGGCGATTTAATTTTGAAGTAGTAGTTGAAGTCGGGGAGCCCGCCCGGAGAATGGAGTGGCGATTTAATTTTGAAGTAGTAGTTGAAGTCGGGAGCCCGCCCGGAGAATGGAGTGGCGATTTAATTTTGAAGTTGTAGTTGAAGTCGGGGAGCCCGCCCGGAGAATGGAGTGGCGATTTAATTTTGAAGTTGTAGTTGAAGTCGGGGAGCCCGCCCGGAGAATGGAGTGGCGATTTAATTTTGAAGTAGTAGTTGAAGTCGGGAGCCCGCCCGGAGAATGGAGTGGCGATTTAATTTTGAAGTAGTAGTTGAAGTCAGGGAGCCCGCCTGGAGAATGGAGTGGCGATTTAATTTTGAAGTAGCAGTTGAAGTCAGGGAGCCCGCCCGGAGAATGGAGTGGCGATTTAATTTTGAAGTAGTAGTTGAAGTCGGGGAGCCCGCCCGGAGAATGGAGTGGCGATTTAATTTTGAAGTAGTAGTTGAAGTCGGGAGCCCGCCCGGAGAATGGAGTGGCGATTTAATTTGAAGTAGTAGTTGAAGTCGGGAGCCCGCCCGGAGAATGGAGTGGCGATTTAATTTTGAAGTAGCGGTTGAAGTCGGGAGCCCGCCCGGAGAATGGAGTGGCGATTTAATTTTGAAGTAGTAGTTGAAGTCGGGGAGCCCGCCCGGAGAATGGAGTGGCGATTTAATTTTGAAGTAGTAGTTGAAGTCGGGAGCCCGCCCGGAGAATGGAGTGGCGATTTAATTTTGAAGTAGTAGTTGAAGTCGGGGAGCCCGCCCGGAGAATGGAGTGGCGATTTAATTTTGAAGTAGTAGTTGAAGTCGGGAGCCCGCCCGGAGAATGGAGTGGCGATTTAATTTTGAAGTTGTAGTTGAAGTCGGGAGCCCGCCCGGAGAATGGAGTGGCGATTTAATTTTGAAGTTGTAGTTGAAGTCGGGAGCCCGCCCGGAGAATGGAGTGGCGATTTAATTTTGAAGTAGTAGTTGAAGTCGGGAGCCCGCCCGGAGAATGGAGTGGCGATTTAATTTTGAAGTTGTAGTTGAAGTCGGGGAGCCCGCCCGGAGAATGGAGTGGCGATTTAATTTTGAAGTAGTAGTTGAAGTCGGGGAGCCCGCCCGGAGAATGGAGTGGCGATTTAATTTTGAAGTAGTAGTTGAAGTCGGGGAGCCCGCCTGGAGAATGGAGTGGCGATTTAATTTTGAAGTAGTAGTTGAAGTCAGGGAGCCCGCCCGGAGAATGGAGTGGCGATTTAATTTTGAAGTAGTAGTTGAAGTCGGGAGCCCGCCCGGAGAATGGAGTGGCGATTTAATTTTGAAGTAGTAGTTGAAGTCGGGAGCCCGCCCGGAGAATGGAGTGGCGATTTAATTTTGAAGTTGTAGTTGAAGTCGGGAGCCCGCCTGGAGAATGGAGTGGCGATTTAATTTTGAAGTTGTAGTTGAAGTCAGGGAGCCCGCCTGGAGAATGGAGTGGCGATTTAATTTTGAAATTGTAGTTGAAGTCAGGGAGCCCGCCTGGAGAATGGAGTGGCGATTTAGTTTTGAAGCTGTAGTTGAAGTCAGGGAGCCCACCCGGAGAATGGAGTGGCGATCGGTTTTAATTTGGTAGAGGAAAGCGGTAGAATGGAACAGAAATCTCCGGCATGAATCCAAGTTCGTAAACAGAGGGAGGCAACAAGGGTCAGAACAGATAGACTCAGATTGCGAAGGAGAATAGTTCAAAGATCATAAAGAAGGAAACAATGGTCGGATTTCGGCAATCAAGATAGGCCGAAATAACAATTGGCAGAAGAGAAGAAGCGTCAGAAGGAACGCCAAGTCAGACAGGATGGCAAGGAGCGCGACAAGATCAAGTTAAAAAGGATAGATAAGAACTTGTAGTACTGTAACTTAGTCTAGCTTCTTGTTTTGTTGCTTAGTACGGTGTAACAAGGAGATCAGCTAAGCGATGGCAACAGCAGTGACAGCAGTAACAGCAGTAACAGCGAGATCGCAACGGTCATGGTAGTCCCAGCTACCAGAACTTCCCGAACTACATTGACCTGATTCCCTTATAGCCAGGGATATGTAGGAGACCTTTGAAGCAAGGTTCGGTCAAAAACTTTTCCAAAATGCTTCATACGGAGTACTCGAATGGGCAAAATCGCTTATATCCGCTCACCTATCTTTGCACGAAAACTCTGCGTGTTTACGCGCAAAGAGGGGCAGCTGTGAGCACGTGATTTTTGCCTTACTTGAGAAGTACTCCCAGAAAATTCAAAAATAAAAATAGTTTCGTGTTGGGCATGATTTTTGTGATTTTGTGTTATTTTATCTTTCTGTGTGCACGTTTATTTATTTAAATTAAAAATACAAAAAATATATGCTAGGTTTTGCATTTTTAATGTTTGATATCGAAGTCATGTGATTTACATTTTTGGGTGATATGTAATTATGTGCGTTAATTGTAGTAAAAAACAGCGGTGTTATAGGTTGGTATATATACATATGTGTGTATATATATATATATATATGTATATATACATATATATATATATATATATATATATATATACACATATGCATATAGTACATCATGTAGATCTGATCTGGGCCGAAACTTAGCCTAAAAACCAGGCCCAAGCGAATTTCCTCTAATCCAGCCCAAATACCCGTCCAAGCTTCAGCCTGGGTAACGCTTGATCTGGACCGTTGGATTTTATTATCCAACGGCCCAGATTAATCCTTTAATTCCAAAATACATTCAGCCTATGACTTGACCAAACGACACCGTTTGGTTTAAGTGAGAAGATCCTGATCGTTGATCAAGTTTGATCCAACGATCAGGATTTAACTTCTCAAATCATATATAAGGCTCATTCCATACCCCGCCCCCCCAAGCCAGACCCCCCCCTCTCCCTTCATCTCCCTCAGGAGCTCTCAAAGACCCAGCGTAACGCCGCCGTGCCCCGCCTGCCGGAAATCGCCTCACGGCGGTTCCGGTAGGCCAATGGCCACCAAACCAATGCCAAAATCTTCCCATCACCTCCCCCATCACGAATCTGGCCTCCGTTAACCTCGAATCACTCCGGAGCTCCTCGAATCTTCATTTGAAGATTCGAGTCAAACTCGAACCAATGCCAAATCACCCCAAACTCACCCCAAACCCTCACATGGCCTCCCTCGTACCCCCGCCGGCTTTCGTTTGCCTCGAATCTAATCAGAAATGCAAAAGCCCCAAATCCGAGCCCAAGAACCCTAGTTTTTGGAAAAAAACCAATTCGAGCCGGGTTAGCTGTAATTGAAGTCCAAGGGACTTTAGTCTAGGTGTTCTCAATCGAGAACATCTTGATTAAAGCCCGTTTGGCTTCAATAGTTCCCAAATTTTGGTGCAAAGCCTGGGTCGGCAGTTTTTCTTATGAGGTATCCATTTCTTCTCCGGTCGATTCAATTCAATTGTGTGAACATGTGTGTTTGTTTTGTTTGTGTTTCAATTTTTATCTGTTATTAATTTCTCGTATCGATTGATCTATTCTCCTCCTTCAACAGACCTTTTATGTGGTCGATTCCTATTCTTTACCCATTCTTGTTTGAATTCAATGCCACAACAGCTTGTATGCCTAGTTCGTTTAATGTCGTCAACAATCCAATTTGTTTGTATAATTTGCCCTGGCCTGCCCGTATGCAATGCACAAGTGTGGGATTTGTTTGCTTGTTTAATCCTGGATTAAGAGTTAATTGTTTACAGAGTTAGGATTTAATTGAGATTGTTTATTTAATCACTTGCCCATAAAGGGGCTAGTGGAACCTGCACAGCAGGGTATCCCACTGATGCCCTGCCACCAGCCTTATTGTTTAATGCTGGAGTCCATACATTGGACAGTAGGTAGTGGGGAATGCAGGGAATTTGATGGGTCTGGCAGAGATAGGAGTGGGCAGGGTAATAGCTAATTAGTGCAGGTATTCTGGAGGGGTTTTTGGCTATAAATATAGCATCAAACTAAAGCTATAGGGGGATATTCATACAGAGATTAGAGAGCACCTGGAGAGCAAAAACATAGTCATAACTGGAGAGAAAAATAGAAAAAGGATACATATAGGAAGATACAGAGAGAAAGGCTACTGTTTCATTGGATTTGGGGTCACTGTTTCGTGTGTTTCGATTCAGTGGCTGAGCTATTAGTCTTTCGTGTGTTGTGGTTGTGTTTTGCTGTTGGTGGCAGTGCTCATTTGATGCTTGTTGGTCATTAGTATTGCTGCTCTTGGTCGTTTGTGTTGCTGTGCACAGTGTTGTTGGTCCAGTGCTGGTTCTTCTGTTGTTTGAGTATTGCTGCCAGTTCAGTGCTATTGTGTTGCTACTGTTGGTCCACTGCCACTCTTTTGTTGTTCTCTTGGTCGTTTGTGTTGCTGGTTGGTCTATTTGGTTGCTGCCTGGTTTGGTTGTTGCTGTTGTTTCATTGTTGTGTTGCTGGCTGGTCTGTTGTGTTGCTGCTGGTTGTTGTTTGTGTCTATAGTGGTGCTGCCTGGCTGGTTTTGGTGGCTGTCAATCCAGTTTGTCACTGGTTGTTGGTCTAAGTGACTGCTGGTCCATTGGTTGTTACTGGTTGTTGTTGCTATTGGTCTATTTGATTGCATGCCATTGGTTGTTGTGGCTGTTTGGTATATTGAGTTGCTGTTGGTTTGCTATTGGTTACTGGTTTACTGTTGCTGTTACTGTTCCTGTTACTGTTGCCGCATTGCCATTGCTCACTCTTCCTTGTTCTTCCGCATTCCAGGTACACACCTCTGTTATTGTAGTTCCTTGGTTCGAAAAGAATGAAGTTCGAAGCTTATGCATAAAGTCTATTGAAACATGTAGTCGTTTAAAGTTCTCCTGTTTAATTACATTCTGTTATTCTTCAATTAAGCTTGTATTGCTAGTCTTGGTTATGGAAAAGTGTAGCTAGGCCAAAGATACATCGTCGTTAGATAAGCACGTAAACCTGAATTAGTCTGTTGTATCTCTATTCAATCTTCTCTGCTCGTGTGTGTAATCTCCAAATCTGTTAACGTTAGACCTTATGCTAAAAGCAAGATTAGCTAGGGAGTTGTTACTCAACGGAATGACGTAATTAGATTAAAAGAGTCGGGGCGCATTTCATGTGACCCGACCCCAATTTTGGGCAAGAGTAAACAAAGCATGTCAGGAACCACAGGCGCATTTCATGTGGTGTGGTTCGTAGCAAGTTTTAAATAATTTGGAATCAACTCTTAGGTAAAATACAGTGGGATGTAGTTCGCTTTAGGTTTGAATCAAAGGTGCGCCCCACCCAATAGTTACACTAATCACACAACCTTCATAAATGTACATATAAAATACTTAGATTTTGAGATGCGTCGTTTCTTAACGAATATCACGCCCTTCGCAACAGTGTAAATAAGTAGTCGATCCGGGCGCATATTTTAGTTCTATCTTCTTAAATACGGGTGTGCATTTCATGCGACCCGAATCCAAACCCCGAAATGTTGAATAAGAATATGTCGAGGATCCGGGGGCATTTCATGTGACGTGATTCGAAAGCATATTTTTAAGCAACTTTCTCTTTCGTAAATCATAACCAATAATAAAAGCGGCAAAGGGGATATTAACTTGCACTAAGTACATAATTGTGAAAAGCAGATAGATAAGCCAAACACGACAGTTGAGCGACCGTGCTAGAACCACGGAATTCGGGAATGCCTAACACCTTCTCCCGGGTTAATAAAATTCCTTATCCGGATTTCTGGTTCGCGGACCGTTAAATAGAGTCATTCTTTTCCTCGATTCGGGATTTAACCGGTGACTTGGGACACCATCAATCTCCCAAGTGGCGACTCTGAAATAATTAAAATAAATCCCATCTCGATTGTCCTTTAATTGGAAAAACTCTTTGCACCCTTGCGGGTGCGTAAAAAGAGGTGTGACAATATTCCCTGCCAAATTACTAGAATAGCAGTACCATTTTCCTTAATCGCCAAAAAGATCAATTCTTTAAATCACCTGCAGCTGCCCGCGCTGCTCAATAATTTTAATGACTCCCCATATATTATGAACTGATCTCAAAACCTTGAATATGTCATTATCAACTTTCCATCACACATCGCATATGCCACACCACCCTAAGATAACATGGAAATTCATATTCCTTTCCTACGCCGCAAACATCGACGCACTCAACTTGTCAAGGGCTTTCATGATCCCATATAGAGAAAACTCATTACATATTCCACGCTCCGCATATCGACGGGAATATACTCATTTTCAAACCATGATGAAACACATCATAAACTCTTTCTCCCAATTACATTGCATAAGTTAAACTGCCAGGACTGAGTCCTTATACCCATATCAAGTTACACAACTGTCAGCACTCCATAGCTTTGCTGCACAATATCTCCAAGACTCATTACTTCAACCACATACCAGGAATCAATCGCATTCCCCTTTTTTTTTTTTTCATACCATTCTGGTTTATTAACAAGTTGTTCCATTTACCCAATTTCCTTTCTGATTCATCTTTAATTTCATATCAGTCTTTACTGTAGCACGACAATGCCTCAACCCTTTTTACCATACAAGACTCGTACACAAGACTACACGGTCTAAGACCCATAGGCCGCTGAATACTCTCTCAGTTTTCCCAGAAGTACTACATTCCACCACACTTTACTTTGATGAACTCCCCGCGATTTTTAAATTGTTATCATTACTTCCCAATGCGGATACGTAGAATCCCATCATTCACATGATATAACACAAGCCTTGATCTTTTCTAACGAAACCGCCATCTTTAGCCACATACACAATCTTAAGGCACCTGACTGTTACAAGCAAAATCTTGAACATTGCAAACCATTCTCGGGCATCATTCACCCTTATTCAGCTGTAATTCAACTGTCCTATTGAGTAGAACCACTCGTGTTTTGTTAGAACTTCTGACATCGCAGAACATGACTACTTACAGACACTATTAGCTATCACTTTTTTCTATACACCAAGCATTCCTTACCAACATCAGTTCAAAATACCCTAGTATTTCTTCACATCTACGAAGCACCATAACCTTTATCGGAATTTTCCCAACATACTTAGAGACAGAATCAACATAGCACACAATAGTGCAATCGGTTAATCAATAGCAACCTCCCCAACTTAGCTCGAAGCCATTCATCAAAGCACTTTCAACCACTCATATCAGTATTACTCAAGTGATGCCGAAATGTTAGTATGATATTAAACTCAAGTCATTTACAAGCTTCGGCGGAGATTCGAATCATCGGAAATATTAACTCTTTTGCAATTCTTGCATTCATTCACACACAACAGGTTACGCCCCCTCTTTAGGTGACAAAATCTTTTCTAAGTCCCGAATTTTCCAAAAATTTCGGCAGAGTTTCCTTTGTAAATTGGCCTATCCACCTGCTAGAGAATCACCAAACCATCCTAGCTATACTTCCACAACTCAACAAGATATCACAATGTATTTCAACAACATTAAATCTCAATACTACACGAATTATATCATCACAATTTATACTTGAACATGCGATGTATCTGCTCAAATCATAACATATATCGAATACCATTCAATTACACATCAGAATCAACCCACCTATTTTTCCTCAATCTAGTATTTAAGTACAACACCTTCTACCAGGATATACATAGCATAATCATTTTAGTCTTCCCGAGTTTAAACTTGTTCCACTACAAATAAGGCATTTTACCTTCCAATTACGAGATATGATAAATATTCACCACGCCCATAGCTCGGGGCTACACAATAGTTTAGATAAGAGTCGAACAATTAACAACTCATCCATTAGTAAGCCTCCATAATACTCTACAGATCGGCACAAGGCCCCAAACATGGCTACTAGCCCAAGTACATAGATATAAGCCCAGTCTTAGTCACTTTACACAATAATTTATCAATTGGGAAGGATCAAGTCCAAATCCCCAGTCACAATACCACCACGCTCGTCACATGACGCGTATTCCATCTCAGCACAGCACTGTATAGTGCAAAAATACGGGATTTCAAACCCTCAGTACATTATCTATTGCCACCACTCACAAAATCAGCACCTTAATGCTCAAGTCATAAACAAGGTCCAGCCTCAAGTCATCCTGACTGGCCCAACATGAACTCACAGAGATTATATCTCGCCCCTCGTTCGGGGAAATCACAAGCCATAAGGCAATTATATTACTGAGCACTCGATGCGTACACAGACGTGTGCGAAAGGAATTTCAAAATTATATCTCAAGCTGAATCAAGTACGCACGATAAGAATTCCAAGAAATGTGAAGTGTTTCCTAAAGGTTCGCAGACTCCCGAGGATAAGTACAGGCGTCCCCGTACCGATCCACAAGACTCTACTAACCGGCTCAAGACTCATGAGGCCTAGTAAACCTAGGCTCTGATACCAACTTGTCACGACCCCAAATCTGGTCGTGATGGCGCCCAACACATTGCTAAGCCAGCCTGACCAATCAATAACAATAACGGAGCTAGAAGCTCTCTTTTGCCCATTTGAGCATACCAAATCACGAAGCAATAGCGATACATATAACGAAAACAGGGAACCAAGTCCCATAATACATCAACTCCCATAGACCGAAGGGTCAAGAGTCATGAGCCTCTAAAGAACATAAGTGTAATAAAGTTTATAACAACTCAGTGCGGAAAAGGAAAGACAACAAGATAAGAAATGACAGCCAGAAGGGGAGTCAGGTCCTGCGGACGCTGCAGCTACCTCGACTATCCCGCACAATGCCTCCAAGTAGCTACCGAATCAAGTCTGCTGAGAGGTACCTGGATCTGCACACAAGGTGCAGGGAGTAAAATGAGTACTGCCAGACTCGGTGGTAATAAACAAGGGTAAGACATCGCAGATAAGAAATCCGCAATAAAGCACTATGTAAAACTATAATCAGCTACCCTGTCATAGAATCAATATTCACTGTACATGTACCAACAAATACCAATAAATAGCATAACAGCTAGCAAATGTAGCTAAATGCAATGCAATGCATGATATGACCGCTACGGCGTGTAGCCCGACTCCAATTTTCTGTACCCGTGCTCACTGTGGGGGTTCAGACTTCGGAGGGGCTCCTACAGCCCAAGCATATCTCATAGAGATATTCCTACGGCGTGCAGTCCGATCCAACATATATCTCGCTGCGGCGCGCAGCCCGATCCACTACTAGTCAGCTAATATGCAGATACAGCCTCGCGAGGCTCAAAAGTAGTTTTTGAAAACTCTTTTTATCATTTTTCAGTTGGAAAACGGTAATATCAAGTTCCAGAGATTGGAATTAGCATAATAACAGAAATAGCTGCGGACTAGTAGTAAACTAGCATGTCTATATGATAAGACAATGATAATGATCCTCGCAGGATCCAATAACTGGCTCACGACCCACAAGTATACTCAACCGCCCAAGAAGGGGGTTCAACGGCTCGAGAATAGCCAATAATACAGTATCAACAGGTCGGACTAATATATAGTCTCCAGTTCATGATCGACCCCGCACTCTCAAGAGTGTGCGTGTCTCGCCGCTATACATCGTCACAAAGTGGTATACCGGGGTTTCGAACCTGCTGGTCATCACCCACATCTATTACTCACCTCAATACAGCGCGACGACTATTCCGCAATGCCCTTGCCACAAGAATCAAGCTCCGTACGCGTAGAATCTGATCAAATACAGTAGAAATACAACAAATTAGGCCAATGGGACGATACCCAATCAAAACAACTCAATTTACATCAAAATTCCCAAAGTTGTCAAAACCCGACTTTCGGTACGGTTGCCGAAAAATCACGAAAGTCACATATTCGGAACCCTCATCTCAATATGAGTCTAAGCATATCAATTTTACCAAATTCGGACTCCATTTGTCCATTCAAAATCTTGATTTTCTAAAGTTCAAGCCTAGGGCTAAATCCTCCATAAATTACCCCAAATTCCTCCATTTTCATGATATAATTGCATAATATTATCAATACTAATCATAGTTTAAGTCCATAGTTGTTTACCTGATGATTTCCCTTGAGTTTCTCTTCAAAATCGCCCAAATCGCCTCTAAAGCCGAGACCCAAATGTGTGAAATGTTCCGAAATTTTTCTAACTTCTGATACACTTAACTCACAGCGATTTTCGCTTCTGCGGATAAAATTCCGCCCCTGCGGAACCGCTTCTGCGACCTTTTGGTCGCTTCTGCGAACCCGAGCCCTTTTGGCCATTTCCGCACCAGCGATCAAGGGACCGCCCCTGCGCATCCGCTTCTGCGGAAATTAGTCCGCTTCTGCGGAATGATCCGCTTCTGCGACCAAGAGTCCGCTTCAGCGGACTCGCCTCCGCGATCAATCACCCGCTTCAGCGAAGCCGCTCCTGCGGACCGGGCTCCGCTTCAGCGGTCTAGCCCGCTTCTGCGCCTTCTTGTCCGCTCCTGCGGACTCGCTCCTGCGCCCCCATTTCCGCAGGAGCGAAAACCACATAACGCAATTTTCCACATTTTTCTCCCGTTTAACCATCCGAAAACACCCCGAGGCCCCCGGGACCTCATCCAAACACACCAACACATCTTAATACCTTATTCGAACTTGTTCAAATCCTCAAAACACGTCTAATAACACCAAAACCCATAATCCTCATCAAATTCAAGCCTAAATTCCTTAAAACATTCCGAATTACACATTCAATCAAAAACCCGACTAAACAACGTCCGAATGACCTGAAATTTTGCAGGCACATCCAAAATCACCTAACGGAGCTACTGCAACTGTCGAATTCCATTCCGACTCCCGGATCAAAATCTCACCTACCGTTCGGATTTCGCCAAAATTCAACCTTAGCCAATTCAAGCCTATTTCTACACCGGGCCTCCAAATTCAATTCCGATCGCTCCCCTAAATCACAATTCACCTCTCGGAACTAGTCGAATCATCAAAATCCGATTCCGAGCACTCTAACTCGATAGTCAACTCTAGGTTGACTTTCCGTATTCAAACTTCCTTCAAACATGCTATTTGCTTCATTTTCCATTCAATTCACTCCTAACTCACCCGATAGGTTCTAACACTAATATAGAAGCATAAGATATGTTAATTCAAGGTAACGGGGTGGAAATTTCCGTAACTACGGGCCGGGTCGTTACACAAAGTATGCTAAGTATCCTTATAAGTCTGTTGAAAGGAATTCAAGTTCCGTAGACTTATTCATACAGATATTTACGGAAGCCAACACCATCTCGCAGTGGGAAAAAGTATTTTATTACTTTTATTGACGATAGCACGAGATACTGCTATGTTTATTTACTTAGTAGTAAAGATGAGGCAATTGATGCTTTCAAGCAATATAAGAGTGAAGTTGAACTAAACAAAAAGATCAAAATGATAAGAAGTGATAGGGGTGGCGAATATGAATCTCCTTTTGAAGAAATATGTTTGAAAAATGGCATTATTCACCAAACAACCTGCCCCTTACTCTCCACAATCTAATGAAATTGCCGAGATGAATGAGATGGTGAATGCATTGCTAATAAGTTCTGGCTTACCAAAGAACTTGTGAGGGGAAGCTATACTTACAACTAACCGAATAATCAATTGTGTACCTCATAGTAATACACAATCCATTCCTTATGGGAAGTGGAAAGAAAGGAAGTCTAGCTTGAAATACTTAAAAGTGTATGGGCGTTTAGCTAAGGTACAAGTTCATAAACCTAAAAGGGTTAAGATAGGTCCAAAAACGGTTGATTGTGTGTTTATTGGATATGTAACCAATAGCAAGGCATATCGGTTACTGGTTCATAAATCAGAAAATCCCGAGATTCACATTAATATGATAATAGAATCACATAATGCTGAATTTTTTGAAACTATTTGTCCATATAAAAAGGAAAGTGAAGTGACCTGCCAAAAGTTAAAACGACTTCGGGAGGAAAAAATAGATGGTATGCCTAATGAAGAAAATCCGAGAAGAAGTAAACGTCAAAGGACATCTACTTCATTCGGTCCAGATTTTCTGACTTTTCTGTTAGAAAATGAGCCTCGTACCTTCAAAGAAGTAATGTCTTCCTCGGAGGTACAATATTGGAAAGAAGTTGTCAATAGTGAAATAGAATCCGTATTGAGTAACCATACTTGGGAATTGGTTGATCTTCCTCCAGGTAACAAAACGTTGGGTTCTATGGATTTTCAAGAAGAAAATGAAAGATGATGGTACTATTGACAAATACAAGGCAAGACTTGTTGTCAAAGGATTTAGGCAGCGAGAAGATCTTGACTATTTTGACACATACTCGCCGACAACAAGAATTACATCCATTCAGATGCTAATAGCGTTAGCCACCTTGTATGATCTTCAAATCCATCAAATAGATGTAAAAACAGCCTTCTTAAATGGTGATTTAGAGGAAGAAATCCATATGAACCAGCCTTAAGGGTTTGTGGTTCCGAAAAAAGAAAAGAAGGTGTGTCGACTTGTTAAGTCTCTTTATGGACTAAAACAAGCACCCAAGCAATGGCATGTGAAATTTGACCAAACAATGTTGTCAAATGGCTTTAAGATTAATGTGATAATTGTATTTAAATTAAGAACATTCCAAATCATATAGTCATTGTTTGCTTATATGTTGATGATATGCTAATAATGAGCAAAGACATTGCCAACATTCAAGCTACTAAGCGCATGCTTGCTAGTAAGTTTGATATGAAAGACTTAGGAGTTGCGATATAATTCTTGGAATTAAAATCAAGAGGACTCCTTAGGGTTTAGCTTTGTCTCAATCACATTACGTGAAAATGGTATTTGAAAAATTCAAACATTTGGAATTTAGAAGTGCAAGAACTCCAATTGGCTTAAATCGTGATCTTATAACGAATAAGGGTAAAAGTACATCTCAATTGGAGTATGCTCGTGTTTTGGGAAGCTTAATGTACATTATGAATTGTACACGACATGATATAGCTTGTGCAATAAGTAAATTTAGTCGATTCACAAGTAATCCCAACAGAAATTACCGGGGTAGCAATGAACGAGTTCTAGGATATTTGGAATATACCCAAGACTATGCTTTGCACTACAATAAATATCCTGCAGTTATCGAAGGATATAGTGATGCTAATTGGATAACCGGCTCAATAGAAACAAAGTCCACAAGTGGATATGTTTTTCTGTTGGTAGAGGAGCAGTATCTTGGAAGTCTTCCAAACAAACGTGCATCGCTCGCTCTACAATGGAACCAGAGTTTATAGCTTTGGATAAAGCTGGTGAAGAAGCTGAATGGCTCCGAAATTTCTTAGAAGATATTCCGTTCTGGCCAAAACCTTTGGATCCTATTTGCATACATGGCGATAGTGAGGCTGCAATAGGACGAGCAGAGAGCGTTATGTATAACGGAAAGTCTCGTCATATACGACGAAGACATAACACCGTTAGACAACTACTCTCTAGTGGAATTATCACTATTAATTATGTAAGATCAAAGGATAATGTCGCGGATCCGCTTACAAAAGGCTTAACTAGAGAGGGAGTTGAGAAATCATCTAAGGGAATGGGACTATGGGCGAGGATAAGTCAACATGGTGGTAACTCTACCTATAATTTTGGATGTTCCGAGATCTAGGTTCAAGAAGCTCAAACAAAGTTGTGATTAATCGGTTCAATATTGTCAAAGTAAAATCTTTGGTCCCTTCTCGTGATGAAGACAATGTTCAGTAACGAGGATAAAACTTTACACGTTCTTTAATGATTACCTAAATTTGATGTGGTAGTTATCAAATAGTGTCAATCTAAAGGATTACACGTTTAGGAATCACTTATGTAAGTGTGGAGTGGAAGTTTCTTCAATGAGAATTCTGTAAGGCTAATTCTCTATGCATTTATGAGATCAGGCGATGTTCATGGCTGAAACGAACACAACAATAAGAACTAAAAGACGGTTAATGGTTGATTGTGTGACATATGGTTGTCTAGGTATACACTAAAGTTCGACGGTTCAAAGATATCAAATCTACCGATTGACCGAGTATATCCGACATATGTTCACTACGGAAAGTTCAAAGGGAAACCTACTTATCCATATGCAATTAATCCTTACTTGCAAAATCATATAGCTTTCATCTATGATCTTTCTTGATACAACCATTCCCATTCATGTGGGGGATTGTTGGACTTTAAGCCATTGGGCTTTAAAGTATAAGAAGTGGAAATTGGAAATGGAGGGAAATAAAATGGAGGGAAAATGAAAATTTGAAGAAGTGAACTTTTGACTTGCACTTTGTGCCTCATTGGTAGGGACAACCACATTTGTGTGCTTATATATAGAATCACTTCTTAAAGCTCTTAAAAGGAGTTGAAGAGAACGAACCCTCGCGCCGTCGTCGTTGCGCGCACGGCTCGGCTCGGCTTCGGCTATGGCTTTGGCTTTGGCTCTCGATCTGGCTATGGCTTTGGCTTTAGATTTGAATTTGGATTTGAAAAATGATTGATCGATAAGATTATTTTTTGGACAGAATTTATTTAATTATTTAATAATTAATTAAATGTCAAATCATTACTGAAAATACGCCAGAACCCTGCTGAAGGTTTAGAAGGCCTCTCTGGTCGCGGTAGAACCGCGACAGGCAGATTCAGAAAGCCTCTCTGGTCGCGGTTCTGCAACGATCGCAGTAGAACCGTGACAGGCAGTGATTCTTCCAAAAGGCACCTTTTCCAGATACCTCTTCTGATTATTGCCTATAAATTGTGAGGCAAGGCTGCATTTTCTGTATACGAAAAACACTTCATAACTTCTTTCTTTCTGAATATACTGTATCCTAATTCGCAGTCTCTCTCTCAAATTCGTAAGTGTAATTTTGCTCTGTTCCTTGAGTTCGTTGGTATCCTGTAGTTTGTATTGCTACTGTTGCAGGAAGGTTTATTCCGTTTTATCCTGGGAGGATTTAATCCGTTGCTTTGACAACGTGTGAGGGGGTTAAAATTCCTTAAAGACATACAAGAAAATTATGGACTCGGAATATTTCTGATTTTTTACTATTTTCTACTTTTCTTTATTCTTCTTACAGCTCTCTGATTTTTATTTTAACACAGTAACGCTCACATTTAATTTTTTCCCCATCAACATATGCTCTAAAAGATTATTCTTGTATCCAAAAAGTAAAGAAGCTACTTTAATTAAATAAGTAACTTAAAATAGCATCTGTGGTAAGAGGATAAGCACTAGTACTGGGTGGGGTTGGGGAGGGGGGAAGGGGGGGGGGAAGGCAGATAATAATTTAAATTACTATAAGAAAAATTTACATTATTTGTTGCTTACCAAAACAGAACTAGTTAAGGAACAAAAAAGTTCCTCTTCACTCTCAATCCTACTCAGCAAAGGCAAATTCATATCAACTGTACTATTTATACACCGCACCTTTCCTTCCTATAATACAAAATCACAACAAAATTTCTCTCTTCCAAAGATAACCATGGCCGAATTAATTTCCCAAACTTTATTCTGCACTGTTCCTTTCTATGAAAACCAAATCAATGTAACAGTTACAAAGAAAGCCGCCGACGTCGATAAATGGATTGGCCAAACAATCCACATTCACCGGCGTAGACTACACAAGCTTCTTATTGGTCTAGACATTGAGTGGCTCGCCTGTATTAACCCCACTGATAAAAACAACCCCAAAATCGCACTCCTGCAACTTTGCGTCGGCCGTCGTTGCCTTTTATTTCAACTTCTTCACGCTGATTACATCCCGAATTCTCTCCGTGCTTTTCTCGCAAACCCTAACTTCACGTTCGTTGGTGTTGGTATTCAAGGCGACGTTTACAAATTGTTCCAAGATCACGGGTTGTTTGTAGCGAATTCGGTGGATTTGTATCAGTTAGCATTGGTTGTACGTAAATTTGAGCCTGAGTATGGAATAATGGGGTTGAAGAGAATGGGATTGAAAAGAATGGCGTATGAAGTTCTTGGTAAAGTTATGGAGAAGCCATTGAAAGTTACGTTGAGTCAATGGGATGCTAAGGAATTATTATATGAACAAGTGGAGTATGCTTGTATTGATGCTTTTGTGTCTTTTGAAATTGGAATGAACTTGTTTTCTGAGATGTTGAACACAATGGTTTATGATCCATCTGTATCTGCTTTTGATGTAAAAATTTGATGAAATATCATAGGGAATTAGGAATGAATATTGAAGAAATGAAGGATGTGTATGATATTTTATTAAATTCAGATTCATCGTATTGATTTTTGGTATCTTGTATTAATTCCAACCTGGAAGATGTATGATTTTGGTTTTTTATTCTCCAATTTTGTTTTGTGGCAGTTTGCCAGATGGAGTTTTTGACTCTTGTAACGTGTAATTTGTGCAGATTTTCTGAATTGTTGTATCCTCTCTAATGTATACCATTTTTGGGACTCGTTGATCGGTATGGTACGATATTTAAATATTTCGTTTCGATATTTTCGATATTCAATTTCTTTAAATGCAATATCAATACCGTATCTTATTAAATATAATTTCTGCAGATTTTCTTTGACCATATTTTTTTAAAATATTTTGAATTTGTAACTTATAAGTTATACCTTATGTATTTTCTAAGTATGTAAGTTTTATTTGAGAAAACATAAAGAATCTATGTCCAATTCACGACGAAGATAGATGTGGAATACATTCACGATCGCTGTTTAGAATATGCTACTGAGTGGCCAACGGATGTGTATGATGGGGTTGGATATGGAACATTTTTTTTTGGTGTCCCAATCGGTGCTCAGTACTCACATTGGAGCCCGACTATATTCGAATTCGCGCAGCGTAGGGCCCCTTGCCAGGGGAAGCGCTCCCTGCCAAGGATTTTTCCATACCCAGGGCTCGAACCTGAGACTTTTGGTTAAGGGAAATGCAGTCCCATCCATTGTACCACATCCTTTGGTGGTTGGATATGGAACATATTAAAAAGGATAATGCAAAAATACATATATTAGACTATTCGATCCATATTTAATACAAATAACAAATGAGTTAATCGGCGAATAATATGAGATTCATATTATCCATGATTTCTTGAATATGATCATTTTTGGGAGAATTCTTAGTCCTCGAACATTCAAACATGAGAAACCGCAATTTGAGACTTTATAAACGTAAAAGTTAACCCATTAGTTATTTATAAGTGGATAATATGATTCTTATGCATATATTACCCGTTTTTTAAAAGTTTATTATCCAACTTATTTTTTAATGGATAATATAAATGTATAACCTTTTTCTTTTATTTATTTTGCCACCACTTTAATATAATATGATTATTATAAAGATTTCATTTTTTAAATTAAATAATTAATTCTAACGTGTATATTCACTTGATCCTTAACAAATAGTACTATTTTTTCAACACCTCCATTTCGTTGTTCTTTTACCATCACAAGCCAAAATTTATTAAGCTCGTATATTATTTTGATTTTGAGTATTATTTTATCAACAATTATTATAAGTAAACCAGAACATATCCTTATCCACATCTCTTATTTTGTTTCAAATCTATATTATAACATACTAGGATTCATTTGCTTAATACTTTTAGTTATTAGTAAAACTTACCGGAAAGTATACGAATAATTATCAATGTATTCAATAAAGAGAATAGTAAAACTGATTAAATTTGTGGGGAAGTACACACTTAACCACTAATTAGATGTCTTGACTCTTTGGCTATTGTTTAAAATGTATTCACTCTTTAGCCAGTGTTCCATAAATTTTATTTGTCTAGATAAAAATATCCATGTGCTAGACATGAGTGTTGTGTAAATATTAAGGACATGGTGTCCTTAACTTCATGAATGTTGCGTAAATATTAAGGACAAATTGTCTTGTATTTGCACCTTCTGTTGTTAAACTTTAGGACATCATCTCCTTAACTTCATATGTGCAATGTAAATGTTAAGGGCATGACGTTCTTAACTTCATGTGCGCAATGTAAAGATTAAGAACATAATGTTCTTAACTTCTATTGTTAAACTTTCGGACCTCATGCCCTCAACTTCATATGTGCAGTGTAAATGTTAAGCACGTGGTATCCTTAACTTCATGTGTGTTGGTAAATGTTAAGGACATAATGTCCTTGACTTTATGAGTGTTGTGAAAATATTAAGGACATGATGTCCTTAACTTTTTGCCGTGTAAATATTAAGGACAGAGTATCCTCTATTTACACCTTCCGGTGTTAAACTTTAAAACATCATGTACTTAACTTCAGATGTGTAATGTAAATGTTGAGGACATGACGTCCTTAACTTCATGTGTGTAGTATAAATGTTAAGGATACTATATCCATAATATTTACACAACACTCGTGAAAAAAGGATAAAAATATATTTCATATTAACTTTAATAGAGTAGTGGCTATTTTTTATTAGCATTAAAAATAGGAAATTTTACACCATATAGAAAACCTTACTACCCTATTTATCAATAATAAATACCATTTAAAAATATTACATCATATAGATACCTTTTATTCTAAATAGCAAAAATTAATTATTTATCGTTATATCCTAAATTTAAAAAAGATATTTCTCTCCTTTTTTTTTTAAATTTCTCTCACATACTTACCGTAAAACTTCCCCCAAATACTTTCTCTCCCTTTTTTACATACACTTTCCTCCACCATTACCATGTCTTCTACTTTGGAATAATTTGTGCAGCCAAGTACAGATAAAGAATCCGCTTAACTCTTCAAACATTAACAAAAAGAAGAGAAAGAGGAATCAATTATATTCAGCTGTATTTTATTTATATTCAGTTGTATTCATACAACATTCATATTCAGAAGTATTTCGGTTGTATTTACATTTGTTAGTAAATTGTATTCAGTTGTATTCATCTGTATTCAGACATATTTTTTCTTCATTCTCTTGTATTCAACTCTATTCATAAGTTTTTATAGAGTTCTCTTGCATTAGTTGTCAGTATCTTGAATACAAGCTGTTGGATGCATTTAAATCAATTTGTTAGTAAATTGTATTTAGCTGTATTCATCTGTATTAAAATTGAAGTGCGTTCTGCACAGAGTTAGCTACATTTAGTTTCACATAGTCACATCCTCAGCAAAGTAGAAATTGGGACAACAGAAATATAGAAATTCCTGAATTCATTTGCTTAGTAAAATCACAATAATGTGGTAACATTAGAATAAGATACTGACAATGAATTGGAAGATAATACAGATAATTAAATGACCCTCTTTTCATATTTGAATAAATTTGAGAGGAAAACATAGCACTGTTTTTTGCTTCTTCACGTTTCTCGTTTTCTTTATTTTACAAGAATACAGATTAATTAGGTATCTTTCAAGTTTGTTGAGTAAAATTAGGAAAATCAATTTGGTTAGATTTTGTTCCGTTTTTAGAATGCTTAACGTTCCAAAAATTACGCTTAGGCGTTACGGTATTTACCTTTAATCGTATTTGAATACAGTAAAATACATATCCAAATTAGCTGGGATTCCTGTTTTACTGCCTACTTTTTTGGTTGTATTATTAAATACATCTACTTAAATACAGAAAATACAATCTACATTTTGGTAAAAGATATCTATAACACGTAATATAGCAAATGATATCTAAAAATTGCTAATTAACACTAAAAGATGGTTCTTTCTGAAAAATTCTCTTAAAAATACTAGATAAAAATTCCAACTAGTATCATGTTAAAAATGGGCTATCCCACGCCATTATTTAATGGGCCAAGTGGAACAAATTGAAATAAACCCGAAACCCTATTTCGGCTCTACTCAGATACAAAATTGAGAATACAAGCTCTCACCGGCGAGCAAATTGACCTGCTCACTAGGTATGATTTCTTCTGATTTTATCATTTTATTTCTTCATTTCTCAACTCCTTCATAGATCACAAGCCTAAAATTTTTCAGTCAGATTAAATTTACAGCTTGTAATATGGTGGGTTAGCCAAAACTGAAGGTTTATTTGGTCTCTAAAAATTAAATATCGGGTGTTTATGCTTACAACTGAAAATTGCCAATAATCCAGAAAAAGTAGGTGTTTTTTGTGCAGTCTGCTTAGAACTAAACAAATATTAGCAGTCTACTGAATCATTGGGCTGTTTGTAGCTATATTAAGAATCAGTAGTAAGGGCTGGTGAATCATTGGTTATGGATTAAGTATTAAAAATCTGTATTTAAAGATGTCAATATCAGGTCTGAAGTACATTTACTATTATTCGGGTTTTTATTTAGACAATGTGGTGTAATGGAATAGCTTGAGGTACGCCCAAGCTGGCCCGGACACAACCCTCATAAAAAATGCAGTGAAGTACATATTATGTATAATTTGTTGTTACAAAGATTGTTTGACTTAAATATCTTAAAATGGTGTGTTATAGATGTGCCTTATCTTGGTATTTTTTCTTTACATGGTCATCTCATGTTAAATCTTCTTTTCAATGCAGACCTTGATGAGTAGAAGTTTGTCTGTGCTAAGAATAAAAATGTTGCTCCGTTTGATTCGGCAATCTTTTGTTGCTGTTCGCCCTTTATCGACTGAAGCTGCAATGGCAGTGAAGTCCACAAGTTTAGGAGGTGGCACAAGCTCTAGCACAAGTTTAGAAGGTGGCACTAGTATTACCACAAGCTTAAAAGGTGGTTCTAATAATACCATAAGTACTAGTGGCAGAGACACGCTAGGGAAGAGGCTTTTGAGCTTGATCTATGCAAAGCGTAGTGCTGTCATTGCTATACGCAAGTGGAAGGAAGAAGGACACCCTGTCCGCAAGTATGAGCTCAATCGCATTGTTCGGGAGTTGCGAAGACACAAACGATATAAACATGCCCTTGAGGTTCTCATCCTCCACATTAACTGTTTCATGATTTTGTTTTGAATCGTTCATATTCTTTGGCTTATAGTGGTAGTGTATTTCAGCATTGGAATACCTTTTGCTGACTGTTTTCTAGCTTCTATATTTTTTCATGGAAATGGCCGAAGGATAGATGGGGTAGGGTTGGAACTATAAACTATCCATTTCTTTTACTGAATACTCAAGTGAAATATTTTACGTGGTTAAATTGCTGAACACAAATTCCAATTCTCTGTACAATTCTCTGTACACACGCGGCTACATTGGAGTTTGAAAAGATGGTTAGTAGTCCAAGATATGGTCTCTTATGATTGAGAAGGTGAATATCTGTTACAGTATTTGCAATTGCTACTGAGTCTTCACTTATAAAGAGAATTGCTGGAGTCTTCAAGCTTGCTGGAATTTCTTAGATTATTGCTGATAAAAACTGTGCTACTGATGTTAGGAATGGCAAACATGCTGTAAATGCTTATTTCAAGCATGCTATTTATTTCTTCCACTGTTCTCATTTTGTTAAAATTAATACAAGCTGATGGGGTTATGTTTACAGATTTGTGAATGGATGAGGGTACAGGATGATATCCAACTATTACCTGGTGACTATGCAGTTCATTTGGACTTGATTGCAAAAGTTCGTGGTATGAATAGTGCAGAGAAGTTCTTTGAAGACCTACCTGATAAACTGAAGGCCCAGACCACTTGTACCGCCCTTCTCCACAACTATGTCCAGCACAAGAATACTGCTAAAGCTGAGGCTTTGATGGAAAAAATGTCTGAATGTGGTTTCTTGAAATGCCCTCTTCCTTATAATCATATGCTTTCCTTATACATATCCCAAGGGCAACTAGAGAAGGTTCCCCGCCTGATTCAGGAATTGAAGAAAAATACCTCTCCTGATATTGTCACATACAACCTGGAGTTGGCAGTTTGTGCATCCCAGAATGATGTTGAAGCTGCAGAGAAAACATTCCTCGAGCTAAAGAAGGCAAAATTGGATCCTGACTGGATAACCTTTAGCACATTAACAAACATCTATATTAAAAGCTCACTTCAGGATAAAGCAAAGTCAACTTTGAGAGAAATGGAGAAAAGGATTTCCAGAAAGATTCGAGCTGCATATGGTTCTCTCCTCAGTTTGCATACAAATCTAGAGAGCAAGGATGAAGTTTTGCGAATATGGAAGAAGATGAAGTCAACCTACCGCAAATTGAATGATGCAGAATATACTTGTATGATATCTTCTCTATTGAAACTGGACGAGTTCGGAGAAGCAATGAATCTGTATACTGAATGGGAATCTGTCTCTGTGACGAGGGATTCTAGGATTTCGAATTTACTTCTTGCTGCTTACATTAACAAAAATGAAATGGAAAAGGCTGTTGATTTTCACAACAGAATGGTGCAGAAAGGCATTTCTCCTAGCTACACCACTTGGGAGCTTCTTACATGGGGTTATTTGAAGCAAAAGGAAATGGGTAAAGTTCTAGAATATTTCAAAAAAGCTGTTACTAGTGTTTCAAAATGGGATCCTGATACAAAGATGGTTGAAGAGATGTTTCATGTAGTTGAAGAGCAGGGCAATGTTCAGGTGGCAGAGCAGTTGCTAGTTACCCTTCGACATGCTAAATATGGGAGTACAGAGATATATAATGCACTTCTCCGAACTTATGCAAAAGCGGGTAAGATGCCCATGATAGTTGCAGAGAGGATGAAAAAGGATAATGTGAAGATGGATGAGGAGACTCAAAAGCTAATTACATTAACTAGCAAGATGACTGTGACTGACGTTCCAAGTTCTATTGCTTAAGATCGAGGTTGGACTTTTACCATTTTTTCAGATGTACTTCAATTACTACCATTTTCTCTCGTTAAAATATAGGCTTTAATTTCTTCTTCACTCAAAACAATGGCAGAACATTCGGGCTCAGGAATCTCAGATATCTCTATGAAGAAGCACAATTGTTCCTCTTTAAGCCAAGAGAAGCGCTACTTTCCGAAAAGCATGGCCTGAAAGAACAAGCCTAAAAAAGAAAAAACCAGTATGTTCAAGAAACATAGTGAAGTATAGAGAAAAGACAATGACGAGAAGAAGAAGGGTAAAAGGTTGCATTACAGCGAACACCATCCCGGGATGAAGAGAAAACTTAGGGGGTGCCAGCTTCTCCAAAGAGGGTTAAAAGAAATGATAATAGAAGTATGGTGGGCTTGATCTAAAAGAGAATATCGGGGCATTTTATGATCAAGTAAGAGAAAAAGTTAGACGTTTGAGAGAGAAGTATAAAAGAATGATTTGCAATGTGGATGGAGTCCTAGAACCCCGCAAGAAGCAGAGTTGTTACACCTATGTGAGAAAATCTGGATGGTCTCTAAACCCCGTATCTTTCATAGACCAACCAGGTTTTCTCATTAGAAGTAGAACAACTCCATGTCATGCGGGGTTTTGGGACTCATCCACCTTGCATATCATTCTTTTGTACTTCTCCCTCAAACCTCTTACTTTTTCTCTCTCTTGTTCATTATGGTTTGCAGAATAAGCGAGTGTATACAAAATCATAAAATGCAGTCATATTTGTTTTTTTGGACAAGCCCTGTTTCTTCCTTGAACTCGAGTATAACTTCAAGAATGGAAATCTCATCTTTGTCACTCCATAGTTTTGAAAAAGGCACACCCTTCAATTTTTCATTTCTTTTAGCCCTCTTTGGAGAGGCTGCCCCCCCCCCCCCCCAAAACCAAACAAAAAAAAGAACTAAATGCAGCCATTGTCTTGAACTGGCTTAACTTTTACCTCTCGCAACAGTCATTGATTTCCCCTTCCCTTGGCTTCCATCACAGTGGTTCTGTTCCCTAATCTATTTTCTTCAAACATTGTTTTGTTGATAGCTTTGTTTCCGGATTAAGCATTTAGATGCTGGATGCGTCTTCTGTTTTAAAATCATAATATGATAGCAGCCGTATAATTTTATGACTCGATATAGGCCCTATTTTTTTAGAATTTGATTCAGAATCTTGTCTTAGGTCTCTATCGGAGACTGCTTCTATCAGACTATTACGATCTTGCATATTTTAGCATGCCAATAGCTCCATCTGAAGTATGGAATTTATTAATTGTTGTATTATATATACGTGTTCGGAATTTCAAGAAACGTGAAACAGCAAGTTCAAGTTCAACTGTTCATCTGGCTAATGTTTAAGCAATGTTGATTTTTAAAAAATTAGAAGACCCTCTTAGAATTGTTGAAACATAAAGGCAAAACAAAATAAAATAATAATAAAACAGAGGTGAGTACATTTGTTCTGACCATTTGACTTACTCTTTAAGTTAGTGTTAAGTTACTGGTTGCAGCCGATTGAGGTGTGTTAACTGTTGAGGGGCACTGAATTTCCAAATGGATGTTTGTTCATCATAAACTCCATTCTCCAATATGGAAAGAACGTTGTACTTTAATTGAAGAGGCTTTTGTCCCTAATACAGGACAAACATCTGAATATTTAGCGTTTGGATAAATTTGGTTAAAATTTGAAAAAAGAGTTTTTGGAGTTTGTTGAAAAATTACTTTTGGAAGTTGAAATTGTATTTGAACATGCATTTATTTGAAGAAAAGTAGAAGTTTTGTGAGTAGAAGAAAAAAATTCATACAAAAACAGCCATAAATCAATTTTTTGGAACTTTAAAAAATCCAAAATTTTTCAAAAAATTTGTTATAAAATAATAAAAGAACAAGAACAATATTGCAGAGAAAAAGAAGAGGGAATTCTTATTGAATTTTGGAATGATTTACAATAGGGTAAGACTCCTCTATTTATAGGAGAAATATGAATTAGTCACAAAGTAAAACTCCCCACAAGATAGACATTCACTCTAAATAGAATTCTATTCATAACACTCTCCCTTGAATGTCTATTCAATGATAATGTGCCTCGTTAAAACCTTACCTAAATAAAACCCAATGGGAAAAAAAATCTAGAGAAGGAAAAAGAGTACACATATCTATAATACGCCTTTTGGTTGCCTCGTTAAAAACCTCGCAAGGAAAACCCAATGGGACAAAACCTTGTAAGGGAAAAAGAGTGCAACGCGCATTAACTCCCCCTGATGAGAGCATCAATTCACATCATTAAGTCTTCGCATCCCAATCTTGTGCACTAGCTTCTTGAAGGTTGACGTCGACAAGGATTTTATATCAGTTTCAATGTATTTTCATAATGACATAACATAGAAATCTCTTCATTCATATATTTAGGTACATGAATCTCTCATGATATATTATGAAGTGTTATGTCATGTGATCTTCTAGATCACTTGCCTCCTTTATTATGATCATTTGATCATTTGCTCACCTTCTTTATCAAGAAGTTTATTTGAAACTGATTTGTCTATACGCTTTAAGCTTATCATAGACTTTGTCTTCTAGGACTTATTATAATATGAGAATTTGCAGTGAGAATATAGTTACTTTCTTTGGGTCAGCAAATGCGTCGGCATGCTTTGCAATAAATTGCACATGAATTATCCTTTTATGAACTTCAAGTTCATATTATTTTATTCGAGGATCTAGATGCAAAAACGATAATTCATTCCTCATAACTTTTCTCAACTGTTGTATTTTGTCTCCCCCTCATGTTAGAAAAACTAACTTGTTTCCTCAACTTTGAGAACTCATCTTTGTGTGTTATGGTGTCAATCAAAATATACACCGCACATCAATAATAATAAGATGGAATTAATTGGTTCCTGACCCTGAACCACTTGTGAGGGGAGAAAATAATATACTTTCGTATATAATGTATATCAAATTGATATATATAAATTTTGTTCTTATAAGCAATAGTTTAGATATTAAGTGGAAGCACTCAATAAATCATTTTGCTAAACCAGCTATGATGTAAACCAACTTATCAAGATGAACTTCTTGAATAGGAAATCTGGAAATTATGCTCGAAATTAAATCAATGAGCAAGTTACCTCGCACATACTGCCAGGTTGCGGGTTAATAATAATTGCACATGTAACCATCTCATATATGCAACTTATGTGGTATACATGGCAGGTGAATGGGCCCATATTCACCTTTGATATTTCCAGCATTCATGGGATTCAATCCCACTTTTAGTTGGTATATTAATTAATGAGAACAAGCAATGTAAGAGAATTCGTAAAGAACTTTCTAGTTCTTTAATATTTACCCATGTGAATTCTCTTTATTTTTGCACATCATACTTAAATTGATATGGCTAAACCAATTATGCCAACTGAATAAATTATCAATATTGATAAATTTCAGATTTACACCATGATGTGTGCAATTATGAATAAACTCCAAGTTTATTATGATATGGGTTTTATATCAATAAAATATCCACTTCATTGTGGTATTCTTTTGTTTATGTAGTACAAATTGGAGAATAAAGCGGGTAGCTTTTCACATACATATTACCCCGCTACAAAATGTAGTAATAGAAGATATTAAATCTTTCCTTTATTTATTGTCCCAATATAATCAACCGCTTTCGCGAATACTTTGAAAACTGAATATATTTCTTTGAGACTTACTACAACGCAATACCTTGTTGGTAATCAGTTGTGTTTCTCCAATATAGTGGTAATTGGCTCTTCCAGAGCTCTCAATTAATTTTGTACTACCACAGATTCATCAACATCCATGTGGTGAATATCTCTTTTAAAGAGAAAGTTATACCATTATGTGTATGGTCAAAATTATATGCAAGATCTGTTTCTTGCATTACTGTTGTCTTTTAATAATCACAATGCCAAAATATTTTGGCGTACAATAGGTACGTGACCAATAACCATTCATTTCATAATAATGATATTATTTATGGTATCATCTCAAACCTTCTTCTAGAGGTGAGTGTGATATATTCACTACCACTAGCACGTTCATATTCTCTGAAGAATGAATATGTATTCATAAGTAAGATGTTGTCACATTCACATCATGAATGGACCATAATCATCTATATGTGCTTTATAAAATCTCATACCAAATCAATGACAAATATTACTTTCACAGAGTGAAGGATTATTTTGAGAATACTTATTGTTCTCATTACCACAAATGATGACGATTATAATTTCGTCTATTGCCACGTCCATATCCATTGATTATTCATGGTAATAACTTTGTCTTCTTTCAGACTTATTAGATACTGCTATCACATTCTCTAAAGGGAATGAGAATTGAGCAAATTCAATGGGACGGGTTTTCAATTCTTTGCCCACAATTATACATGAATTTAATCATGGCAAGGCATAGAAATTTTACCACTTCATGTGGGTGTAATTTCTTAAAAACTCCATTAGAGTTATAATCAAACTTTGTTGTCTTTGCTTGTATATAAAATCAAATTATAGAATTTCAAGAATTTGAAAGAGAAAAGTAAAATACTTACCTTAAATCCAGAATTTTAATCATGAAGGAAGTTCATGAAACAATTGACAATCATTATGCTCAATCCCAAAGTTTCTCCTCAATTGGTTAGAGTCTCGTGCTGATAACGTGTTATAAAATAATAAAAGAACAAGAACAATATTGCAGAGAAAAAGAAGAGGGAATTCTTATTGAATTTTGGAATGATTTACAATAGGGTAAGACTCCTCTATTTATAGGAGAAATATGAATTAGTCACAAAGTAAAACTCCCCACAAGATAGACATTCACTCTAAATAGAATTCGATTTATAACAAAATTGATCATATTCCATAAATAAACAATGTTTTCATTTTTTTTATTAAATAACCAAAATGTATGACCAAACGGGAGCTTAGCTTTAGTCCTATCCAATTTATGCTGGTTTCTCAATCATTGTTTTTGTTAGTCTCAACTGCGTTCATAGACAGAAAGCTAATTGCATGTGATTACTGAACTGTCAATGATGTTTTTGCACAAAATAGATGGATTACGATGAAGCTAATATTGATTACTCGAGAATAATAGTTTAATTTAAGATTCAGATACTACAGGTCCAGGAATTTCTTTGCTTGAAAAATAATCGTCTAAAAATTCACTGCTGTGGTTGAATCTCGAAAACTACAAAACATCAGTAATTTTTTGGGACAAAAATAAATATAAATTGTGTTAAAATGGAAAAAAAAAAAAACAAAAAGAATGAAAAAAATTGCCTTTCCGTTTCTTGTAAAATCAAGTCAATTATTCAAATGGTCACTCAACTATTCCATATTATCTCTTAAAGTCACTTTTCTTTCGTTTGTAACAACAAAATCACTGAATTATGCCTATTGCACCAAGAAGATCACTAAACTAAAAGTTTTAAATTTTGGATTGCCAAATACCTATTTTACCCTATAAATTATAAACATTTATCTTCTTTTTATCCTTTTTTTTAACTTTTTAATATTATAATTTTTTCCTTTTTAATTTACATTATGGACTTACCTATAGAATAAAAAAATATTATTTATAAATTAAAAAATAAAAAGTATTTAAGCATATATAATACTAAAATAACAAATAATGTGCATCATAAAATATTAATTAGAATAATTTGTTAGTAATAATAATTTTAGTATTCACAACAAAATTTCAAAAATTTATTTACACAATTCAGAATGAAAGAAAATAAAGGTTATAAAATACATATTTCGTGCATGTAATATAAAATAATTATTTAAATAAAGATATTTTTATAATATACGTTATATATTCTTGAAATTTATGCTCAATTATATCATTCCAACTTTCCGATGATACAAAAGTATGTCACCGGAAATCAGGGGGACTATCTGTATAAGGTAAAATATGCTATGTTAAGTCGTGCATGAAATATAATATAATTGAGCATAATTTTTAAGAATAATGTATATTAACTTGGAGAAGGCGTATGACAAGGTTCCAAGGGAGGTGCTATGGAGGTGCCTGTAGGCAAAGAGCGTGCCGGAAGCCTACATTAGAGCGATCAAAGACATGTACGATGGAGTTAAGACTAGGGTTAGGACGGTGGGTAGCGACTCAGAATATTTTCCTGTGGTTATGGGGCTTCATCAAGGATCCGCGCTTAGCTCTTTCTTATTTGCCTTAGTGATGGATGCACTAACACGCCATATTCAAGGGATGTGCCATGATGTATGCTATTTGCTGATTACATAGTCTAGACGAGACAAGTGTCGGTGTTAACGAGAGGTTGGAGGTCTGGAGACAGACTCTAGAGTCTAAGGGTTTCAAACTAAGCAGGTCTAAGACAGAATACCTAGAGTGTAAGTTCAACGCCGAGTCGAGCGAAGTCGGCAGGGACGTGAAGCTCCGATCTCAAGTCATCTCCAAGAGGGACAATTTCAAATATCTTGGGTCGGTGATTAAAGGGGACGAAGATATCGATGATGATGTCACTTACGGTATAGAGGCTGGGTGGTCGAAATGGAGGCTTGCATCATGAGTCTTTTATGACAAAAAAAATGCCACCGAAACTCAAGGGGAAGTTTTATAGAGCTGTGGTTAGACATGCCATGTTGTATAAGGCGGAGTGTTGGCCGGTTAAGAACTCGCACGTTCAAAGAGTGAAGGTTGCGGAGATGAGGATGCTCAGGTGGATGTGCGGGCGCACCAGATTAGATAAGATTAAGAATAAAGTTATTCGGAAGAAGGTGGAGGTGGCCCTAGTGTATGAGAAGATGCGGAAAGCGAGACTCAGGTGGTTTGGGCAATGTGCAGAGGAGAAGCCCTGATGCCCCCGTAAGGAGCTGTGAGCGACTGGCGGTGGTTGGCTCGGGTAGAGGCAGAAGGAGGCCTAAGAAGTATTGGGAAAAGGTGATTAGGCAGGACATGACAAGAATGAGGATTTTCGAGGACATGACCCTTGATAGGAAAGTCTCGAGGTCTAGTATCTGGGTTGTAGAATAGAGGCTTCTAGAACTTTTCGTACTTCATTCCCGGGGCTAGGTGCGGTTTGGTAGGGTTTTCCATAGATGACTTGCGTATTGTATTGTGCCCCTTATGGTAGTAACTCGTCGATATTATTGCATGCCATTTAATTTATAATTTTATGTTTTGATAATTATTTATGCGATTTCTACTGGACTCACTAATGCTCTTTTATTTTTATTTTTCTTTTCCGAGCTGATGGTCGATTGGAAACAACCTCTCTGCCCTTTCGGGTAGGGGTAAGGCATGTGTATGTATTACCCTCCCCATACCCCACTTTGTAGGACTATATTGGGCAGTAGTAGTAGTTGTTGGTATATAACGTATAGTTGTTGGTATATAACGTATATTATAAAAATATCTTCATTTAAATAATTATTTTTATATTGCATGCATCGAATATATATTTTACAATCTTTATTTTCTTTCATTCTGAATTATGTAAATAATTTTTTAATTTTTGTTGTTAATATTAAAAAGTTTAAAAAATAAGAAAGATAAATATTTATAAATTCAAGGGTAAAATAGATATTAGTAATTTAAAATTTAAAAAAATTAATTAAATATTTAATGACTTTATTGTTACAAACAAAAAAAAATGACTTCAAAAAATAATTATTATGTAAAAGCTGATAAAAAGGTAGTTTACCTTTACCAACTAAGTTTGTCTCGGGAAGTAAAACTCAAGGTCGGCTGTTGAGACCAAAACGGCGCCGTACAGTTTTCTTTGAACCCAAACCTTGTATGTTCCTATCCCCTTTCCCATCTTCTGTCAAAAAGATTCATAAAAATTGGATTTTTATTGATATTTTAGGTGAATACACTAAAACCAACAACATATACAGCACTTCATCCATGGCTAATGACCACTCTGATGATTTAGACCAACTACTTGACAGTAAGTATCTTTTTCACCCTTTTCATCATTTATCAAATATATATATATATATATATATAACTGTTTCTTGATTACATGCCTTAGAACTGCATTTAACTGAATTGAGTTAGGTTATTCAAAGTTTCTGTTTCCCCATTTGTAAATAGGTATTTGTCTTTAACTGTTGTTCTGGTCATATACATCAGATATATATGTAATACAATTGGATTATTCAAAGTTGCCCTTTTCTTAATTTTCATTTTTTCAGGTGCTTTGGATGATTTTCAGAGCCTCAATCTAGCTTCTGGTTCTCAAAGGTTTCTACTTTCTCTTGTGGTATTATTTATCTTTACTTGTGTTTTAAGCTAACGGGTTCGACCCATGGTAGCAACCATTAATGCTCACCCCTAGGAGGTGCGGCCCTTCTCCGGACACTGTGTAAATACAGGATGTTTTGTGCACCGTGTTGACCCCATTTTTTGTGTGTTTTAAGCTACAACAACAACAACAACAACAACAACCCAGTATAATCCCACTTAGTGGGGTCTGGGGAGGGTAGTGTGTACGCAGACCTTACCCCTACCCTAAGGTAGAGACGTGTTTTAAGCTAATGGGGTTGAATTTTGAGTTGTGAATTTAAAAGGGTTGCTTTTTTGATTGTAGAAGTGGGGATGGGGAGGACAAGAAAGATAGTTCTCTTATGCCTGGTAACGTTCAAGGATTAGGGATGACGTTGCCCGATAGGAATGCTAAGAAAAAGGGGAAGCAAAAGGCTTCTGCTGAGTCGAAAGATTCGCACGTAGCTGAAGCTCTTGATAAGCTTAGGGAGCAGACTAGGGAGGCTGTTAAAGGATTGGAATCAGTGGCTGGGCCGAGACCTGGTGTAGATAACTTGGGGAATGATGCAATGATGGAGGAATGGGTTAAGCAGTTTGAGGAGCTTTCTGGATCTCAGGTATCTTGTCTTTATGTCTTCAATGTTAATGGTGTGTGGTTTTACGCCTTTTAGTTCTTTATTTAAAATGCTGAACATGGGAACTGCAAAAATATACGTCTCTTTATGAAGATCCATAGTTGAATGCAAAGTCCTTGTTCAGGTATTTGCAAAGAGGCTATGGTATTTCATTCCCAGATGGTGGATTTTTATTTAATGTTTTCTTTATTAAATTATTTAGTTTCAGTAAGGCGGGTGTGGGTTGATACACTGATATAGTTAGACTGTTCCAGAAATAATTTTGCCTTATTTTCATCTTCTTTTTCCTACCAAATGATTGTTTTGGTGCATCGAAGTGTTGTGCAGTGGGTTAATATGAGTAACCATTGTTATCCTGTGCTGTTAAAGAACAGTCACCCCGTTGACGACTCGTCGGGTGAATTCTTTAAAAGCCTTTATAAATGTAGACCCGAATTCTTTTTTCTCTAAAATCTCTGGACTTAGCTGGATTTCCATTTATCTTTTATCCTCTTTTAAATTAATTGCAATTTTGGCTGTTGAGCTTTAGTTTTGGGCGGATGCTTTATGTCATCTAGTTGCTTCCTGCTATTAAAGCCAACCGAGTACGGTCATGAATTGAGGTTAAGGAGTATCTAGGTGCTTGAGGCAGCATTCTGACACATTCTTCTCATAGTTAAAGTTCGAAGAATATTGGAATTTTAATGACAGTAATCTCTTAGTAATAAAAGAGTGGATACATTTGGATAGATTCAAACACTTTACTCGCCGGAAAGGACAGAGACTGAATAAGAGAGATAGGTGGAGAAGACAATATCTACTACTATGTGGAGTAGCATTCTTCTACGAGTAAAGTTTTTGAAGGTTTCTTTTGGTTTTAATATATCCATATATGTTTGAATGGTGCATTACTGAGGAAAAGACTGAATTTGGGAGATACAAGGCTAACCTGAATTACACCAAAACCCTATAAGTCAGAGAACATTGCTTAAATTTTGAGTCTAGCAATCCCTTAGTTTGTGACTGCAATAGCTAACCTACATTCAAACTCTGTTTAGGTATCTCCTTACATTCCTTGAAAATAGATTCTCACTGTGGGGCTAAAGATAATTCTCGCTTTTACTTGCGGTGTATGCTTCATGTGCGCAAGTCTGTGTTTGTAAAGCATGTCTGTAATGGCGGATTTTCATCCCTTGCTGATGTTTCATCCCTGTTTTAGTCCATTCTCTGCACTCTTTTTTGGTAATTATTCACAGGGATCCCAGAGACTTTGATTACTTGTTACATAAATTAAGAAAGATTGATTCCATTATTGGAATTTGTGATGAAAATTAAATGTATATGAAGGGTATTATCTTAAGCTTGATTTTTCTGGAGTTACTATAATATTTTGGGGATCATAAAACCATTTCTTGATCTATATGTTCCAAATAGGTGAATAGGAGACAAGCAAAATGTAGAGCCTGAAAAATGTAACAAAGAGTCTCCTCCTTACTGTAGAGCATTTCCTCATGTTTTGAAGACATTCAGTGATGTTTCCTATAGGCTATACCCTCATCAAGTTAAAGCTATCTTGGCAAAATACCTGGAAATGTGAGAGTTTTTCTTAAAATGTAATTCTGGATTAAGTTTTATGATCAAGAAGCTGCATGGTAGGGTCAAGGTATTTTTCTCTAGCAGCAATGAATGGTGTTCACAGATTTGGATTTGGATTTGAATGATTGGCCTGAGTGTCACTATAAAGAAGTTACTGATGCTTTTTTCTCCTTTACGTGTTCTCATTACGCATCATCTTTATCCTGTAGCTTTTCACTTCCTCTAAGTGGATATATGATTTTGTTCCTCTGAGTCGTAGGACATGGAGTCGATAGTAGAGACCATGATGCAACAGCTTTTGTCAAAGGAAATCCTTCATGAACCCATGAAAGAAATTGAAGAAAGATATCCTAAATGGTTGGAGGACAACAAAGCTAAGTTGAGCACTGAAGATTATGAACGTTACAGACACCAGTATGAACTTATAAGAGATCTGAACAAAGTTTACGAGACTGAACCTAGCAACTTCAACAAAATTGTAGAGCTTATGCAGAAAATGCAAGAGTGTGGCCAACCCCCAAATGATATTGTTCATGAGCTTGCTCCAGACTTTGATATATCATCTCTTGGACAACTGTAAGTGTTCTAACATTTTCAGGATCATAGTGAGTTAAGTGCATACTGACAAAGTGGTTGTTATAGTTTGGAGTTATCGTATCCTTTTTCCTGATCTCCTTTGTAGAGAGCTATTTTGCCAATAATTTTGACCTATGCATGGCTTTCCCAAAAAAATTTGGGTTGTGGTTTAAATTCAACTCAACTACGCTCAATATCAAACTAGTTAGAGTTGGCTTATGAACCCTTAGTAGACATTCTGTTCTATTACAGTCCAGAGCAGTTCATAGTTTGACCAAGTTTACGCTGGTCATCGATGTATCACAAGTTCACAACCCTCTTCCTTTATTCGGGTGCGAGCGATTTAGAAGTGCGGAAGTATCTTTCCTACTATTTTGGGGTTTGCTTATTGTTTACATAATTAAAATTTTGGCTTTTAGATCTCAGTAATTTGAAGTTTCATACCTTTGATTATTTTTTACAATGTGGACACAGATCAAGGTTAGCATTATAGTTGTAGAATTTGAAGCACGGCTTACATGTATTAAGATCTTTTTAGTACGGAAAAAAAAAAAAGGAAATACAAAACCCATCTTACGCATGATCTCTACCATCCATAGTGTTTGAAGATATATTGCGAGAAGCGTTTGATGTTTCGTACTACCTCATTAGACAACCATGTTATTGTGTATTCTTTGGTATATTTAGCCATCTTTCTTGTTGTTTTGCAGATCCCCAGAAATGTTGGAGGGCCAACAGAACTGCTGTGTTATGTGAAAACTGAAATGTCATGTCCTGCTTGTTTTCTTTGTCACCATTGTCACAGTTTGCATACAACATCATTTATTTTGTTCCGGATTCTACTTGTAATCTTATTGCTCTTAATATCTCGGCGCCTTATTTCCTTTTCTTTTTTGGTGACCACAAAATGGTGGAATAAGAACAACACGGATAGTGATAGATGATAATAAAAGCGTTGATCTAGTTGCCACCGGAGTCACAAAAGACTATCTAAACTGATTTACTCGTGCCGCTAAGCCCCAGTAATAACCCCTAAAGAAGCTAGAGTAAGGCCTAATTGAAAATAAAGCGAATTATTGCTTGTGTCATAAAGATCCTTATCATCACCCCGGGGGATATGTGCATCTAAAAGATCTTTCATACGTGCATAATCTCGAAATTGGTTCTATACATAATCATCAACGAGAAAATAAATGCAATAGCTATAAACTTTGTGTTTTTTGATGGAATCCCTCTAGAAGAGTTAATGGCAGTTCCTGTCCCTTGGGCAGTACCAAATAAATGGCTACTTGAATCGGGGTTTTGAGCATAAAGATTTCATTGACTTGTAAAAAGCGGGCCTAACCTTTAGGAATACGGTAATACATCTAAGGAATATATCGATGATTTGCACCTGTTAATGGGTTAATACACTTTTAGTTCCTCTCAAAAATATTTACATATGGTAGCAAAAAAAAGTGTATAAAATTTGTATGAAAACATACACACTATTTTATTTGTTTTCGGCTATGCGTGTATACAGTGACATTTTTCCAATAATCATATTTTGTGTTGATACAAAAATGGATTCCCACATTCATACGAGAAAACATAAGTAAAGAAAGGTACAAAGACATCACTATCATTTCCTTTATAACTATTGATACAATATTTATTTTTATATAAACAAAATGGATGGAATGGAATTAAAGAATTGATTAAATGGCAACAGAAACAAACAGTATTATGTGCAATAAATGTTTAAGCGTCAGAGGGAGCAATCCAGTGGCGTCCGTTGACAAAGCTCTTGGCTAGAAATGGATGGGCCGTGTCGTAATCCAGCTCACGGGCCCATGATACTCCCATCACTGCTGCTGCTCCTGGGCCCCAACATTTGTACACTCCAAAAAATGCAGTCCTGAATTTTTTCACACAATCCAGCCCAGTTTAGGATTTAACTGAATATTTGAAGCCCAAAAAAAGAGCAAAAATACAACAAGAACTGATTAAACTAAAAATACCAGCGGACTATATATTATGTGTTTAGTTCTATCAATGTATAATCTATGCCTCTTGTCTTACTTGTTCTTGTTGCTGACGTGGTCCCAATCATCCCAACCACCATGGGCCACAACGTCATCAAAGTAGGTGTAGGAATAGACAATTCTGGAGTATTGGCCCATAGCACGGCCCACATAAAGTGGGCCAGACCCTGTAACCCTGCACCCTATGAATGCAAATCCAGACTTGTCGTCTGGGGATCTTCTATCTTGGGCTGCTATGGACCCAAATCTTGTGGCTATTGAATGTAGCTCGCAGTCCTGCGCCAACAGAAGCAATATGTTATAACAATAACAATTCAATAAAATATCAATAGTGAGATCGAGAAAAGATAGTGTATACATAGACCTTACCCTACTCCAAAGGAATAAAGAGTCTATTTCCAAAAAACTCTCGACTCAAGAAGACAAAAAATAATATATTACTCTTTTCTTAATTTTGTTTGGACAGTTGTTAACAATTACAACATCAACAACTACGTCTCAATCCTAAACAACTTCGGATACGAATAAATTATTAGAAGTATTAGTTTGATATACCATCTAAAAAGGTTCACTATCATTATATGCAACAAGCTGGAATAGCTCAGTTGGTTAGAGCGTGTGGCTGTTAACCACAAGGTCGGAGGTTCAAGCCCTCCTTCTAGCGGTCATTTTCTTTTTTTGTGTGTGTGTGGCTCATTACCTTACATCAGCTTTCATGGGCCAAAACATCAAACTCCTTAAATGGGCTGTGCCTATGTTCAGGGCAGGTAGAAATGATTCAGATAGCCACTTTAAAAGACTTATTTAGAAATTAGCTGGTTAAGGCATCATGAATTTCAAATTTTCAGACAAACTCTTTTTGAATTATCCTGAATAGTGGGAAGTGCACGGTTAACCATTAATAATATATGTATTTCATTTTAAGCTACAGTTTAAAATGTCTTTAGCCACTGCTTTAATAAATTTGAACTATTTAGACAAAAATACCCTTCTGCTCATATCTTTAACTTTTGAACTTAACTTTAGGACTATATGTCCTTTACTTTTGAACCTAGAACTCTAAGTGTCACTATCATTATTGAGGATCCAATTTTTTTTCTTTAACTATACCCTATTACATAGTAGTAATTATTTTGGACGTAAATTGTTGTAGCATTGTTTACAGCAACATCCATATCGTAGTTAGGGGCGAAGCTACATTATATTAAAGGTGGTTAATTGACCATCATTCGTCAAAAAATTATATTATTTATATTAATAAAATATTATATTTTAGAAGTATATAATATATATTAAATATTCTTTGTCAAGTAATTTTTTTATTTCTTTTAAATTTGAACACTCTTAAAAAAATAACTTAACTTTGTTATGGATGGTAGTATTAGTTTCTAATTAGTCGTGAACGTTTAAATAATGGAAAAAGCAATCTTCCTTTTATGTTACAGACATCAAGAACAGACAAGCATCCAGCTTTAGTAAATCGGCGCAATTATATCTTACTTTTTGAAAAATCTCTTGTTATTAGTACTATTATCTTCTTTTTTCTCAGTTTTTCCTATGCAACCAAATATTTTAAAACAACTTGTATTACTTTGAGCTCGCACTTTAAAGATTCTTTAAAAAGTTAGCTCATTAAATAAGAATTGCCCATGATCATATATAAGAGTAAATTAACGTTTTAGGTATATATATATACCTTATACATGGAGCGACCATTGCCAAAAATGAAGTCAATAGAGCCTTCAATGTAGCATTCTTTGAAATAATGGCGGCCGGCGTCGTCGCAGAGAGTGTCCTGTGCGCCGTAGAATCCACAGCCGGAGAAGAAAGCCTTGTCGCCTGATATCCGAAATGCCACTGCTTGCCATCCCTGCATTCCTGGCAATGGTGCTGGTGCTGTGTTCTACAGCAGCCAAATACCATTACATTCATCAAAAATGAGAGATTTTCTTGTAACAATTTTAATATTGTGGTAAAAATATGATAATACACTAGTAACAAGTAACAACACACAGAGGCGGACCCAAGATTTAAAAGTAATGGGTGCACTGTAACAGTACCTTAACAATATTTATAGGCAGTAGGGTCACGACGGAAATAATTACTCGATCGCTTTAGGCGGACTAATAACTAGTGGTTGCATAATGACTTTGAAAATTAAGGAAGTAGTTTTTTGTGTGGAGAGAGATAATTGTAGAAGAAGCTTTTGATATAGGAATTTAACTAAAAATAAAAGAGGTGGGTCCATTGAAAAAAACTAAATCAAACATGCGTGTTGAAATTCTAGAGAGAAAATGTTACTAGTAGGTCTATTGACATTGACATTACCAAATGAGACTCAATCAAAAATATTAGTTTTATTGTTGAAAACCTGAGATTCAAACTTGGGTCTACAAGATGGTAGCTACTCTATAAACCAATTCTTCTATCCAATCTTTGTGATTGAGGGTGCATCATAATATATTTATAGGGTTCTCTCTTGTATTAACTTATATATATAGAATATATATACAATATTTTTACCGAGGCCAACGGGTGCCCGTGCCCCCCACCCCCAAGCGTAGGTCCGCCCCTGACAACACATGAGTTTAACTTATACTACCGTAAGATTTCTCTATAACAATATTTCCATATAATAATTATTTATTATAAAAGTCAAGTTTTTTTTCAAAATTAATTCTTTTATTGTGTTATATTATATGTCCTCTATAATAATACTTCTTTGTAGCAAGCGGCCAAAAAATATCGGAACAACCAAACTTGTTATAAAGTGGTTTGAGGTAATTGTCTATAAAATGGATAAGTAACTTGTAGAATAAAATAGATTAGATGTTACATGATACTAAAATGTATTAATTACTTGTGTAAAAATTCTTTAAATTGTAAGTTAAATCCTTAGAGCTTGGATAGGGTTTTATAGGTTGGGCTTTTCCATATATTCTAAGTTGTCTAGAAAACCACTATAGATAATTTTCAATATTTAACGTAAACTATAACTAGAAAGACAGTAAATAACATATTATAATCGTTTAAACTTTGCAAAAAAATACAATTTGTATAAAAACTTGATTCCATTCTCATATTGGTGCAAACTGAGAAAGTTTTCTGACATTCTTATCTAGTGCTCTCTCTCTCTCACACACACAAACACACACACTTTCTGGTTTAAAAGTTTACTGGAAATTAGAAAAAAACAAAAGGGAGAAAAAGACCATACCTTGAAGCTAATATTTCGGGCAGAGAAAAAAGGAGCATAAACAGTGACAGATGCAGTTTGATAGGTACGAAGCTGTTGTCCATCTGCGCCTTTGTCCTTTGCTCTATCATGCCATTCTATTATCGTCACTTCCCTTCCTGCTCCTTGAAATGTTATGTATGGCTTTGTTTCTGGCACCACCACTTTCTCTCTACACCACCACACATTTCATCATTAATATTAGAGAGACACATACCCGTGAACTAGAAAAATATTGATGAGTCAATTAATGAAAATGTACGAAACTTGTTCACGTTCTTGGACTAATAAAAATAAATGTCAATATTTCTAGATATATACTACTTGCATGGTATATAAGAAAAGATTGATGAATTAACTTAAATAGTCGCCGATTCAATTGCTTATATTAAAAATAGACGACCTATATAATCTGTCCGGCTTTAAGATAATGAATTAAACCATATATAAAAATGTAGTATATATAATTTATGTATAGCTATATATAATCGGTGCATAATCTATGTATACATGTTGGGAAAAATAAACAATAAATGTGTCCAGCTATAAGATAATGAATTAAACCATTTGAATTTCACGAAGGAATTTTTTTTTAGTTCTCGCACAGGTGAAGACAAGAGGGGTTGCTCTGATGGTAAGCAACCCCCACTTCCAACCGAGAGGTTGTGAGTTCGAATCTCCCCAAGAGCAAGGTGGGAAGTTCTTGGAGGGAAGGATGCCGGGGGTCTATTTGGAAACAGCCTCTCTACCCCAGGGTAGGGGTAAGGTCTGCATACACACTACCCTCCCCAGACCCCACTACGTGGGATTATACTGAGTTGTTGTTGTTGTTGTTGTTGTTGTTGCACAGGTGAAGACACTTGCATTGTCCAAGAAAGGTGTGAATCATTAAATACACGTCTTATATTCTATCTTTCTACTCTCTTTGAAGAAGAATAATTAACTTCTACAAGTGACAATTAATATAAAATAATTTTATATCATCGAATCACCTAAATGGTAATTACCTATAATCTTCCGCAAATAGAGGAATTAATAACCTTGGAAATAAATCAGCTTACTTGTTACGACATGTTAAAATATAAATATATTTAATTTATGCACGACCTGCTTATATAAAGTGAACCCAAGAAGAAATTTACCCCATAATAATTTTAATTGCATAAATAATTTTGTTACAGTGTTAATGCATAGAACATAACTCCCAAATAAAGCTATGTTAACTTGTGAAAGTAGTAAAACAAGAAGATGATGGATACGAGGAAGAAAATAATTACATGTAATAACCAGGGCAAATGTCAATAATGACATTCATTGGGTTGTTGTGTGGAATAGAGTCCACAGCAGCCTGAACTGACTGGTAATCTCCAAAGCCATTAACGTTAACTGAGATATGGCGAGTGCCTGAAGGTCCAATCCATTTATGGCGGCGATGCTTAATAATACTGGATGCTGCTGATACACTGCTACAATCTGCAAAAAAAAAGAAGAATAAAATGTAATGTATGAAGAAAATGGTGAATATGGTAAAATAAGAATAATTGAAAACAGCCATTAAAATAGAATTTAATATCCTGAAAGAATTTGAGAGAGAATGTAATGTTGGGAAACTGGGGAAGAATGTTATTAAGTGAAGGAAGTATATATATGTGTGGAGAATTTGGAACCTGCAACGGTCATATTTTCTGTGTTCCCTCGCCTTCAGGAATATATTGTTAATTATATAATTAAACAAATTGTTTTATTTGTTATATATGCGTGACCTTTTTGTTCAAAAGTCAAGAACTTGGACTCTTATATTTGTTTTCATCATTTGTAACTTAGATTTCTGTGCTGATTAGCAGAAAAAAGTATAATCATACACTATTCAAGAAGAAAATAATTAAGAAAAGGAAATACTATTACACTACGTATACAAATATAAAAAGTTAAAAGAGAGAAAGGTTTTATGAATTCAAAAATGTTTTTAGTTATATGGCACACTTTCATAGAATATCGGTATCTTATTTACTGGTACGAGTCATAGGTAAATTAAACATAAGATCTATTTCTAATCCAAAAACTGGTCAGTGGAGATTATTTTCTCCAATTCAATATATTCGGGTATCAATGCGTTTGAAAGGACGTGGCACAACGGATAAGACTGCTCTTTCCTAACCAGAGATCTCGGGTTCGAATCATACGTTTGGAAAACTACTTGGTAGATAGTGCTTCCCTGGAATAAGCCCCTATGTGGTGCAAATCTTAATATAGTCGGGCTCCAATAAAAATATCGAATAAGGCGAGAAACAAAAAAAGAAGAAAGGAGAATTCGATTATTCTGTATTATACCTAATTTGTTAGAATAGTGAGCGTTTGGAGAAATTGAGAACATATAGACTGGATAATTAGTAAGTTATTATTATTTTTATTTTTATTTTTAAAGTACCCGATAAGTTCTGAATTTTAGCATGTCCAACTTCAGTACTGAAAACCTACATTTATAAATTTTGCCTCCTTAAAAGTGTAAAATCACCAAAGAGTTATGGTAGAGTTGTAAGTACGCATTCATTCGTTCTAGGTAGAAAGTCGCATTTGTTAGGATCTTAGGAAATACTTGATCTTGCGATACCAAATTTCCAGGCACAAATTCGAATTTAGTCGGTAACCCCAATATGTACTGAATACTGGGTGAGAAACCAAAGAAAAAAAGAATTTGTGAATCATTGACTGCCAATATATATAGACAATAGATCCATAGGCATTGTTATAGCGTGAGATGAATAAATGCAATGCTGATTATATTCTAGTCTTTTCTGTTATATAAAGTCTTAGAAATGGCTGCTACCTACCAGTCAGAGACTCAGAATATTCTAACCAATATTTATGATCAACTTAAGTCCTGCAACTCTGAGTATAAATATTGTTTTTCAAGTGAAATCATAAAATTAATTATAAATAACTCACTGTCAAAACGGAGGCATAGATTGAAGATAGTTAAGATAAAAAAAAACCATAAATAATTAAATTAACGAATAAACTGCATTAAGGAAAAAATGGGAATATGCCTGAGATAAGTTTAAATGAAGCAACATGGTTAGTGAAGAATTATCTAGGCAAATTTCATTTATTTGGAATTGAAGCATATTTGTTGTTGTATAGAAAAATAATAGTACTCCCGTTATTCTGATTAAGAGAGTGCTAGGACCCGTAGTCTCATTAAAACTATTGTATATCAAACTCTTTTCCGGTTAAAGATGTATGAAAACTACTTGAATAAAACTATAGTTAAAGAAACAAAAGCCACAGACTTTAAATTTTATTTGAAATTAACTACATATAGTGGATCGAAGTGCCATTCTTTTTCAGACGGAACAAATAATAAGAAAGAGTAACACTAAAAAGAAGGGAGAAACAACACTTATAAAAAAGAAACATGATGTTAAATGAAGGCTACACATAACAAGAGGGGTTCCAAGTTCGAGTAGGTTCGAGCTTTAGTACGAAGTCAGTTATATTTCTTTGGAAGTGTTTTTAACCTTCCAATGTGAAATTTATCATGCTTATTCAAACTTAATTAATCGGACCTCAACACGAATATTAAATATTGAACGAAAAACAAAAAAAAAATGAAGAGCTGTAAATGTCTCTTGAGTTTATAGATAAAAGGTTGAAACGGTCATGTTTATTAATTTGCATGTGGGGAATACATAGGAGTAATAGCGATAGTGGTGTGCATGTAGAGAAAAAATGGTCCTAGCATGGTCTCTACATTTTTGTACTAATAAAATACACTATAGTTGCTTTCCCTCTTCTCCCCTTGGTCCCTAGCTATATATGTGGAGACCCACTATGACTAATTTATGTTTTTTTTGTTTTCTTTTTAATGTTAATAGAAATCGGCCCTTGGAATTTAAAAGGCAATTTTTTCCGAACGTTAGAAAGGGGGAAGGGAACTTTATCCACACAAAGGCGCGATAAGAGAAAATCCCAAACTTGTATAAAGATTGGATCTTTTCAAAAGAAACAAGAAAGTTATTTATGATGGGATGTTGATTTTGCTTGATTTTTGGGCGTAGGACCTCAAATCATTGAGTGTGTAGAATGAAAAAAGAATTTCTCTAAACGAAAAGCCAATTTACGCTGACTTATTTAACTGAGCATAGAATTCAACAAAAATAAAGACTTTTAAAATTTGTAGTCCTAAACAACTCAAAAAGGGGCCCAGACGTTTAACCAAAAAAATAGAATTTTGACTAAAGCTATAATTTAAAAGAATACGAGTTACTGATAATCACAAAAATATATAAAAGAAAGTAATTTGTATAGCCAGAATATAATCGAGTAAAATAAGTAAACCAAAGTATATTTAGATGATCTTTCGTGTGCTTACAACTGTTCAGTCCTCCCTTTTTATAGTTATTTCGGATGTATGTGTCATAATAAGGTTATTATGGTCAATAAATGACATTGAATGATACGTTACATATAATCATTACATTTAAGATAGATTCTCTTACGTTTTTAGCATTTAGTGCTTATTACATACTGTATTTGGACCCTAGTGCGTTGTCAGGTTCATTCCCTTTATTCTTCTTGATTATTGAACTTAAATGTCTTGAATAAGTACGGGTGCTGAATCCTTTGAATAACCGCCCGTGCCTCTTCCTTTGCTTTTACTTGCATCTATTATCATTTGTGCCTCTTGGCTAGTTGTAACTCTTTTGACCAGTTCACTAGCCTACGTGTCATGACGCGTCATCTTCATACTTTTTTAATATGTAAACTCAATTTATCCAATACACGAGAGTATTTGTGTGGTTATAAAATCTTCTCATTAAGGGTAGAATTATAACTTTAAGCGAATTATTTCCAAATTTAGAAAGGGTTCATTCTTTTTGAAACGGACCAAAAAAAAAAATAAGCTCGCATAAAGTTTGTATATACAGTGCAACTAGTATCAAAGCGGTAGACATGTAGCACATTAATTAAACATATAATAAAATCAGATATAGGCAAAAACAACAATTTAACTGAGCTCGAATTCTTAAACCCTGAACCAAAGTTCTGGGTTAATTCTCCCCAGCAGAGTCGCCAGAGCTGTCACACCTCCTTTTTAAGCTTACCGCGGGAGCGCGATGGAGTTTTTTCCAATTAAAGGACAATCGAAACGGGATCAATTTATTTAATTCAGAGTCGCCACTTGGGAAAATAATGGTGTCCCAAGTCACCGGTTTGATCCCGAACCGAGGAAATTTATGACTCTATAATATAGTCTGCGAAACTAGAAACCTGGATAAGGAATTCTGTTAACCCAGGAGAAGGTGTTAGGCACTCCCGGATTCCGTGGTTTTAGCACGGTCGCTCAACTGCAATTTTTGTTTCTATCTGATTTCTTTATATATGTTATTTGTGTGCTCTTATATTCCGCTTTAATTCTTAGAAGAATTGCGATGTCACGAAAATACATTTTCGAGCCGCACCGCAACCAGTACGCCTGCGACTTCAATGCATTTCAGTTTCGCCGAGAATAAGATTTGGGTCACATAAATGCGCACCCGTAATTAGGAAAGTATTTTATTTACAAATCGTGCCTAAAGAGTCTATCGTGTTGTTAACTTTGTGAAAGACCGTGAAATTCGATAAACGATCCTTCCAAATCTACCATTTTTTCATAACAGTTTATTTGAGGGCCCCGCCATTGTGTATTTTTGTTTGGCGAGGCTCGTCTCATTATTTTATTTAAGGTCATCCTAACGTGACTATGATTTTTCTACTTAATTGGTCTCTAATAATAAACAAAGGTCCTAATTTATTATTATTAAGAAGTGTCATAGCCTATCAATTAAACATTAACGAGCCAAGTGTCATTTTAACCTTAGGTCCAAGGAACTCAATTTATACATGCTAGATTAATTCTTTTCCAACTGCTGGGCCTGAGACAGGCCCAAAAAGAATAACAGAACATGCCATACATTAATTCGCTTGAGTAAAACATTATACTTATTTTTATTTTTGAACAAATTAAACTTGTTACAAATTAAATTCTCATCGGCTAACTGTTGTATTTTGTGAGGACTAGCCGTGAATTAATCTAATTAATAAGAGTTGAATCTTTATCCTTTCATGATCGTAATAAACTAACAGTGAAGCCTTTGAGTCGAGGTGAAGCTAACTTGCAAACGTTTCATATAGCCCATATTTTATTATCAATTTAGAGTTTATAATCCTAAGAGAAGTATGTATGACTCTACAATCGAACATTGGTTATAATAGCATATTTTTTGTGTGAGTCATTATCTAGACATTTGATGCTCTCTTTGACAATCAGCGACGAAGTAATCACATTTAACTGCTCAAAATGCACTTGTTTCGAATCTGTTTTTTATTACTACAAAATTACACTAGAACCTTTAACTAGTAATATGAATTCCATAAATACGACTACACATAAGCATACTACTTCAATACATCTAACAGTCAACACTCGAAACAATATTATTCATAGTCCAGTATTAATAAGAGTTGTGTTTGAACTATCTCATCTAATATCAAATACAAACTCATTCATGATGAGTCTGTCTCTTTAACATTACAAATATCAAATGAAAACAGAGGCATTCTATTGTAAAATATCATCACACTTGATTCTGCAAAGCAATACATATGCAATTATCGAACTTCCTATTGCCAGGGGGTAGAATATACCTGGAAATTGGCAAAAATGGAGAAGTAAGAGGTCAGCTATAGCAGTGATAGCAATAGTAG